>CM069451.1:20540189-20979758 GCA_035610835.1 Ophiura sarsii | reverse complement strand
CAAACAGACTAGATAGGCATTTAGATGAATCTTTTAGGCATCATTTGATACCAAATGTGCCCCCTAACAACAAAGTTAACCATGATTAGCACCATTTAAAGAAAATTGGTCACTTTTCAAAAGTCACATTTTCAACGCACGCAAGCCGCGAGAAAATGCTGTGCGTGGCACTTTGAATGGCCGGGAATGAAATGGATATTGATCACACAGTGGGGATGCGTTGGGCTGTGCCTGAGTGAGCGGGCTATTTGATTATGAACAGGTAACATGTGGTCTTTTCTTCCCGCGTATGTGTATTGAAAATGTGACTTTTGAAAAGTGACTAATTTTCTTTAAATGGTGCTAATCATGGTTTATCTTTGTTGTTAGGGGGCAAATTTGGTATCAAATTATGCCTAAGAGATTCATCTAAATGCCTATCTAGCCTGTTTGGTTCCAAACAAAAATTGGATGTTACTCAAAATGACATAAACAAAGTGTATACTTTCTTTTGTTGAACCCTTTACATCGTATAGCAATGAACATGATGAATAGATTAGCAATGATAAACCTAAATCTGGGCCGACAGAGGAACTGCATTCAATTGCTGAGTTACTTTGGTCCGGGCTTTGGTCACACCTCACGACGCAACGTCAATAACTAGAGAAGGTTGTTTGCAAGGCATGATTGCAGGGAAGGGAAAGAAACGCAGACCTCGGTCCCGATGGATTGATCATGTAAGATCAATTACTGGACTCCCTCTTCGTGATTGTTACTCCTTTGCTGAAAATCGCAATCAGTGCCGCAGTATCTGCAACGTCGGAACGAACCAACCAGCAATATAAAAAATTGCTGGTGTTTCAACTTCGGTTGGTTTCCATAATCTGTGATGATTTTCCTAGCTAGTTCTGGTGCATTGGTGTCAGAAGTCAGATTTTCGATCACAAATTCGAAATTAAACCAACAAGAAATCTTCAGAAAGTTGATATTCTTCTTATTCATCCTGTTTCTAACTTTGTCAGGAAGCATCTTTAATTTACTAGAGGTGTTGATATCATTGTCTAGAAAGGTCAAATTATAATATGGTAACTATCAGCAAGGGTATTTGCGAGCATCACAGTTTGATTTTCGTGAAGTTAATTATCTGTTTCCGGGTGTGTGTTTTTTCAGGATAGACCAGATGTATGAACGCTACACAGATATTCTAACAGTGGTACATCCAGACGGACACATCTTATGGTACGCGCCAGCCATTTTAACTACGTCTTGCCAAATTGACGCACGCTTTTTCCCTTTTGACACCCAGAAGTGTCGACTCAGATTCGGTTCATGGACTCATGGTATATCTAAACTGGATTTGCTACTTCTCCAGACGACGAATTCCCGTGCTTATTACGTACCAAATGGCATTTGGGATCTGACTACTATTCGCGCGGAACGTGTGTCAAAAATGTGGGACGAAGAGGATTTTCCAGAAATTGTGTTTGAAGTAGTGCTAACCCGTCGACCATTGTATTATATTATGACGGTGATCACGCCTTGTTTCATGCTGTCGCTCATCAATTTAATGGTGTTTATGCTACCTACGGAGTCTGGGGAAAAGGTTTCGCTGGGAATCACCAATGTTTTGGCTTTGGTACTTTTTCAGCAGCTGATAGGGGAATCCATACCACCGGTGTCTGATAATTCGCCATTTATCTGTAAGTATGTCGCGTTGCATCACTTAATCATGTTAATTATACCAACAATTAATCTTCATCCACGTACAATGTTTTATAACAACACGTGAGAGTACACATAGCCACAACAATTTCGCCAAATATACTTAACTCGGGAGGGGATCGAGAGAGGGGGTAAACGTTAGTTACACAATTTCTAAACTTACGCTTTATTTTCTTGTTTGTTTAAGCTGGTTACTATTTCACCCCGATGATCATCATAGGATGCGTCTCTGTCATATCTGGCGTTTCTGTGGCATATTTACACCATCAACCGACAACATCCAAAGTCCCAGCTTGGGTAGGGGTGTTGCTTTGGAAGTGTACAGTTAAACCACGACGTTGCAAGTTTCGAGAACATGATGACATTCAGGAAAACAACGAGCAGAAGTACAATCCAGGAAAGCATGATGTGTCAAACAGCGCCAACAACGATAACAACGCGGAGGATACATATTCCGCCGTTACTGATGGCGGATATGGCAACAACAATTTGTGTTATACTTGGGTCGACGTGGCTGCGCGACTGGACAGGTTAATGATGATAACATGTACTAGTCTAACTTTACTATCTTTGATTGTTACAGCATCGATGTTTGTGATGCAGCAATAAATTAAAATCGCCACTCAAAGAAGATTTTAACCTCGCACCCACAATGCATTGTGCCAACTCAAGATTTGTTTCCCCCGATACATTTGGATTTCCCCTTATCAATACTTGTATCAATACGAACGATATATCAGTGACCTTACATGTAATACCGCGAGATATCGATATTGTGGCTTTCTGACATGTCATGCATGGCACGTATCGGATAATCGGTGGTTCCCCTCTCTCTTTGGTTTTCCAATAACTGTAAGTAAGCTCTTTACTAGTCGAGCTCTTAGGTTTTGGAAATAAGAAAAAGGAACACTGAAAACTAATTTATTTATTTATTGATGTAAGCAAGATTCTAAGAGCTCGTATGATGATGATGGCGCTATGAAGCAATGATTTTGTGCACATGGGAACCGAGATGAACCGGGGACCAGATTTACGGCGTTTTGCAAAGTGGTGCTGTCTTTTAAATCTTCTTTGATCGCCACCTGTCTTTTGGAATAACGCCACGGAATAAAGACAAAACCCGAGTTGATAAAGGATATTTCTAGCTGGTACATTTCAAACAATTCCAATTTCCTTGGTTACAAGTGAGAGTTATTATTATTATTATTATCATCGCTCAATGGCTGTTTCGACCAAATCTATGATAAATTCTGAATTGTAAATTCTGTATATTAATAAAAAAAATCTTGATTTGAATTTCTGATGTACACAAAAGATTCCTGAACAGGTGGTTTATTTTAGGTAATTTAATTCAGTAAGCAGTATATAAAAGCTACGATATACATTTAACGAGCACATTTCCTCACTACAATATCACATTTCATTGAAACAATAAGTGGCAACTTTTTTAGTTATGATGTTTTTAGTAACCACCACAACTGACGGGGAAAAGGTGGGTTTTTTGGGACGTCATTGATTTGTTTCGAAGTGTGCTATCGAAACCGGTCAGGCATGTATGGATGAATGGTGAGCTGTGATTCATTTCACACAAATTGTCACTGCTGAGCATACACTAGGCAATGATGATATCCCATAGAAAAAACAGTCATTCAATCGCCTATTCCAACTTGTTCGCTAATTTAGCAAATGTTGCGCACCAATAACACAATACAACATGTGTTGTTCACGTTGTAAATACTTGCTCTCTATATGGATGTTATCTGATGAAGATGGGTGCTATCTACTGAAGATAGCAATGCAATATATGGGGGTCATCTACAGATGAAGAAAGCCGCTTTGTAATAATCCATGTGCTATATAGTACTAAAGAACGCAATGTAATACACGGGTTGATCTACCTGGGCGAAAACCATTTTGATTGATTCGTAGAAACGGGTCTAGTGAGGGCGAATTCTGTTAAGGAGCAGCCTATTGTAAGTTTTTGCTACAATGGACGATAAGCAGATTCCCCTATAGTTCTTTCCTTCTCGTAAATCTCCACTCTTTTGGGATTGGAATGAGATCTAGTATGGACCACTGGTCTGGTTTTCTCCCATTTATCAGCGCATCATTGCAGAAGTTAAGAATTATATCATCCCGGTCACATCTTTTGAGAACTTCCGGTGGTATCTCGTCTTCACCGGGGCTTTTTCCTTCAGTAATATTCTTCTTGGCAGCGTTGTATTCTTCCTGATCAAAAGCGTATGTTCGTATGTTAAGTTCCTGAAACAATTGACTTATTTCTTCATGCTCATTTGTTATGACAGGGGGATTTCCGAGTAGTTTCTGGAAGTGGGTATGCCAGGATTCCAATCTTTCTGTCTGTGTTTCACCTTTACTACTTACTTATGTCGTTCTCGAACGGTCCTCGTGATGGCTCGCCAAACTACTCTGTCCCTCATGCATGCTTTCATCTCCTCAACCTTCAGTCCTGTGTCTTTCGCCAAGACGTCCAAGTATGTTAAGGCTGGGCGTCCGACAGATGTATGTCCGTGCTTGGGCCTCCAAAGCAGAAGGTCAGACACTATTTCATTTTCTCTTCTCATGCAATGCCCGGCAAATTTCATCCTTCGGTCTGTGATGTTTTCTGATACCTTTTGTAATTTTCCATACAGGTCTTTGTTCGGTACCTTGTCTTTCCAGCTAATGTTGAGTGCAGTTCTCAGCATTCTAGTGTAGCACCCATCTAGAGATTTCTTAAGTCTGTTGGTGATGGTCCATGTTTCAGCTCCATACAGTAGAACACTTTGAACAGTAGCTTGGAAAAGTCTGATTTTTATTTTTCGACAGAGGCTGGATTTCCACACTTTGTTCAGAGCATTGCAGGCCTTCCAAGCAAGTGCTTTGCGTATTTTTATGTCATGCTGGCTACTACCAACCCAAGCTCCCAGGTATTTGAAGTCCTCTACGTTGTCTAGGTTACATCCGTCAGAGGTTTTTAGCTGTACTGCTTGTGTTTGGTGAAATACCATACATGTGGTTTTCTTGGCATTCATGTGGAGCCCAGTTTTGAGTGCTGCTTCCTCAACATATTTCAGCAGCTTCTGTGCCTGCTCCTTAGTGTCAGATAGTAACGCTATGTCATCTGCAAAGTCAAGATCCGTGACTTTCTTTGGCCCTATTCTTCGACTTTGTCTAGGCTTGATGGTGAATCCTAGTTCCTCTTCTCTCCCACTGATAGCTATTCTTAAGCAATAATCAAGGATGATTATGAATAGGTAGGGGGCAAGGGTATCTCCTTGGAGTACTCCTGCTAGGATGTCGAACAGTTCCGTGTCGCCATCAGGTGATATCACTTTGGCTCTTGTGTTTTTGTAGGTTTCATCAATTGCATCTGTTATGACTTGTGGGATACCGTATGCTTTGAGTATCTTGATCATTTTCCCACGATGTATGGTGTCGAATGCCTTTTTGAAGTCAATGAATGTAATGACTGCAGAGAGATTATTAGAATGTATACCTTCGATGATTCTCCTGAGCCCAAGAATGTGTGAGGTAGTGCCTCTTCCCTCGCGGAAGCCATTCTGGTTAGTTCGAAGTAATTCATCTAGGTGAGGTCTTATTCTGTTGAGAATCATTCTGTTGTATGTCTTGGCCACAATGGAGTTCAGACATATGCCTCTGTAGTTTCCTGCTTGACTTAGGTCACCAGATTTTGGGACTGGAATCAGGTTCAATATTGCCCACTGGTCAGGTTTTTGCTTTTCTAGGAGGGCCTTATTACAGATGTCCAGTATTATATCATCAAGATTGCATCTTGTCAGGAGTTCAGGTGGAATGTTGTCCTCTCCAAAACTTTTCCCCTCCTTGATAGATTTCTTGGCTTTCTGGTACTCGGTGTTATTGAAGGCAGTACACTTAATTGGTAGTTCTTCGAAAATCTTTGGGATGTCTTCATCTTTGTCAGTCACTACCGGTGGATTTCCTAGGAGTTGTTGGAAGTGGCAGTACCAATTGTTGACACGTTCTTCCTTTGTCTTTCCTTTCAGGATTCCAGTCCTAGAGGTTTTCCTTCCACTTACTTCGTTAATGAGCTCCCAAGATAATCTGTGTTGCATGTTTAGGGTTGCCTTTTCCACTTCTTTTAATTTCTTGTCCAGGTATTCAGAATTGACCTCATCATAGGCTTGGTCGAGTTCCCGTTTACCTGCTTCAAACTCATGTGCAGACTCTTTATTGTCTTCTGTGACATGTTTTTCATACTTCTGTCTTAGCTTCTTTCTGGCAGTTTCTACTTTCCTACTGTAACACAGTGCCTTTTGCCTCTTCTTACATATTTTTGGTAGTAGTTTCTCGGCAGTTTCTTGATTTGCTATGATAAGGTTTCCATATGTTACTGTTGGATTGTCATCACAGGTGTCGTTTAGTAGTGTGTATTTGTTTCTGACTTCGACAGAATATTGGTCTTGCAGTTCTGAGTCTTGGACAAGCTTATTCCAGTTGTATTTCACTTTCTTTGGCTTGGTTTTGCTGTTTGCTCGTAGGCTTAATCTAATCTTTGAGGTCACTATTCTATGATCAGATCCAATACTTGCAAACGAGTTGTAGGCTTCTGTGTTCAGAATACTATTTTGCCATTTCTTTCTGATCAGGATGTAGTCAAGTTGTGCTCTGAATCCACTTGGTAGAATACAGGTCCATAGTTTTGTTACTTTCTTTTGGAATCTGGTGTTTGTAATAACTAGATTATTTTCCATTCCATTTCACCTTTGATCTGTCCCTTTTTAGCTGTTTTACGCCCACTGATCTCGTTGATAAGGTCCCAAGATTATTTATGCTGACAGTTTATGTTGGAATTTTCTACTTGCTTGATCTTCCTTCCTAGGATCTCTTCATTTACCATATGGTATGTGCTCCGATCTTGATACACATGATCCTTCCTGGATGTCAATGAGTTGAGCCTTTTGCAGTTCTTTCCTGGCTTCCTCAATCCTAGGGTCATTCAATGGCTGTTTTGGGTCGCTTGGGAACTTTTGGGATCAGTGTCTCAAATTATGGCATTAAGAAGGATAGTAGAGGAAATTAAGAACAACAATCTCATTGCAGCATTGGTCTTCATAGACTTTAAAAAAGCATTTGATACCGTCCATCGTGGTAAGATGTTGGATATATTACGGGCCTATGGTGTCCCAGAGAGGCTAGTGGCTGCCATTGGATACACATACCAACAAACCAAAGCACATGTTACTTCTCCAGATGGCATTACTAAGGACTTCGAAATTCAAGCAGGGGTTCTTCAGGGTGATACACTAGCACCGTTTTTGTTCATAATCATCCTAGACTATGTACCGAGGAAGACATTGGCAGGAAAAGAAGAGCAACTAGGCTTCACACTTGTTCCCAGGCATAGTAGGAGAATAGGGCCGCAGACAATTACAGACCTTGACTTCGCAGACGACATTGCTCTCCTTACTGACAATCTACGGGATGCAGAGGAACTACATCTGGTGGAAGCAGCTGCGCTTACAGTTGGTCTTGGGATGAACGCCAAAAAACAAAGGTAATGCTGTACAAAGAAGCTCCAACACCAATTAAAACACTGGATGGTAATGATCTTTAAATTGTCCAAGACTTCAAATACCTTGGTGCCTGGATTGCTGGTAGTGAGCAAGATTTCAACATAAGAAAGGCTCAAGCTTGGAAAGCCTGTAACAGCATGACAAAAATATGGAACAGTAAACTCCCAAGAAACCTGAAAATAAAGCTATATTTACCACCACTGTTGAATCTGTTTTAACCTATGGAGCCGAGACTTGGACACTAACAGATAAAATGAGAAAAGCGCTGGATGGTTGCTACACTCGCCTCTTAAGAAAACCACTTAATGTATCATGGCAATCTCACACCACCAACAAAGATCTATATGAGAACCTGCTACCAATATCAAAGAGGCTAAGACGTAGACGGAGGAGATTAAAATTTGCCGGCCACTGTGCCAGAAGGGAAGAGGAAGCAGTCTCCAAAGTTCTCCTGTGGCAACCCAAGCATGGACACAAGACTAGAGGACCACCAAGAAAGAATTACATCAAGCTTTTATCAGAGGATACAGGACTAACTAGGCAGGATATTAAAAACTGCATGCTTGAAAGACCAGTGTGGAAGACCATCACAGAAGTTCGTCGCTTCGGGACGCCTTAAGCAAGCAATACACGGGTGCTACAGGGCGTGTCAAAAATAGTGTCCCATCAGTTAGAAAATTGATTAAAAATACATCCCATGTTATATGTTTTAAGACCGTTGGTAAGCCCTATTAGTATTACTAATACTGCCGAGTGCACCAAACTGGCGTAACTTAATAGGGAGGTTAGCTACCTCCCTAGTAGTTATGCCCTAACTGTAGCGTAACTTACTAACGATGTAATTCTGAGAGCATAACTGGCGAGTAACATATTTTCAAATAAAACAGTAGATGTATACTCTTTTCATTCGAATTATCTCAGGTACACTTCAGTGAACAAATATAGACCAAATTCAATCATTTTGAATGACATATCATGTCAATATTAACCATTCTTTCCGTTATTTAGGAACTATATACATTCGTGATCGCGATCGACGGAAGCTGTGGCAGGATGCAGGATGTGTTCAAATCGCTGTATCTTGAGTTAGCTCGCGAAGAATTCTATGAAATTTTGATATGTTTTAACACAAACGGTATTTTATAACATCTCTGAAACTCAACTCGGGGTCATCAGGTAGATTTTTTTGCTAGAAGCCGACACGTCAGCGTGTACTGATTCTGTTACTTATAAGTCGGCTTTAACCCGTGCAAGCAACGTGCGTGTAAATCGGTCCGTAAAATTATGTTTCAGTTATAATCACGTATTTTCTTTTTTAAACATTAAATATACACTCTTAGAAATACGCAGAACACAAATTTGACACAAAAAACAATGATTAGTTTCATTTGCTACTATTCTTTCCGTCAAAGAGAAACTATTATCGTACTCAACATTGCCGGAAGTGCCGCGCATTACCGAATTAGTGGTGTACGCCCCTAAAGACGCACAAAACTATTTCAGTATAGAAATCAACTTCCGGCAAATTGAGTACAGCAATAGTTCCTACTTCTCAAGCACAAAAATGTGCGAGATCGAAACATTAGCTGGTGTTGTCCTCTTGAATATTGCATTTATGTGTTGTATGGAATATGTAAGTGAAGTTTGTAAAAAAACAGGATGATTTGAGCTTTTATTATAATTTTATCAGCCGATTTACCGCCACTGTGTCTCCCAGACTGAGGACTGAAAATTTGGTGATGAAATTAATACTTCCCAATTCATCAGCAGCATTTACTGACAAATGTAATCGGCAAACTTGCCTTGATATTCAGATATGCTATAAATAAGCGTTGATGATGGCATAAGATTGCAAATTCTCATAAAAATTCACTGAAGGATTTTTGAAATAGAGCGGTTTTAATAGGCCGACATATTTGTGTGTAAAACCTATGGGGAGCGTATTAGTTGCGTGCTCCCTTGAAGCACATATCACTAGTTCCCGGTGGTTTGAGGCTCCGAGTGAATGTACATGGTCAATGCGTTGAAATTAAAGAATACCAACAAAACCCGTGCTGTGGGCGGTTTTTTTAAACACAAATTCGCAAATAATGGCAGTAGGTGTACGTTCAAAGAACCCGTGTGAGCCGAGTTTCTTCAAATTGTTTACGATTTTTGTTTGCATTTTGATAGACAACGGACCATCACCAACATAAACAGAAGTAGGATGCAGAATAATTCAATACATTCGAATTCTTTTGGCTTAAAACAATGTTTTGGTATCAGAAAAACCTTAATATTTACATTTTTGCAGTATAAAAACCCGCCTTTTAATAAGAAAATGTGACATTATTTGGATTAGGCCGGGGGGGGGGGGGGGGCATTATTGGTATGCCTTCCAACTCAGACAAGGGTAGTGGTCCAGTGGTTCTTTAACTTTTCAAATTTCAAACGGTGTCTTATCATCATGGTATTCAACAAATCAAGTAAATGTCAGATGATGATGTCCGCAACCGTTTGACGGACGCGGAATGTCTGAAATTTTGCTAGAATATAATTTAAGATGTGAGCGCAAGAAGTCAATAAGTCCATATTTGACATTTTGAGATACAGGCATTTAAAGTTTACAAAATATTGTAGGAATCAACGTAAACGTTCAATTTGGCTGATACTTGGTGAGTATAGGTTATTTCTCTGGGATTTATATTCTACACAAAATTAGTACTTACATTGTTTATTGATCAATATTAATCAACTTATTGATTTTGGACTTACGTACTTCTTGCGCTCACGTTCGCATTATAGGATTTGTACAAGGTTTTTTATATTACCAATTCATAAAAAATCTTACAAAACATAATTCAAGCCTTGAACAAGTAGGGCCTAATACTAAACATTTATTTAAATTACATTTCTAGCAATTAGGCCTATTGTGTAATTCAATGAAATTGGAAGTTAGTTTGGGTGAATTAGCCCCCTTTTACCATGGATACTGATAGTGAAGACAAACAGGAAAAATCACAAGAAAATTGGCTCTATTTTGTGGAGTTACAAACAGTGTTTCCAGACTCTATTATAAAACATCTGCTGAAGATTGCCGGCGTGGATGATAATGTCCATTAAATGCTCGAGATGCGATACGAAAAGGGTTAGGGTTAGGGTTAGGGTTAGGGTTACAGGGCCGTCAGAAGGGGTGCGTTGGGTGCGGACGCACCCCCCTTGATTTGTTTTTTTGTTTTTTAAGGTAAAAATTGCGTTTTTCTTAGTTTCAAATTTCAATGATAGTAAAACTACTCATAAAACATTGACTACAGTGCTTTTTGGACTGCGAAATTTTGTGTCCGTGCGAATTTTTTTGACTTCCCCCCCCCCCCCCCCCCCCCCCCCCCCCCCCCCCACCCCCCACTTACGTGAAATTCACGAGGTGACTGACTTGGAAAATTTTTGGGGCAACCTTTTACGAGAAAAAAACCTAGCTACGCCACTGCTTCCGGTAAAAAATCGTGAAAACGCACCCCCCCTTGGGCAAAAGTTGCTGACGGCCCTGGGTTAGGTTGCTTGATTGTAAATATGGAATAAGAATGAAGTTAGCGCTGTTTAAAAGCACTCACGCAGTTAATAGATTAGCCTATATAGGCTGAAACGTGGAAATTTTGAACCCATTTTGAAGATTCCCGCTCTATTATAAAAATTGGCATAACTCGAAAATTATTGAAATAATGTCAAATAAATGAAACTTTCGGCATGAGTTTGAAATGCTACGTAAATCACACATAACTATAAGCCACGTTTGAAAAATAAAAATCACGTTGTGGTTCTAAGGTAGCACACGTCCTCTAAATAATAGCTAGTCAAATGTATACACCATTTTTACTCCTTATCTTGTTCGATGCGCTTCGCTTTAAACGATGAGATCTCAATGACTATCGTGATTTAGACATTGAGTTTGGTGTCAAAGTAAACCCAAGACAAGAATTAAGAACATGGTTAAAATGATAGAGAGATTTTAACCATTTAATATTAGTAAAATGTTAGGCCTACGATTATGGTGGAAACCCGACACGTATAAAAACCGAATTTTTATATTACGACAGACGGGATTAGTTCTCCGATTGTGTAAAATCTATCCATACTCGCTTGATATTTTACGATTCTAATCGCAAGATCTTTATCAAAGCTACAATTTAATACCATTTTTAATGAATTTCTAATAAAGATTTCAACATAAGAAAGGCTCAAGCTTGGAAAGCCTGTAACAGCAGCATGACAAAAATATGGAACAGTAAACTCCCAAAAAACCTGAAAATAAAGCTGTTTACCACCACTATTGAATCTGTTTTGACCTATGGAGCCGAGACTTGGACACTAACAGCTAAAAGGAGAAAAGCGCTGGATGGTTGCTACACTCACCTCTTAAGAAAAGCACTTTATGTATAATGGCAATCTCACACCACCAAAAAAGATCTATATGAGAACCTGCTACCAATATCAGAGAGGCTAACACGGAGAAGATTAAAATTTGCCGGCCACTGTACCAGAAGGGAAGTGGAAGCAGTCTCCAAAGTTCTCCTGTGGCAACCCAAGCATGGACACAAGGCTAGAGGACCACCACGAAAGAATTACATCAAGCTTTTATCAGAGGATACAGGACTAACTAGGCAGGACATGAAAAACTGCATGCTTGAAAGACCAGTGTGGAAGGCCATCACAGAAGTTCGTCCCTATGGATAGATTTTCCACAATTGGGCATTTGCCCCCTCTATCGCCATTCTACAAGTTGTGTTTTGCATGACTTCAATCTTACGCCGTGAAATTAGGACTGATATTTCTTAACAATAGGTAGTTAATATTGATTTTAATTGTTTTATTATTAAACTGGACATTTTAAGCTTTAATTTGATACCAATCTCGGCTGCTAAATCATTTAGTTACCGAGATAACACTATTTTAATCACGCTAGGCTATTTATAACTTAAGGTGCGGAGTCTCGTATTATTGTCCAAAATACAGGATGTGAGTAAAATACATTTTTACACTACTTCTGATTGGAGAAGCCCTAACAAACCATACATTTTTGGAAAGCTTAGATTATAAGCTATCTAAAATGCAGAGTTCCATACATTTTGAGCAAATTTTCGCGAAAATCGCGAGAACAGAACCCATGTCTATAAGGATTTTTCACTGAAAAGCCTACCCATGGCTAAGGATGTCTCCTGAAAAAACGACCCACTGGAGCGGCACGTCCCCGTATGCCTTACACGGTTTATAACGTAAATACACATTTTTTTAGGGCGGTCCGATTTTCTTTGACGGGCGATCTTATTATAATTATGTCATTTATTCTCTTAAATTCGCCGATTGAAATATTTCAATCGTTTAGCGATTGACGACAGGGGTCAATCTAAATAAATCGAAAAATAGATGTAAATCGATTTTTGGATTAACTTTTACATTTTTGTAGACTGATTTTACCCCGGATTTTACCATTCAATCAAGTGTTCTGTTACTTATATTGTACTACAAAATGTTACATATGGATGGAATGAGGTCAAACTTGTTTAAGTGACCATTTTCAATCTTTCTTTCAATTATGTCGGTTTGTCCCTAATTGCAGTCGGCAACAGATTGAAAAACAAAGCAAATCAATCTCTCGATTGAATTTTAAAAATCTGAAAAAGATTGTCACTAACTATAAGATTGAGAATCAGGCCAAAAACAAAACAAAAGTTGACTTGCCCATTCCGACCGACCCGAATTTTCGGAAATCTAGGGTCGCTATTTTTAAAAAGAAAAAAGAAAATTTGAAAGAAGCACAACAGTAAAGAAAGATGAAAACGTGGTTTTTTTAGTAGTATCTGCTTGTTTAAAAATTCACCAAAAAAATGAAAAATTCAACAACAAAAAATGAATAAAATAAATCAACAAAAAAAATCTAGTATGTTTAAATTTTAAAAAATCAAAACAAAACAAAAATCAATCCGACCCGTCCGACCCAGACTCTGGTCCTGAAAGGGCAAGTCAACCTTCTTTCTTTCTTTTTGGCCTCACTCCTTGATTGATAGAAAGATTGAACATTCAAATCATTGCACTCTGCACTGAAAGATTTGTCCCTAATTCACAATCGGCAGTCAGGGGCGTAACAGAGGTTTGTTGTCAGGGGGGGCACAGCCAAAAATAATCCTGGTTAGAATAATTCCGTCCCGGAATTTTTCGTAAAAGGTTGGCCCAAATTTTTTCTCAGTCAGTCACCTCGAAAATTTCACGTAAGTGGGGGGTGGGGGGGGGGGGGTAGGGTCAAAAAAAATTGCATGGTCACAGACTATCGCACGGTCACAAAATTACGCAAGGTCACAAATTTCGCACGGTCACAAAATTTAGCAGTACAACATTTTTGGTACTGCGAAATTTTCTTTCTTTCTTTTTTCCCCTTTCTTCTTTTCTTTCTTTCCCCTTTTTTTCTCCTTTTCCTTTTTCCTCCCTTTTTCCTTTCTCTCTCTCTTTTCTTTCCATTTCCCCCTTCTTTTCCTCTTTTCCCTTCCCCCCCCCCATTTTTCCTGGTGGGTTGAATTTCCTGCTGAGCACCTTCAGGGGGGGGCACTGTGCCCCCCCCCCCCCTAGACAAGTTCCACCAGTCCCCGAAGTCTCGTCCCGCACCCGCTGAACTAATATACCCAGAATGCATAGCGCGGTCCTCCACTTGGGGACTGGTCACAAAGCGTGAAAATAGAAGGAGCAAAATAAAATCGGAACTTTTAAGCTTATCACTTATCAGACTTGTGCATGCCCGCTGCAGCTGTGCACGGCCTACTGCCACATCGGTACGAATTATATCTTTTTACCGGCCGATATTGGAAATCATTAACACTTCATTGATTTAATTCTCGACGAAAACAAGAAGGAAAAACATGGGACAGCGCAGCAGCAGGCCTTTTAAAACTTAGGTTTGGGAGTTTCTTCCATCTATTTTAAGTATGTGAAAATATGTACATCGTAAAATATTGACCAACAACAACCCGGTATGTAAACAGCTGCAAAGTGCAGGCTTGCTGTCGAAAGAAAACGACGGTTTTGCTAGTAAACAAAAATGAATTTAAATGCATGATTAATCAACTTGATCATGATTCAGCCGTGTTTTAAATGGATGTCATGAATGTGCGCGCTCGCGTGTGCGTAAGTGCCCTACCAATTCGCGTGTTTGTGCAAGGCGCAGCTCGCGCGGTAAGCAAATTGCTGTCAAAAAGTGCTCCGTCATTTGGGCTGGAACATTTCCAGTCGTCACAACAGCAAACGCAGTGGAGCGTATTGTACGACTGGAGGATAAAGTCTACCTCCACCCCCCCCCCCCCCCCCCCCCCCCCCCCCCCCCCCCCCCCCCCCCCCCCCCCGGCTGTTACGCCACTGTCGGCAGTAGATTGTTGATTAAAGCACGGAACAAACAAACAAATTAATTTAAAAAACAATCATCCCCGGACAATCATCAAACAAATTAAGTTCGTACGGTACGTCGCGGCGTCTGTCTCCGTCTGTCACACTAGACTGAAACTTAGTCCCTCTACGAGCCCGTGATAATATTCCCGTTTTTATATATTTTTAATTATAGTATTAGTATCAGCCATTTTTGCCATTATGTAGCATGTTTATTGCATTATTTTTCCCGGGATTATTTTTATATTGGTTGATATAATTTGAATAGACCTATATTCGTCGATATGCCACAACTAGAGCAAACGCAAATTATAGGCCTATGATCACTATCATTACATACTGAGGGATTTACCTCCCAGGATTTTTGCGATTTGTTTGCCGCAAAGGTATCTGGGATTGAATTCCTTTTTTTCGCCGATCGGCTTGTAGCGTTTATAAATATTATTATTTATATATAAATCAATTTGTTATTCTATGCGTTAAATTGCGTTTTTGCTTTTTAAAACAAATTATATATTTAACATCATCAAAAAGATTCAAAATTAAGTATGTCCCGACACACTTTGATATTATAATCACGAATCATTGATGACTTCTGTCAAACAAAATAGGGATTTATTCGTAGTATAGTAACATTTTCCAGCGTCAGCGTAACTAACGACATGACATTTTCATGTTTTCGTACAAATAATGACCCCGAAAAATGGATATTTTCATCGTCTTTGTAATATTATAACTACACGTTTATGATCTGTCAATAGAATTACATCATGGGGGAGGATTTTGTTAAGGAAACCCAGTCTAAACTGGGGAAAATAATAGACAAACCACCACTCACAGAAAAACTTCTGAAGAAACCACCTTTCAGATATCTCCACGATATTATAACCGAAGTAAGTATTTTATTGTTGTTGTTTTTCACAAGCTGAATGTATAACTTCAGAATAGAAATTGCTCAAGCAAATTGGTATGATCATCATGGACATTCAAGCCAATATTTATTGGAAATAGTCGCAGGTTGAGATATTTAACCAAATCATGCAAATGTATACATTTTTACTAAATTAAAATTGATGATTTGAATTTGATCATGATTACACTACAGAATTTAGGCTAAACTAACAATAACATGATTTGTTTGATTATGATTTATGATCTGAGCATGCTGAACTGAATCAAAAGTTTTAGGCAATGTCTCTTGCTAGACGTCCCGTAACTCAAATATTTGACCATCCGTGATGCCGACTCATATGCTTTCAATCCACTCTCCCACAGAGAGCTAGGATTCAGAGCTAGGCTATAAATAATATAATCAACAACAAAAATTGTCGATCACAACGTATACGATTCCCACGCGTCTGGTGCGTAACCACATCATTCGCAATAAGGCCTAAACTAGGGCGCAGTAAAACCGGAAGATGTGACATACTTGCATGACTTGTAAACAAATGCGTAATTGACGAATCGCGGCTCTTATCAACAAGACCCCACGCCGCGGTGCGACTGTTTTGGAATGCTGTACATGCGGTGGGGGGTGCAAGGACACACTCAGGCTTTGTAATGAACGTAAGGTCGTAAGCGCTCGAATCGAATCGTGATCGACAAATTTTTGTTTTGATTATAAAAGGCGATATGCCTATATAATTTAGGGCAAAATATAAAAGTTAAAAAGCCTAAAACAATGTAATGGAATTTTACTAATCGGCTGAGTAGGCCTAGCTCTGAGAGAGCTAGTACTTTAATCAAAACAATAATTCGTCAATAACACTACAGCGTCATTATTCGAGTGCTTGCGATATTGTAATGCCGTGGTAGGGGGGGCCTAAGTGATATTCACTCCACAGAAAATTGCCTAAGTAACTCACACGATACTAAAGAAATTGGTACACACACACACGTCAAATAGTTAATTTCTCAGAATGACCTAAACCTGTTATTCATATCAATCAAACAAAGTCAATCACAATTTAGGGCACAAACAAAATCCACCCAAGCCCATACACGTAATGGTTATTAAACGATAGGCTAGATCAATATTTATCAAACGAACATAAATATGGCACCTTTTCAGAGGAATCTTATAGGGCTACATGTAGGTCATAATTAATTTGGAATAAAGAAAAAGCCAGAAGATGCCTAGGAAGGGAAACCGGTACAAAATTCAACCAGCGTTAAAGATAAATTTGGATGATGACTGGCTAGGCCTGAATAGGCTAGCCTAGAACTAGATTGACAGGGATAGCCTAGATACCGTATGCGTATAGCCTAGTCTAGTATTGACTCTGTATTGTTATTCAGTAGATCACGGTAACCTTCCCTCACAAAAGTCTCAAGTCAAACAAATCAAAAGGCCACAGGGGGTCACCAACTATAACGTTCCTCTAAAAAGCTTACAATGATTCAAGGCCTACTACAAATGTGTAGGCAACCTTTACAGAAAAATACCCTACAATAAACCTAAATTACTACATTTATCTTACTCTACACTTACACTACAAATTATCCTCGCTACCTCGGTATGCACAGCATTCTTTCTTGTCCTGTGTCAGTAAGCAATAGTGATAAGGATTGTGATTAGAAGTGGAAATTCTTGTGAGATCTGCCTAAAGGTCAATTAATTTAGATGTCTGCTTTCACTTCAGCCTATGCTAGTGTTCTGTTCTCCTACTAATGTGTAGTCGTGTAAACCGAACCAGAACCTATTCCATAAGCTTACAGCTAGAACCTGTCAGAGACAACACTACACACTGTAGCGCCGTGTCGTCTGCTATCGTAAAAGTCAATCAAAAAGTCATTAAAAGTCACCAAAAGTCTCCAATCGTAATTAAAACACACAAGAATTCCGCTCACTATCTATCCTTACCCTATGCCTTACATCGCAGTATCAACATAATTTGGTGCTGGCTACAAAGTGGTTTTAGCGGTCACAATAATCAGAATATTTTACACTCAACAATCATATTGAGAGGCTCCAATAATTCTGCCCAGCATATAAATCTACACAATCGTGTGCGCGATATTTTTGGATACAATTATCCTCTGATTGGTTAAGAAAATGTTATTCATAACAATTAGAAAATCATCCAATCATCTTACACCATCTATTGCCACGCAAGGTGATTGCATAATTAGATCAAAATAAATTAGGTTCAACTACAAGGCTGACATTACTACGTAATGGAAAATGACGGGCAAATTGATAATAAATAAATGTAAATGTACTTAGGGCGGAGTGCACAATGGTACCTATATAAAACAATGCAATTTATGAGTACAATTTGAAATAGAGGGGGGGGGGGGCAAAATCGCGCTTCATTACATTACCTCCTTCTAAAAAAAATATTTCGTCCTCGAAATAGAGACGACCTCAACAAAAATGTACACAAAATTGCATAATAACATCTGACTTACCAACCATAATGAAATCAAACAGTTTGAACATGAAACATCAGTACCTACAGAATATCTTGTTGTCATAAATTAATAACCTGATACTAAAAGCCCAACTTAACCAGGGTGTGTTATGTTAGCAACCACAAACATCGCCCATGTCCAAAACACAACAAGAGATTCTTTGGCACCTTCATTCCAATTATACGAAATGTACACAATGATAAATACAAAGCAAATATCAAGTCAAATTTTTAAAAATATTAAACTCCAATTCACCACACACACAATATCACATTAAAAGATTTCAGTGTCTATATTTCAGATGCTCAATAACACCAACATTGTTCATAAATCCTCCTCCACTGCCGTTCCTGAAGCGAAGCTTTCCATACCGTTGTATCACATGCAAAAGAGTATATTTCCCCTGCCACACCAATGTAGGTGCAATCTGTCCACGTACCCGAAGCGTTGATATGATTAAGAGTTCCAGACGATATCTTTTCCAAGACCGCTGCTATATTTGCACAAACTCTCTCTCGGAATGGGGGGACTTTGGTGCTTGTTTTAAAAGAAGATGCTCAAAAATTCCTTTCTAGCGTGAATCATACCCCTTGAAGAACTACGATGATCTGATCCCTCCGTGTGCCTGACATTGAACTTTTTAAATTCGTAGGTCCACGCCTGGTGATCAGTGACGACGGGTACGAAAAGGTTCTTTGAGAGCAAAATCCTAAAAAGTTATTGTTCGCACTATGGGGGATGGGGGGGGGGGAGGGGGGACACAGCCTCAGTCTATGGTGGTTGTAGGATCCAGAGAAGGTTTGGATCAGAGACTGTTCATTCTGGACGTCCTGACCATACACTTTGAGAAATCGTAAGGCGAATAGTCCAGTTACTGTACTCGAAGAGCCGTATAGTGTGTCCTTTGTCAGGAATAATCGGCCCAAGATCCATGTTCAGATAAAGCCCAGCTTTAACCGCATTGTTTCAGATAAAACTGAAGGGTTGACAGTCTGTCAGAACAACCAAACGATCACATATTATTACCTTGAAGTTGAAGAGTCGACTTTGAAGTTGAAGAGTTGACAGTGGTATGATGATGAGAGGCATCTTAAATGTCTAAGGCTGCGCTGAAGCTGAAGGGGTGTCACGGTGGAGAGAGAGGAGTGCAAAGTGTCTATAAGGCATTGAAGGTGAAGTGATGCCGGGATGAGGAGAAGGTCACAACTTAATCCATATGTTTAAGACCTGGCCGAAGATTCGAAGAATGACGAATGGCGAAACCAAGTAGAATAGAAGAGCTGCAGCGATAATTAATGTTGAATACAGCGCTAGTAGTTGACAGTAGTGTTGATAATATCAGGTGCATTTGCCTTGTATCTTCAAATCTCAGGCCCTATGGAAAACCTGCAAGCGAATTAATCCGGAAAGGCGTAGGGTTCTGAACATAGCCTACAATTCCAGATGATTTCGCTCACACGGAAAAATCTTAATACATTTGTACACCCTTACTCTACAAAGTAAACACTGTATTTTATCCAACAATCTACATTATATTATTGATGAATTTGACTAAAACTACTACTACTGGTGACACCAAGTTTTAATTAAGAACCGTACCGTGTTTGTACAACAGAACCTTTTATTTAAAGGTTGAGGTTAACCATGTATCAACTATCACATACTATAAGTTGAACCTACAAAAATGTGTACTACAACCCTACTCTGCATGCATTTCCTGTGCTACGATTTTATCAAAACATTGCAATCATAACTGTGGAAATTCGACAGTGTCAAATTCGCGAAAAGTTTTGGGATCCAGAAATACACCAAAACACCCCTGAATGAAGCCAAAAATACATCGTATCATACATAATAAAGTATACAGTTGATCAATCATTGTTTCACTACCATTAATATAATCCTCAACATCAACAAATGTCTCGGTGTTTTCATTACCGTAACTGAACGATCGATCTCCAAGTGAAATTTCCACAAGACGATGTTTACAGTTTTTACACATGGTTATTGTAAAACTACAGGGCTCACATCCTATTTTACATACATTTTCAATACGCTGTACTTTAGGTACATGCACAAAAATGATTTCGAACAAGAAAGGCTCTTTTAAAACACTGTACGCAGTCACGGATACAAATCTATACATAGGAAATTTCTGAGGTCATTCTGAATAACATATTTACAGTCAACAATTATTTTTTTTGATTAAGAATAATTTCGAATAGTTGGAATGATCATGAAGATTAATTTTTATAATAAATAAATAAAGATGAAAATGTTACATTTACAAAATATTTACACACATCAATTATTCAATACAATACAGTTCACAAATTATAATGTAAAAAGAGTTAAATTATTCGACTCAGTCCCTTAAATATACATGTAATACCGGTTCTCCAGATAATAGGCGTCACCAGCCTGATAGGCCTAAATATACTAATACATTCCTACAAGTCCCATAGGCTTCTATTACAAATCATACACTTTACCACCTCATACAATGAACAGCCCATGCATGCAACACTTTAACACAAAACCAATACACCACATAATATGGGGGTGTCTATGCTGGCACACACCTCCATATCTGTTATACCTGGGCGAGTGACCTAAGATATAAAAATAAGCTATATAAATTTCTGCGAGCCTAATAATAAATAACAAATAAGAAGCTCAGTTAAGTGCATTTTCTTACTTTGCTCTACCTAGGCCTATCGCAATAACATTCCGAGTTACAAACATGATATGCGGTACTCTACTGGCGCCCACTGCCTCTACACTCTTAGAAAAAATGGTTCGTTTAAGAACCCTTTTTTGTCCCGCGGGGAGCACCTTTTGGCCTAAAAGGTTCTAAAAAGAACCTTAGAATGGTTCTTTGAAGAACTTTCAAATTTTAAATAAGACATAAAGGTATATTTACTTTTTTGTTTTTATGTAATATGCAAATTCAAGAGAAATGTAAACAAATTTAGTCCTTTTCAACTGTTGAAAATCATTTCTTCTTGGCTAAAAACATTTTTTACCGTTTTACCAAGAACCATTGAGGGTTCTCCATAATTTTTCCCCAAAAGGTTCTTGAAGCTTGAGGAACCATTATCTTGGCTAAAGAACCCTTTTAGAACCTTTTTTGGTTCTAAAAGGAACCCAATGAAATTTCTATAGGGTTCCTTTTAGAACCAAAAAAGGTTCTAAAAGGGTTCTTTAGCCAAGAAAATGGTTCCTCAAGCTTCAAGAACCTTTTGGGAAAAAATTATGGAGAACCCTCAATGGTTCTTGGTAAAACGGTAAAAAATGTTTTTAGCCAAGAAGAAATGATTTTTAACAGTTGAAAAGGATTAAATTTGTTTACATTTCTCTTGAATTTGCATATTACATAAAAACAAAAAAGTAAATATACCTTTAGGTCTTATTTAAAATTTGAAAGTTCTTCAAAGAACCATTCTAAGGTTCTTTTTAGAACCTTTTAGGCCAAAAGGTGCTCCCCGCGGGACAAAAAAGGGTTCTTAAACGAACCATTTTTTCTAAGAGTGTAGCAGTCTTCCTAAATTGGGCCAAGGTCCAGGGCATCCGAGTCTGCTCATATGGCCACTATGATCGACTCACCCTAGTTTCAATTTTGAATGAAGGCCAAGGCACAATCTAATTGGATCTCTGCTAGATGTTAGCAAAAACCCGTCAAGCTTGTTTTGAGAGCAAGACAAAAACCACGTCCAGCGACCTAGCTGAATAAATTTTTCCAGTTCGACTCAAAACCGGTTCTCCAAACCAGTCGAACCACCACACTTTCCCCCTATAAGATGTCTACATGCAACTATATAGGCTGGTAAAGATCAAATATTAACATTGTTACCGGTGCCAGACGCACAGTCCCCAGAGCTTGTACTGCCATTTTCTACTCTGGCAAACAAATTAGGCTTAATTATTCTATTTGGATTTCACATCCATATTCCTACTTTACTGGGCAAAACGGCGGCCTCTAATATCACAAGGCGGTTTCACTAGTCCTAATCATTCCTACCCTGTCTCAGTACCAGGAAATAGGATGATAATTTCCTTAGGCCTAAGTCATACCCTGCTGTTCCAAATATAGTTCCCCGCTAACATGTGAATAAACTCTGCATCTTAACTTGGGCAAAACGGCGGCCTCTCATATCACAAGGCAGTCTCTAGTCCTACCATGTTGTTACAAATAAAGTTCCCCGTTAACATATGCATAAACTCTGCATAAATTTCAGTACTCTACTCTATCACATTGAATGATTACAAACAGAAGTGTGCCTGAAATAACCTACATCTATATCGCGAAACTATGCAGGGGTTCCTTCACATCATCTCATTCTTTCCTCTCATAGGCCTAGGCCTATTTATCCGAGCCTCCAGAAACCATACATTTATCCGTATCAAAAATATACCTCGTCACTACAGTAACCAACCAATCGTAGGACATTTTACACACTATTCTAGTGTTATCACCTTTATCTACCACTATTTATTATTCACACATTACAATCTTTACACGACAGACTTGACTCAACGGTCAATCTTAACCTCTATCAACAGTTTACAATTTTACAATACAAATGCATGCATGGCTGAACATAAATTTTAACTGTAGGCCTGACCCTATAATCTCTGTACCCTTTCCTTTAGTCACCTCATTGACCTTATTTTAAGCCTATCTACTCAATTCAGTTATGCCTACAGACTCACATTTGAACCTATAACTAGCAAACTTGTAACTCCATAAATGTTTATTCCACACAATTTGCTCTATAATGTCTGCTCTTATTACATCGAAAACACCTAGGCCTAGACATGTTCCAATCTATCTCCCTACTTGTGCTAGTCGTACGTTTATTTATTTCTACAACCTGCCTAACTCCAACCTTTATTGCCATACGAATTGCATCGGTTAAGGTTCTAGGCATACTATAATTTACCCACCGGCGAATGTTTTGGTTGGCGATAGCATCTACAAAATAATCCTTAGCTATCTCTTCTATCAGACTACGCTGCGCCTCAGGGTATGCATACTTGGCTAATCTTAAAATGGAATAAGCTAGACTATGAAAGGATTCACCTGGATTTTGTACTCTATTTTTAAGAAGCATTGCATAAATATCCTGGTATTTCCCAGGATCAAATCTATCCTCAAGGTGTGCAACCAATTCCTCATACCTAGTATTTACATTTAGATCATAATCGCTTAATACGTTTCTGGCTAAGCCTCGTAAACTACATCCTAATTGAAGCATTTTCTCGTGCTCATCCCATTCATTAAGCGTACTCGCCATCTCGAATTGGATTTTGAAATCACGCCATGCTGTCCTTCCATCATAGAGAGGAGGATCGATGCAATTTCTAAATTTTAGGCCTACAGACATTGTAATTGGTAGCCAATAAAAAAATAGGCCCACTAAATTAAAAATGTGCAACACTATCTCACCGAAGTGAACTTGAACTGAAATATATTTACAATCTTACCCTACTTTATTTACTCCACTAGGCCTCACGGTGATGCATAGGCTAACTACCTATGCCTAGGCCTAAACTATCTACCCTTTAACAATGACGCTTTAGGCTTAGGCCTAGTGTGAGTTACATACAAAATTTAAAATAATATCGAGACCTCCACAACTACCAGGCTTAATAAACAATAAAAACTCAGGTCAACCTTCCTGATAGAAAAGAAAGTTAATCCTGCCGACTACGCCAATGTAATGCCGTGGTAGGGGGGCCTAAGTGATATTCACTCCACAGAAAATTGCCTAAGTAACTCACACGATACTAAAGAAATTGGTACACACACACACGTCAAATAGTTAATTTCTCAGAATGACCTAAACCTGTTATTCATATCAATCAAACAAAGTCAATTACAATTTAGGGCACAAACAAAATCCACCCAAGCCCATACACGTAATGGTTATTAAACGATAGGCTAGATCAATATTTATCAAACGAACATAAATATGGCACCTTTTCAGAGGAATCTTATAGGGCTAGGTCATAATTAATTTGGAATAAAGAAAAAGCCAGAAGATGCCTAGGAAGGGAAACCGGTACAAAATTCAACCAGCGTTAAAGATAAATTTGGATGATGACTGGCTAGGCCTGAATAGGCTAGCCTAGAACTAGATTGACAGGGATAGCCTAGATACCGTATGCGTATAGCCTAGTCTAGTATTGACTCTGTATTGTTATTCAGTAGATCACGGTAACCTTCCCTCACAAAAGTCTCAAGTCAAACAAATCAAAAGGCCACAGGGGGTCACCAACTATAACGTTCCTCTAAAAAGCTTACAATGATTCAAGGCCTACTACAAATGTGTAGGCAACCTTTACAGAAAAATACCCTACAATAAACCTAAATTACTACATTTATCTTACTCTACACTTACGCTACAAATTATCCTCGCTACCTCGGTATGCACAGCATTCTTTCTTGTCCTGTGTCAGTAAGCAATAGTGATAAGGATTGTGATTAGAAGTGGAAATTCTTGTGAGATCTGCCTAAAGGTCAATTAATTTAGATGTCTGCTTTCAGCCTATGCTAGTGTTCTGTTCTCCTACTAATGTGTAGTCGTGTAAACCGAACCAGAACCTATTCCATAAGCTTACAGCTAGAACCTGTCAGAGACAACACTACACACTGTAGCGCCGTGTCGTCTGCTATCGTAAAAGTCAATCAAAAAGTCATTAAAAGTCACCAAAAGTCTCCAATCGTAATTAAAACACACAAGAATTCCGCTCACTATCTATCCTTACCCTATGCCTTACATCGCAGTATCAACATAATTTGGTGCTGGCTACAAAGTGGTTTTAGCGGTCACAATAATCAGAATATTTTACACTCAACAATCATATTGAGAGGCTCCAATAATTCTGCCCAGCATATAAATCTACACAATCGTGTGCGCGATATTTTTGGATACAATTATCCTCTGATTGGTTAAGAAAATGTTATTCATAACAATTAGAAAATCATCCAATCATCTTACACCATCTATTGCCACGCAAGGTGATTGCATAATTAGATCAAAATAAATTAGGTTCAACTACAAGGCTGACATTACTACGTAATGGAAAATGACGGGCAAATTGATAATAAATAAATGTAAATGTACTTAGGGCGGAGTGCACAATGGTACCTATATAAAACAATGCAATTTATGAGTACAATTTGAAATAGAGGTGGGGGGGGGGGGGCAAAATCGCGCTTCATTACAATATTACAAAGTATAATCAAAACAATAATTCGTCAATCACAGGGTCATGATCCGAGCGCTCACGATATTATAAAGGTTGAGCGTGTCTAATTACATGCAGTAAGTGCGTTCCAAAACAGTTGAACCGTGCTGTCGGTGCATGTGAACTGTACGAACGACGCGGTATCGCACGATACGCACCAGACGCATAGGACGCTAGGAATCATTACGCTGTGATCGACAAATTATTGTTTTGTTTATAGTATAGGTCGCCTGGAGTGACGTCAAGGGCAAATGGTACAAAGTACCCGTATGACTGGGGTGACCTTTAGGCAGGGCCTGATATGGAATGAAATCATATTATAATATGAGTTGATATTGGATATTTTTCAGTTTTTTTAGCCTTTTCTGAATAAAATTAGTTAACCTTTATCTTCAGATATCGTGTTTATTTAACCAACCTGTTTCTATTTCCAAGAAATATCGGCTTAGATTTTGATCGACCTATTCCCGCTACAGTAAAATTATGACGAGGACTGTCTATGCTTCATTTCATAGCTTAATCAACAACAAAAATTTGTCGATCACAGAGTCATGATCCAAACGCTCGCGATCATTACAAAGGTTGAGAGTGTCCTTGCATGCAGTGCATTCCAAAATAGTCGCAACGCGGCGTGTGGTCTTGCTGATTAGGGCCCGCGATCGGTCAATTACCTATTTGATTACGTAAGTAAGTATGTAAGTATGTCACATCTTCCAGTTTAATTGCGCCCTTGCCATCGTGAATGATGCGGTTATGCACGATACGCACCAGTCGCATGGAACACTGGGGAATTGTATACGCTACGCTGTGATCAACAAATTTTTGTTTTGATTATAGTCACTGAGTAGCTCTGAATCATAGCTCTCTGTGAGAGCTATGAAATGAAAGCACCTGAGTCAGCATCAGATATTTTCAGCAATATTTTTCAACTTTTCAGAATAAAATTAGTCAACACTTTTGCTTCAGATATCTGACCATGCATCATGTTTAATGTTCAAAGAATATGATGCATTTCTTTGTCAAAAAAGCTCAACATAGGTAGGCCTATTTCCTTTTCCAAAAAAAAACATATTTGAATTTGGATCGCCCTATTCCTGGTACAGTAAATTTACGATGCCAACCGTCTATGCTTGTTTTCGTAGCTAGTCGCTCACTGAGCACTGTTTGATCATGACATGATGTTTGTTTATGTTAATTTTTTTTACATCGTTAAATCAAAACAAATAGGCCTAATTCTCAATCATCGAATAATTTTCGATTAAAAATTTCAAAAATGACAATTGGAACTTGGAAGTCATATGTCAACTTGTGAGAATTGCTTGGATTGAGAAACCAAAACTGTGGTAGCTACAAAAACTAGCATAGACAGTTGGCGTCATAAATTTCCTGTAAATGGAAGGGAATACCGAATAGGGACAATTTCATGTCAATTTTTGAACATTATTAAACATGATATGATATCTGAAGCAAAAGTTTGATATATTTTATTCAAAAAAGTTTAAAAATATTGCTGAAGATATCTGACTGTGACTCAGATGCTTTTATTGTGTAGCTTTTAGAGAGCCATGATTCAGAGCTCGATAGCAACAAAATAGCCTTTTAATTACCGTAGTAATTTTGTTTTTGTGATGAAATATTGGGAGTTCCTTTAGTATGCCCTACCCTATTACATGTAGTACTGCATGTCTCCAATGGGGACTTTTAAAGAACGACCCATACACAGTGAGGAATATGAATGGTAGCCTTGTAGGGTATTCAAAATTTTACCCAAATATTGCTACATACATTGGCGTGAATTGGCATGATATTATTTTGTGATGCATGAAATATTGATTAATTTGCGTTAGAAAGAGTATCAAGGCATAACAATCCCACACAATGCGTGAGAGTTGATGTTTATATTATATAATTATAACATCATTATTCCGATTATGTCAGCTGAAGAATGTTATCATTTATTATGTGCACCAACATCCAACACCAACCACATCTTTTAATCTACAAAAACATCAGTGCTCTCCCGGCCCCATAACTCAGCCCAAAAGTTTGGTAACCATGTGTGCTCTAAATATCACGGAAAAGGGGTATACAGGGTGAGTCAAAAAAAACTGCAATAGTGGAAAGAAGCCATTTTGTTTTCAAAACCAAAATGAATTTTAAAACTTTTTAAACGTTGCAAGAATGATGTATTTAATCCTAACTTTGCGTGAAAAAATGAAGTCAATATCATTTTCCGTTTGCCTTTGGTAAACCTTTTGACCAGTGCACCCATTTTGCCTCTCATTCAAATTTGGAAACTTGAGTTAATTTGTGATGTTATTGGAATTTGATGCATCCTTTCTTGTTTACATGTGAGTTAGCATAATCAATTATAATCATACCCATGCTATGAAAGCGTATAATGTTCTAAATGTTAATAAAAAACTGACATTTTCCATTTTTTGTTGGCGGAATATTCAAATATGAAAATGCAATGTGTGCCATTTCAAATGAAAATGACTGTGCTCGTGGACAAACAGGTAAATTTGGTTGTGCAGCAAAGAGGGTCACCAAAGACAAACAAAAAATGTGATCGACTTCATTTTTTCACACAAAGTTAGCCTAGTTAGGATTAAATACATAATTCTTGCAACGTTTAAAACGTTTTAAAATTCATTTTGGTTTTGAAAACAAAATGGCTTCTTTTTGACTCACCCTGTATTTTCGAGTTGTCAGCGCAGACAGCGACATCATGAAAATAGGGGGTATTTTATGAATCATTCTCCGCAAAATTCAATAAAATGGTATTTTATGATATCCCCCGAAGTGTTTTTGAATCAAATATTGTACTTGTGATCGTAACCCCCTGCTGCTGGTAATGTTAACAATCGATGTGCCCTCAATATTGTAACGGCTTGTTTATTCACTGCGGCATAAAGCTCCGATCCTAACCATGCGTAAAATAACCGTGAGAGTCAATCGCCATCAATTCGACTTATTTGCGCCCAATGTAGACACTTTGTGTACAAATTAAACTCTCCCTCAACAGTCACACCAGTACTTCATGAAAACATGAATATTGTTGGTTGGTGTTAAGATTCTTGTAATAGTTAAATTGGTATGTAATAAAATATGTGACATCAAACAGACCGCCATCAATTTAAAATGTTGTATACTTCATAAATTTGACCATTGCCGGTTTGTATACAGTCAATTTCAAGAAGGATTGCCGACAAATACTGAACCATACTTGACGAAAAACTAGATTTGACAATGATTGACAGACAATTTACTAGACAGGTCTAGATCAAAAATAGGGTGCATTATTTTGACTAAAAGTGTATAATAATAATCATATTAAACACTCTCACATGTTTTCCATTTGCAGATTATAAAGAAATCTAGTTTTATGAAAGGTCTATACACTGATTCTGAAATGGACTCAAAGAACTTTAAGGTAAGGCAAAATGAAACTTGGTTGATATTAGGATTTCCAAAATTGTTAATTTGGTCTCGGTCAATATTTTATACACTGGGGTAGGGCCATTAGGCCAACTCGTTATTTACCACCCATAGATCATGACATTATATAGATAGTCCAGGACCAGGAGATACAAAGGCAAAGAAATATACCAAATTGGGTGGTATAGTATCCTTGTTTCACTCGGTCATGCAATCATTATAAAATAAGAGAAGTCACTCAGACACAAAGTATTAAATTAAGAGAAGAAACACATTTAATATTACGAGAGCTCCGGCTTTATGCCGCCCATGTGCAGTAGTCTGTGAGTAAAGAATGACCCCCAAAACGTGCTCTGTCCTAGTGTTCGTGTCAGAGGTTAAGTGTTGGGTATCATCGTCCGATATGCGGTGTCCGATAACATGAGGATACTACAGGTGGGGGTGGAATTAGTTATTCTCCACCCCTCCATGGCTCATTCATGATGTATCAGCAGGATCAGAATTTCGTCAAAGGTTGCGAGAATCCATTTAGCTTCCTGCGAGAATCTATGGATTCTCCTCCATTCAAATTATGTGTAGACAGAATATCTCTACGAGAATTAACTTGGATGCTCGCAACTTTACCATCGAGAATCTTTGCTAGAATGGATTCTTGGATTCTCCTCGAAATTCTGACCCTGTTATCAGTATCAACATCTAGTAGGAATTCAAGATTTTTTTTTTTAATTTGAGAAAAAAATATCTAAGAATGATTACCATCTTTCATTTCCCTGTCTCTGTGCATTTATTCCAACAGGATAAAGATAGCAAAATATTATTTCTTCAAAAGGCTATTGAAGTTGTAGGTAAGTGGAGGAGTATTAGCTTTATAGTTATTAACAGGCTCTAAATGTGATGGTAACAATAAGATCATATATGGTAAAAAATGAACTGTTCCAGTCCGCTTATCGGGAATGGAACATGCATCTTTCGCGGAGTGAATAAATTTTGACCAAATACACAGATTTAAGAAAGTTATTCTTTTGGTTTAAACATAAATTCCATGACTTAAAATTAGTGTTGTTATTGATTGTCGGAAGTGTCGCATTTCCTTTCCAATAATGTATACTTTTATATACATTACATAAATAGTTCAGAAGTTACAGCGCTTGATAATTTTAAAATATTTTTAGGTTAACACCCTCCCTCCCCTTTAAACACGTACAGGCACAAATCAGTGGAGTATAATGCATAGGTTATAGTTTGTAATGTCAAAAGCATGGCTCCTTTTACGATTTAGCGTAGTGATATGGTAATACTGCATACTGTGTGATCCACACATTGCTTGAATGAGCGTGCTGTTTTCCTCAAGCTCCGCCCACACCCACTGAGTCAATTATGCAAAGTATGGGATAAAAGAAATGGGTTTTTTTACTACTAGCATACATTTATTTGCATGGTATGCAACTGATGTGTACCTGTATTACGCACAGGTTTATCTGCGTTATTGACATGGTGTTTCTTTTAATTTCTTAAATTACAGTTATGGTCACTGGTAAGTCATTAGCAGCACGCCCATCAAAGATAGTTGCCGGTCATGAACCGGAGAAGACCAACGAGTTATTACAGATCATGGCTAGTGCTATCATCAACAAGGTAGGTACATGTAGATTAACCCTAACACTCTTGAGTACTACAAATTACTACGATGCGGTGTGCTTGTGTCACCCGGCTCAAGCAGTTTTTCGATTAAATAATGGCCCATGGGTATATACATGGTAAAGTATACTTTGCCATGTATGGTTTCCCCCCGTGGCCTAGCGGTAGATCATGCCTCTGAACCCAGCCCCTTTTTCCCCTCGCTATTTGGCCGCGGAAAAAAATCTTTGGAAAAGGTGCCTCGGGGTTAGGGTTAAACAAATGTCTCCGTCCAAATCACATAAACTGTTCTATCTTTCGGACACATTTTTGTTGGTTAATCAAAATACAGATGGCTCTTGGAATTTCCTGTATTGCATTGCAATATGCACCTAAAAGCTATGTATGTGTCTATTGCAATATAACTTTTTAAGTCTGGTGTAAAGGATTTCTTAACACTAACTCCCTAAGCATGTTTTTGACAATTAAACTATCAGAGAGTAAAACAGGTTAAATTTTTGGGGAAGATCACTGTTCGCCCATGCCAGGGATCGAACTCTGGCTGCCGGGCGTGGCAGGCGGCCGTCTAATCTGATTGCGCTTAACGGCAGGAGCTTGAAAAAAACTTTTTCTAGACCATTTGACAACTCGCCAGATCATACCACGCGATAGAATCATGCAGCACACGGTACTGCAGCTTTTTTATGTGGCCTTTTGTGGCCACTGGTACAAAAGGCCACTGGTAAGGTTGGGGTTATTATGAGTTTGTGCCAAATACTGAATTGCCCCTCTTGAAAAGGAAACTTGATTTTCAATTTTGCACCTCAATGGAAGAAAACAAATTTGAGTGCTGTATACAGATGTATTTGATGCAATACTTGGATGTATGGGTTTACTCTGCATTGGTAAAACAGTAAGTTATGCTCACAACAGAAAAAACTAGCCCCTACTTAAATTATTTAATTGTGTTGTACTTATGGAGGAGTTTCACCTCTTTAATTTGAGATATTGCACAAGAAGAATGGTTTACTAGTTTAAGAAAGCTATGTGTCTAAGACCACTCGAGGCAAAGTGAGATTTTGATTCATCATTTGTGGACCTATTTCAACTCGGACGCAGCCTAGGTGTAGTAATAGTAATATGCATATTGATTGACTGGTAAAAGCGACAATTCAATGGCCGATAGTTCAGAGTTGATTGGGATGTTAATTTCCATGTGTTGGAAAGCCTACTCGTGGGAATATGAGATCATACTTTACCGATAGTCAGTAGTTTTTAGGTCGTCCGTAGGTCGTCCGTAGGAAGAGACCTTATGGCAGCATCCTTCGTGTATGTAGTCTGTCAGTCTGTCAGTCTGTGTGTGTGTCAACAATTTGGTATACACTTTTTGTTTTGTCCAATTCTTTTCCATACAATGACCAATTGCAATCAAACTTCGGTCATAGATGCAACATGGAAACCTTCATATGTTAATGAGGTCAAAGGTCACATACCAAGGTCAAAGGTCATCTGAGGTCAAGATGTAAAATTTAGTATACACTTTTTGTATTGTCCATTTCTTTTCCATACAATGACCAATTGCAACCAAACTTCGGTCATAGATGCAACATGGAAACCTTCATATGTTAATGAGGTCAAAGGTCACATACCAAGGTCAAAGGTCATCTGAGGTCAAGATGTAAAATTTAGTATACACTTTTTATATTGTCCATTTCTTTTCCATACAATGACCAATTGCAACCAAACTTCGGTCATAGATGTTCATATGTTAATGAGGTCAAAGGTCACATACCAAGGTCAAAGGTCATCTGAGGTCAAGATGTAAAATTTAGTGCACACTTTTTGTATTGTCCATTTCTTTTCCATACAATGACCAATTGCAACCAAACTTGGGTCATAGATGCAATATGGAAACCTTCATATGTTAATGAGGTCAAAGGTCACATACCAAGGTCAACGGTCAATATGTAAAATTGATTACATTTAAACAGATGAAGTACAATTGCAACCAAACTTCCCATATAAACGGACGACCTATTTGGGACCGCTGTCCCTATTTTTAAGCTTTCTGTTGTTTCCTCTGAATGTGCAATAGCATCAGGCGTCTGACATTTGTCCTCCACAGCTTTCAGAGAGGAGGGGCGGGCGGTATTTTCTTATACCAGCAGAAGCTCAAAGTTCAGCCAACAAGAAGTTCTAATCACTTTCAAGAGTCGCACATATATGTTATAAACACTTAATTTAATATTCAATACCATTTAAACTGTTTAAAAAGAAATCTGAAAAAAAAATCTGAAAATAGCTGGAAGCGGCGCTAAATCTGACGAGCGGGCGGTCGAGGACAATGTTACATTTTTTTTTTTGGCCTTATTGGTATTCTGTCAAACTTCACCTTAAGTCAACTAACTATATTTGTAATTTATTAACCTTTCAGTTGGACAGCGTAGAGGCTGTGAGAAAAGTACTAAACGGAGAAAAGCCAAGCTCTGGTAAGCCTCCTAAACCGCACAAAGACAAAGAAGATGAGAAGAGTAAGGATAAGCCCAGTGCGGACAAGCATAAACGAGATAAAGAGAATAGGGTAAGCAAGCACTATATGCCACATTAAAGCAGACTTGGACATTGTAGGATATGTGTGTATGTTTGTCATCGCAGCCAAACGTTTCGCAATAATGATTATTCCACCAATGTTTGTACAAAATGTGAAGCTTTTGAGTATGCCGTTTTGGTTCTTTTAAAACATGCAACAAAGGTATTTAAAATGTTATACTAAATATCTTTTTACAAGGTAATTCTAATGTAATTTATTCAAGAAACAAGTGGTACGTGTCATAAACAATTACGCTTCTTACTTTCATGTTAACAAACACAAAACTCTCATTTTTGTAGACTGGATTGTGTCAAAATGGCTATAAAGGTCATCAAAGTCCATTTCTTGTCAATCGTGGAGATGCAGAAAAAACATAAATAGAAGTTGCTTTTAAGCAAATTCTAAATTCTAAATCTTGTTAATTCCTGTTTAAAAACAGGAATAAACAAGATTTAGAATTTTAATGATGAGTATCGGTAAAACTGAGTGATTGTGTTGAAAAGAGCTGGAAATGTTGGCAGCTCTTAAACACTTTGCAACAATGTAACAATTATTAGGCTATAGATTAATGAGCTATATCTTGTATTTGTATTGTATAACACTTTCTGTTAAGGATTACTGAGTGCAGCGATGTATGTGGGAAAATTAATGAGTTACTGCCAACCTTTACTGTGCAGTAACACATGTAATAACCAGACCAGGACAGAAACAAATTGTCCTAATGAATATGTAATTTGTTGAATTTTAGGAAAAGAAAAGCAGCTCAAATAGAGAAAGAAGCTCCAGTCGGGATAGGGAGAAAGAAAAGCACAAAGATCGCAGCAAGGACCGCGATCGAGAAAAGGACAAAAATCGTGAACGCAGCAAGGAGCGTGGCGAGAAAGACAAGAGTAAGGACAAGGAACGAAGTAGCAAAGACAAGGAACGGACGAGAGATAAAGACAAACAGAGAGAAAAGGACAAGAGTAGGGATAAGGACAAGAGTAAGGATAGGAACAAAGAAAAAGATGCAGAGAAGGAGCATAGCAAAGAGAAAGATAAAGAACGTGAAAAGGATAAAGAAAGAAGAGAAAGAAGGGTATGTATGTGAAAGGTAACGAGGTAGTTCGTGCAAACCTTTTCTAGGCTTAAATGCTGTTAAGGCCAATAGTTTTTTGTGATTATGAAACAAAATTTAGCATGTGGCAAATAAACTACTAAAGTCTATGGACGCACGTCACATGAGGTTGACCTCGCGTAAAAGTAGTACACGGGGCACCAACAAAACTGTGCAACGGACATCTGTGGTACGGTAGTCACATAAACTGCTCACAAAAAGTATCAAAACACTTAGAAATGATCCAATATATAACAGCTCGAAAGGGTATGCATTAATCGAAGCAAATAACCAAGTGCATAATTTTGTTCTGCGTATTTTGACACCTCGATCGATGAGATACGATGTTGCGGAGCGGAGTTATTGTCGTTTCAATGGTCGTGGGTCCAGTTTCAAAAGTGACAATCATCCTATAGAAAGAGGTTTGCATTACTGTTTAGAATGATCAGATTCGTGCTTTTCAATAGGTATGAGTGTCACTTTTGAAACTGGACCCACGATCATTGAAATGACAATAACTCCGCTCCGCAACATCGTATCTCAACGATCGAGGTGTCAAAATACGCAGAACAAAATTATGCACTTGGTTATTTGCTTCGATTAATGCATACCCTTTCGAGCCGTTATGTATTGGATCATTTCTAAGTGTTTCGATACTTTTTGTGAGCAGTTTAGAAATGTTGGTCCTGTGCATCGGAAGAGCAATACCGGAGCACGTTAAAAAAGGTTCAGACTCTTTCGTAAAGAATAGGGGATCATCCCGGTCTGTATCTGTTCACACATCTTTCGGACAGCGCTCCGATCTCAATGTAGCAGTGCTATATAAATGCTTTCATGTATGTATGTATGTATCTGTGGTGAGAAATACATAAGCTTGACCTCATGACTCTGATTGGTTAGCGGCATTTTGTGAGTTTTCAAGCATGCGCAGTAAGCTGATCAAAGTGCCCCCATGTGTGTCGGACTGTGTCCAGGAGAACATGTGCCGTAGATCCATTCTGCTTAGTCAAGACAGTGAGGTCAATGTACAAGCAAATTAAATGCAGCAAGTATGTACCTGTATTGACCTTCCATCTCTGTACAATAATACAATTACAGTGTGCATTGGGCACTGGAAAGAAAAGCTTAAAGGTCATGTAGCCATGTAAAACAAACAATTTTAAGAACTAGAAACACTGTGTTTGGCAATGAAAGACTTATCGTGCAATTTTAAGTCTCAAAACATAAAGCACTAACTGGATGCGGTCTTTAACTTGTGTTGTCGTAATGGGCAAAATGGTCAAAATGCCACTCGACCTTTTTGTGTTCCAAGCACTTGTAATGTCTTTGTATTAAATTCCAGCAAAATATGAAATCATTAACAAATATCTAGCAACAAACATCTCGCATGCAATTGTCAAGTACCTCATTTGGTAATATTATTCATCACGTCACTGCTGCCGATTGAAATAAGATTAATTCATAAGCAATAATACCACACATTTTATTATCAATTCAGAAAAGAAAAGAAGATGAAGAGGCAAAAAAGAAAGAACAAGAGGAGCAACAAGTGCCGAATGGGAATCAGGACGAAGGAGAGGAGGTGGGTATAGATAGACACGCCAAACATAAATTAAAAGTATCCATGTGCTAGCCTATTAAGCAAAAAAAAATTGTTGTGTTGCCCTCAAGTGGAAAAAGTTGGGTCGGTCGGTCGATTTTTTTGTGTGATTTTTTGTGATTTTTTTTTTAACATATCGCAAAATCCATGTGAAGTAAAGTTTCAGATATATAGAACGGGTTAATAACAGACAAACACATTAAAGTCAAAGATGTGAGTTACTGTAGTCGTTATTTTGGATGGATACGTATGCTATATAAAAGGAAGTTCAAGGTAGAGTTTTGCTTAAAAAAGTGAGTTTAAAAAAATTAAAAAACCTGACCTGACTTTTCTGAATTTTACGGTCGGTCGCTGAGGGCAACACAACAATTTATTTTTCTTGGTCTTACAGGGATGCAAGACTTCCGGAAATATCCAGAAATCCTGATATTTGGCCATACAAAAATTCTGGATTTTTGGAAGAAGTGGGGGGGGGGGGGAAATAGTTTTTTGGCATTTCTGAAATCGAATGATGATATTTCAGCATAAAAAGAGTCAAACATGTGGGTTTTTTTGGGTGGGGTAATAACCTGTAGCCTATTCTCTAGACAAGCCCCGGTAAAAGTCTAATGCCGCGCGCAGACGCTTGGGCCGTCTGGCCAAGATTGTGTAAAAAGTTCAGGAAATTGATCAATCATCCACTTGCATCCCTGTTATTATAATACAACAGTTTTAGCAGGAAATGTCATCCGTGTTGGCAGTAATATTATGACAAAAATGTCAACTCATGATCTCAGCATAAGTAGAATTCAGTGGTGGATAACAAATTGTATTACCTATTGAGATTTGGACTGTACCCATAATACTGATTTTAAATGTCCAATGTGTCAACTTTATTCCCCCTTTTTATCCCTCCATTGAAAAATCACACTTCCCAGCGTAGATCTATACGCATATCCTTTCCATACGTTGATAAAGCATATATCCATCCCTCTATAATTGAACAATTAAACAGATGTATATTTGATATTTCCCTGTGTCCGGGTTAGTATTGCCAACAAAAGTTGATATCATTGAAATATATCTGTTCTTTCTTTATCCGTTTGTCCTTCTCGATTTATGACCTTTGACCTTATAGAGTGATGATGAGGTAGAGTACATACTTATTTGCTGTGGCATCATGGGATCATTGCACTGTTTTTAAAGAAGCACCGGGGCACTTATTTTTTTGAAGTATTTTCCACAATATCATCTTTTACAACAATTATATAAGACCATTCAGTGTTTAAAGCAACAAAAAAGTGTCTTTACAAATACTCACGTCACACGGTTGATGTAGGGGTAAAGTGTTCCCTTTTCTGAGGGACAAACATTAATCGCACAGCTCACTGTTTTGAAGTATTTACAAGATGAATATCCATTAAGGCCCGGGGGAAAAAAACTGTTGTACGGGCAAACGGACCTCTCAGGTCGGGTCGGTCCGGCTTGTTTTTCTTTCTTAAATTCCCTTGAAAATTACTGTAAAAGATTCAATCTGTAAACTTTTTGCCGTTTTTTGACAAGAAATATTTTTTTGGGGTTATTATATATTCATTTTCACATGAAAATCTTTTTCACCAATTTCTAAAAAAATAGGTCTGTCAGGGCTCGTACAACAGGTGTGAGTTGGTTTTTTTGCCTTATTAACATTTTACAACTCAAGGTGAATAAAAAACTTAGTTTTTATTTAGGGATGAAATTGTTTCAGCATGTGTGCATCTACAACGGCATTTTCGTTGTCTGCTTGGTTTATTTCATGACGAAAGGCAACGCCCGTGTGAAAAAATGTGCCCCTTAACTACGACAAATGATTTGAACACCATTTCAGTAAAAGACATGTAGAACCAATGTAAATTGACATACAACACAATTAATTGTACTTCATTTTTGATAAATCTTTTCAAATTAAGTTCATGTCAGAAATCGTATCATTTTAAATAACCAAATTAGAAAAGTAATCAATAACCTTTAAGTTTCAAAATTCAATGTAAACAGCGGGTGCACTTCTTTTCTTTTTTTCTTTTTTTTTTGTATTTATTTACAAATAAAGCAAAATGTTGCTATATTTTTAAAGCAAATAAATATAGCGAAATGTTGCTATATTTTTAAAGCAACACACACTACATCTCGGATTGCATTTTGCACAAATCATTTGAGTGTGTGATGCGCTCTGATCAGCAATAAGTAGAGGTAATGAATAATGCTGGGTTGTGTTTGAATAATAATTCTATTCCTAGGTGTATAAAAGGTGGTCAGTGCAAATAACCCATGAATCGTTTGAAACTATAACCAATTACACACAATTTGCACACATTGGCAACACCAGTCAATTGCACTCACACACCCACATCCACACCATCACACACCCTTCCCTGTACTGGTCCATTTAAATTTGGGTAAACTTAATTTGGCAGGGTTGTTTTGTTCTCTGCAATTATTTTGACAGATTTACAATTAATTGCCTGCACTGGCTAACCAGCAATTTCACTGGGTAACATTTTTAATGGTAAAAAACAACATTTGTAACAGTGCAGTGTTTCAGTAGTTTCCAGTATTTTTTGCTTTTGAGTAAAATTTTCAAGGGTACAAATCAAAAATGAAGGGAAAGAAAATAACAGGTTTAATGTAATGGAAACACATAAATCATTTTGATTCATTGTGATGCATCATGTTGAAAGATTTTGGTAGAATATAAAGCACATTTTGTAATTTTCTTTATATTTTACAAACTATCTTCATCATGTGAGGTTATATCCATGAAATATACAGAAAGAATGGGCTAAGGCGCCATGAAAATTGGAGGCCTACATATTCTTAACCAATGATAATGCTCAAAAGGCCACATATTTAGCTTTCATTTAAAACGGCATTTTTGAATTCGACCATTACGTCATAATGTAACTTCTATTTTTGTAGAACCCAGTATTTTAAAGCCAAACCACAGGATGACAATAACGCACAGAATTGTTTGCTAGCTGATTCTGAGATGGCAATCAATGGAACACTTTGAAAACCTTGAAAGGCACATGAATGTTGAATACAAATATGTGACGCGATCAAGAGGAATGAGTCGGATGTCGGGGAATCCCAAATTGAGATATGGCCAATTCCAAATGGCGGCTTACATAAGTTTTGATAGAAATTCATGTATACAATTTGACATAACGTCGTATCGCCATGGGGTTTTCAGTTTCTGAAAGCTCTAGGTGTCTTCTTTAAAACTGTATTAAAAACTCATTTTCGACCAGGGTCGACATCCGACTCATTCCTCTTGATCGTGTCACATATTAATATGACTGAATATAAATTGAACTAAGTAAATATTATAAGTAAGAACAAGCCTGAATTCAAGGGGGAAACCTGAAAAGAGGCATCGCAGCTGAATAAGGAAGCGAGCCTCATTGGAATACATTGAAGAATGGCTTGATAATTCGACCATCCCGTGGATTGGCTTTTAAATGTGAGGTTTTACTAAGATAAGTGTAACATGAGAACGCAATGATCAATTTTAAAAATTCTACTTTTGAATGAAAGCCAAATAATGGGTGCTTTAGCACTGCATGGTTTGGAATATGCATTCCTGCAATTTTTATGATGTCTTTGCCCAAAAACTTTCCGTTCTGTATGTACAACAATATATTTATTTGTTTGTTTGTTTTAAATTTCAGGATATGCGACCACCGACTGAAGAGGTATTGCCAAATTTATTTTAGTTCACTAACATTATACTAGCTAATTAATAAAAAATACTAATTTCATTTTCCAGCTTACATCAGTATATTTTTCCATGCTCGTTACTAAAAATAATTCTTTCATTATCTTGTTATCTTTCAACATTATGTTCCCACTCCCTTAACACCTGTCAACCACTGACTATGTGTGGTCCACTTTCAGGGTTATGAAGATTAGTTTATGTCCTTAATTGGACCACATAGTGGGAAATAGACACATCCTTAAATGATTTATTACCGGCGAAATATCAAATCACAGGACTAGAAGTGTTAAGGGAGTGGGAACATAATGAAAAAGGAGGGTACCCACGAAATGATCAAATACTTCCTGCCCCATAATTAGGTAAACATGGGGGTATTTACATATATGCGAATGTCCCTGTAATAGTCAGTAACAAATTCTACAGTTTTGTCTGGCTTCTTGTATGGGTTCGAAAAACTCACTTAAATTTTCAAGCAGCGGTAAAAGTCCCTTAGCCATCACATTTTTTGCAAAGGGACTCATATTTTAGGGTTTCAATAAACTTGACTTTGAATATGTGATAATTTCTTGTACAATTTGGAGGATTTTGATGCAAAAAATGTGAAAAAACCCAGTGGTTTATGATATTTTAATGTCCAGTTCATGAAACGATTGGTCAAGTCCGCCCTCTGTTCATTGTTACATTGTCAACCTCAAAAACACATTTACATTATCCCCGTTGTTGTTCCTATATAAGCAAAATGAATCTCTGCCGCATTTCATGTCAGTGTAGCAGCAGCATCAGATACGGCCAAACACTACATACTACATCCTCGCCATTCTTTTTAGGAACATTTCATCATAAACTTGTTGATAAATTCTCCTTTTGCTGGAAATTAAAGGACTATAGTTTGATCAGTTCCAAATTGGCGAAGCCTCCTTACAGCAGCAAATGAATACAGAATGATGCAGGCACGCATGAAGGCATCAGGCGCAGTTTGCATCATACGTATGTGCACAGTGACTAAAAACGTGTGCGTCTGACCATAATCGCGCGAGTACGCTTGGATTACTTTTGCACGCAGAGAGATCAAAACCGAATATTTCTTGCCAATTTGGAACCGATTAAACTATAACAAGTGAGCAGGTGCTTTTCATTATACTCTATACTAACCATCTTCATGTTAATTAACCCAATTAACTGAATCAAGTCCCATCTTTTGACTCTACCTATGAGTATGCTATCATGGATTAGTCTAATGTAAAGACTTCTATTGTACGAGTTATACAGGTTTATGCTGTAATACACATAGACTACGGGCTATACCCTACCTCTTTTGTAGGATTAAATCGCTACCTCGGCATCGACAACCTAGCTAGTCTAGTGGTATTCGGTTCGGGACTAAAACATCCTAGGTTCGAATCCCAGTGTTGTCAGATTTTATGTAAATTCTTTGCTTGCAATTCATTTTTCAAATGGGAACAACGGTTCCAAGTCTGAAGACTTACGACTAGGCTAATTCGTGATAAAGCTTACTCATAGGCAACACCCATCTTGTCCTTGAATTGTGAGAACATAATGCGTTTACTATAAGGCAAAAAAAAAAGTTGTTTGGTTGTCCTCGACTGATCGACCGACCGACCGTGCACCCTGGTCCCGACACATATATTTTTTTTTATATTTGAATTTTTTTTGTTTTGAGTTTTGAGGGAAAATCTTCTTGAAACGGGACCATAATTATTACCTCTATCCACGTGAACTTGTGAGTTTTAATAGTCTGAGATGATTTCAATGTAAATATTGAACATTTTTTGTTGTTGTATATCGTTGTTATTGGTTTCAAAGTATTAATAACATATATGTGCGACTCTTTGTGTGATTTGAACTTGGCTGAACTTTTGAGGTTCCACTGGTGTAAGAGGGGGAAGAAGAAAAAAATCTGACCGCCCGTCCTTCCTCTCTGAGAGCTCTGGAGGACAACCAAACAATTATTTTGTTTTGGCCTAATCAATGATACTAACCAAACTTGAATCTTTTCTATCATGTAAATAAGAAATATTATTTTACTAATATTTGCTAAACAACTATCTAATCTAACTGAAGTGGTTGAATCATATTCCATAACCACCCAAAGGTATAATACATCAGTGTATTTTCCATTAGTACCATAATAGAAATAGGCAGTATTTTTGTGTATGTACCACAGGGTGTGTCAAAAAAAAGTGTCCCATATGAGTTAAAATTATCCAATGTCTTTGGGACTATTGGCAAGCCCTGTTACTATTTATTCCTCTATCAAATACACTTAATCCCATTGAATTTCACCACCTAACTACCGAGTTATGATCAATTCAGTAACAAGAGTGCGAATCCCACTTTGGCCACTTTTGAACATGAAAATAGCTTTAAACTGAAAAAAATCTGTCTTTGTGATTCCGACGATGATTATAGCCTAGGATATGTCAATGTATTGCTTAACATTCCAGTCAAAAATTCAAATATTTTAGGATAATATTGATGGAAATATGTTTTTTGTTCAAATTCAACTAACTATCACCATTTAGTAGATAGATTATTATTGATTTGATTGATTATGTTTAATAACACACTGAACTGAGCAGGCTGGATATATGAAGAATTCTCTGATACCAGCATTGTATGTTGCCTGTCAGAAATTCAAATGCACAAACTGATATCAATCATGTAATGTTGATGATTATTTTTTGTGTTACAGGATGATGGTTCCTCCGGTAACCGGATACAAAGACCTTCATCTGCCAAGGGACAGAGGAGGAGACACACTAAAGATAATTTAGATGGTGAGTAGAAACGCCCAAAGGGAATTGTTAAAAAAGGTTTGGAAAAAGTGTACTTTAGGTCCCAGATACCGGTATACCAGAATCGTTCAATACTGGAACATGAAAGTTGCCAGTATGGCTCGATACTGTACGATTTTACTGTTCCAGTATCGGTCCATGCTGGAACACCAAGTTGTGTTCCAGTATCGAGCGCTTGTTCCAGTATCAAGCGGTACTGGTACTTTTTTATGTTCCAGTATCGGACGATACTAGTACACGTGTTACCAGTGTAGTTTGTCCCAACGACACTGGTACATAATTTTGTTCCAGTATTGCCAGATCTTGGTACATATTATATAGCCCAGTTTCGTCCTCTCCTGGAACACTAACTTTGTACCAGTATTGTCCGATACTGGGTGTTCCAGTATCGGACGGTACTAGTACATACAGTCCAGAATCTGGGACCTACAGTACTTTTTTTCCAAAGGTTCAAATGATATTCATTCTGATTATGATAAGTTTGTGCAAAATCTGACATGCATGTATATGTTGTATATCTATATGCATGTAGTATTGACAGTACACATAGACCAGGCCGGCCAAAAACAAGATAGTTTGACCAAATTAAATCTCTCTTTGGACAAAAAAATTGGTGCCCTAACAATGTTTGGTGAAAATCAGGAATTCAGAGTCTGCCCGAAATATTAAATCAAGTCCCAGGAGCACAATTTCCCGAAAGTCCCATCCCTAGTACCAACCAACCAACCATACTTCATCCCCTATCTCAGACATGACTTCAAAAGGTGATAGGCCCAGTTATAATCCCAATTGCTCTGATTTTGGGCTTACTGTAAAAGACTTTAATTTTGTGGCGAATTTAAAATTACTGCTATTTTAGTGGACATTTAATTTTGTGAATCTGGATATTTGACCATATACAAAACCGACTTTTCAGAAACCTCTCCCAAATGTCAAGGTTTATCTCAATGACTGCTAAACCAATACTAGGCATGCTTGTACTTATTTCAATGTATTTCTAATGGTGATTCCAAATGTGGTAACGAAATCCAATAATGTTGAAATTTTTGAAAAATGTTTTGAAATTTTGGAATGTTGTCTGCAGACCCCTGCCGTGTGGAAAGTGTTACATTCAGCGTTCAATTTCCAGCATTTTTTTTGTGTAGCAAAAGGTGCGATGCACTATTAGTTTTGTGTAGCAAATGCCATTTTGGTATCTTCTTGCATTGCACTTTTAGCTACACATTTGTGCAATTGAATAGCAATACTTCAAAAGTGTGGAGCATTTCGCGATGCGACACCGGTTATCATGAACGCTGGTTACATTTCCCACAGAATAACATTTACAGGTCCTCTGGAAAAACAGAATAATCATTGATGAAGATTACTCGAAGAATCACATTGAAATATGTTTTCTGGAAAAGTAGGATAGTAATGGATTTCCCAGAATTCATGAAGTTGAAATTTGAATTTTATTTATAAAAGATAAAGTAAACCATTTAATTTTGCGAGGAATTTGAATTCCTATGAAACTGACAATTAAATGTAACAGTAAATAGCCGCGTGGAAAGTGTAAAGTTAATGTTGTCTTGTTGTTAAGTGTATTTTCACCTCTTATCAACGATATTGAGCATTGCATGTTGCACATACATAACCATCATTTCTTTTTCCCATATGCATCTTGTTCATTTACATTCCTCCTATAAGATACTGACAGTGAGGATGAAGGTATGCATGTATATGTTGTTGTCACAGTTCTATATATGACCCAATGCGAGTAAATGATGAAGACACAATGAGGGACATATGAATATTGAGTTATTGATATCATAATGATATGTATATATATGTTTAGGGGGCATTTTGGTACCAAAGTCAATGTTATATCACATTTCTAACCAAAGTTAGAGGTTATTGAAAATCATTTTTTTCTCGGAACATCAAATATGACTTGTCAAGTTATGGACATTTAAAGTTTTGGTTTTGTTAACAAATCAATGGAGTAAATGAAATTTAAATACCTCAAAATGTAGTTTAACTCTGTATTTTTATGAATTTGAGTCTTTTGGTTGGATAAAAGATATACCAAAGATCAGATATAAGATTTTTTATAAATTTGACTTATTATGACCATGTCTCACATTTGTGCTTTTAAATCAAAGTGTATTTTAATATATTGTACTCATATTGGGTCACATGCGTATGAAACAAGTTAGACTGTGTTTGATTCTCCTGGTTCAAAGTGCCACTTTTTCAGAAAACATAATTTTGAGGAAATGTGACTGTCTTGGGAAAAGTAAACATGATATTGAAAAGGGAAAACTTTGTGTGGGTAGCCAAGCATTTTCCCTTTTCATAAGTGTTGCAATCTCTGAAAATGTCCTATTGCGTATGTTTAGGGTGGGAATCGGGGATACACACACACTTTCTACCGTCCAATCGGGGATACACCCGCAATAGGGGATATCCCCAATCTCTAGATAGGTGCAAATTACTGCAAATCACGTCATAGTGCTATCCAATAGGGGACCCCTATTAGCATGCACCATGTGCACCCCTGTTAGATAGTACGATGTCCTATACACAAAAACATACACACAAAATGGCGGAAAATGTCCACAATCCGCCCGGTGAGCGTGTATACACAATATCCCCTATTGCATAGTGTGGAACCCATATCCCCTATTCACACGTCTTACGCACAGGTGTGTGTGTGGAGTTATATGCAAACAAACGTGATTTAATTGTAGGGGGTGGGGACTTACCTTTTTTTAACCCATTACTTTTGGTAAACACACTGCATTTAGTATTGTTATAGATTGAGCAAAATGTGTATACAACATGTGGCTTAATATTTGAAAATTTGAATACCGGTTCCCTGTTGGTTAGATTAACCCCCATTAGGACCAATCCAAATTAAGACCTGGTTTAACACGATTTGTGCAAACAGACCATTTCGTCGGTCTCATCACATACAGATATATTCGACGCAACAAGCTTTTCGAGAAAATCGAGATTGAGAATCCTGACGTCAGATTTGGCTTCAAACTTGCTTATTTCTTAACCAATATTCCTAGATAGGATATACATGAAGAGGACCCTTGGTACTTTCTATTTAGGTCATTTTTGTGTGCTAATCTTTTGAATAACATTGATTAAAATGGTACCAAACTTATAGCTCTGTATGTTAATTTTTTATTTATTTTCATTATTTACGAAGATTTCTCGTATAGAGCGCATATAGATCTCTATGGAATAGATCTGTATGTGAAACGCGTAGAATTTGCGATGTTCAAATAACTCATGGAATAGATCTGTATGTGATTTGTCGTCCACGTTATAGATCTGTATGTGATACACACTTACGTATGGGCAAAAGTAGAATAATATGGAATAGCGCTATATGTGAAACGCTGAAATGTAAAAAACAGCAAATACACCAAATTCAAGGACTTATATCTCATTAATTAAACAGATTTGAGGTCTGTAACTTGGATTATTGAAAGAGCACGATACAATATTACTAAAAACCGATTTTCTCACAAATTCATAATTTCTCGAATAGATCAGTATGTGATGAGACCGACGATTTATATTGTATATTATGGGGAAGCCATTTTGAGGTTTTTTCCCATGGAGACACATTGGCTTCATATGTTATACACTTAAACAGTATCCCACCAGTATATAAAATATATATAGCTTCTTAAAAATCAAGGTCTGACTGTAGTAAATATTTTAAGTTCCTACGCTTTAATTGGTATTTCTATATATTGTTTTAAAAACATAGATGTTGTATTTGTTGCATATGCAATAGCACTTCTTAAAAAACTAGGAGCCTAATGTTATAGCAGCTCTGTGTTATTTTGAATTGTTTTGAAGATTATATAACGCTCAAACCATGTTGAACTATCTTAGGACTGAGGAGCTCCAGAGCATTCTATAAAGCCTTTTTAAGTATGTATTTTTAGAGCAGTGGCGGCACTATCATGGATGGGGCCCCCAGTCACAACCTTTGCCCTCCCCAGTCAGCCCCAATCCATTTTGTCCCCCAAACAATTGGTTTGAAATTGTTCTAATGTAGAACAAATAAGGCTAATTCCATGTAATTTTTACAATAAAAGCCAACATTTTCTTTTTTGCCCCCTCCCCCCCCCCCCCCCCCCAAAAAAAAAAACCCCAACAAATGTTGATCCTTGCGCTACCACTGATTTTTAGATTCTCATGCTTTATTTATTTGGCTCTTCTGATGTAGCTGAATTTTAGTTTTAGTTTAAATACACCATTTATCAATGTAAATCTTAATCGTCCATTTTGTTTCCTCGAGACGTAATTTCATCATTGACCGACTGAAGAATTTAATCGCGTAAGACTATACTTGAAGCACTGATGTATATGTACAAATAAGAATGATTAACATTATCAGAGGATGCCATAATTGCATGGGGGAAAATAGATTATAGCATAAAATGTAGCAATATGATGTATTCATATGATGATCATGTAATATATACCTCGCAACCATCGGGAGGGGGGATGATACATCCCCTATAAAATGTCTTGTGGGGGCACACCCCCCCCCCCCCCCCCCCCATCACACCCAAAAAAAGGACAGGTTACATGTTTTAATGTCATATTGGTCCATTTTGGTGTTGAGTGTGACAATTGTTTTGCGCATACCATGCAATTTAGTTGAAAGTTGTAATCAGTTTGTAAAAGCTTGAGAAAGCTTAATGTTTTTCAGACCATTGTAGTTCAACTTTATATCTGTTTCAACATAATAAAACTTTGGGCTTGTCCACCCTTAAATAGTTGTGCCTCCGCCATCACTACTCACATCTAGCCTGCTTAAGTAGTGGGCCCTGTTGCCCAATCTTTGCCAGAATATACTACCTTTCTGCTGCTATGAGCCAAATGCTTATGTATTTATATCAAATTCTTACTTTGTTCTGCGTGCGTGCTTTCGACCTCTAAATCATTGTTGTACATTTTATATAAGTATTTAGTAATAATATATAGCACCTCAATTTGCTTTTTAACCATAGATGTTGATGGAGAAAGAATAGACAGTGCAAATCAACGCAACCGGCAAGATGGAATGATGAATGGTGATGATGGTCTACCACCTCAGGTTGCGGCAGGGTATGTCTGTTTGTCTGTCTAATGAATATTTTCAGTTATTTGCAAGAACTCAAACTTCAATTAAATTACACAATTGAGCAAAATGATGACCAAAATAATACACTACAATTGATTAGGAGGCCCGGTGGGATCCTTAGAATAACAAATTATTGATAATTTAGTGTGGCACATTAAGACCTAAAAGCAAAATGAAACTAGACACGACTAGACAAAAACAGGACAGGACAAAAAAAAACACAATACACACGAGACAATTGAGAGCACCAGAAGACAAAGAGACAGCAGGGGGGTATCAAGGATTCAGCACCTACGGGGTGCTTTACACTAAGGTCTATTTTCCAAGCTGCGGCCAACTCAAAAATTGAGTGGGGGTGTTGTGACATGGTTTCTCCAAACCGGCCAGAAAAAACGAGCTATTAAAAACCGATAGCGAGAGTCTATACCTAAGGTCCCATTCTCGTGCACCCGTCTGGATACGCCCCTGGACAGATACATTGAACGAGACAAAACACAACAGGTGGCTGGCTGTCTGAGGAGAAGTTATTCTTTAAGTACATGGTAATAGAAAGGAAGAAGGGATTGAGAATAGAGAAGAATGATAAAGGAGAAAGCCAAGAGAACAAATGCGAGAGAACACATTTATATGTTGTCGTGAGGAAGATAGCGCGTTGTGTTTGAATCATAAATGGATATGTAGCGTGATGTTTGAGTTGGTCTTTTAAATGATTGCTTCCTGCTTGTGATCACAATTTGCACTCAAAACATTTCATTTACGATAGAACTTTTGATGTCTGGTGCAAAATTGGGATACTACTTTTTCAAGAACCCTTAAAATTGCGCTCCACCATAATGAGAGGAATTGCATTCAAACTAATATAGTGAAATGCAATTTTGCATCTTGGGTGGGGTTGAATTTGAGTACTGGGGACTGGTGACTCATGTTTCAATGATTATCATAAAGTCCATGTTGCACTGACTGACCCCCATCAGAAATGTTACATAACATTCTTTGCGTTTCCTGTTTTTCATTTACCCCAGTCGCCGAATGGCTCGTCCTAGTAGCGCTAGACCGGCGCCACCTAAGCTCAAGAAACAAGAATCACTCGATGATCCTGCGGCTAGGTAAGTGGATCAATACAATTTTTCATTTGTGTTTTAGTAGAAGATAATTGAAAAGGTGAGTCGAAGGACACAAGATAAATCTTTCTTAGAGGTACAGGTCCACTTTGGCTAGTTAGGCTAGTTCACCCAGGGTGAACTAGCTTACACCTGTTCATTTGGTGACAGATGAAATGGGATCTGGCTGGTAAGAGTGGACCTAAGGGTTTAAATCAGAGGACAAAACAAATTGTGCTTTGCTACTTATGCTGTCGGTTGACTTATCTTCAAAAGATTGATAAGGAAAAGTGTACCGGGTGGTTCAAAAAAAGGTTGACCCAAGTTTAAAGTATTTTTTCAACCACATTTATAGTTTCAGAGAATTTGTGTTTACTTGGTCTTGATCAGCAGTAGATTTTGAAATTATCCTGAACAAATGGCGCGTTTAGCTTGTTTGGTTCTTCAGATATGGTTCATTACAGAAAGCATGCACAAAACTGACTTGTCCACGGGAGCGTCATTTAGTTTTTATCTTCAATAAAACAGCATACTCCCAGATTCAGAATTGAAAAGCCCGCCCTTGCAAAGTATCCCAATCTCTGTGCTTATTTGTCATTCACGTTCAACAAAGAAACGTAGGTACGTAGGTAGGTATGTCATGCACCAGGCAGATGTTCCATATGTCTCGTTTTTTTCTTTTTCTCCTTTTTTCACAATTTTTGTGACCAATGGTGTGTAAGTCCACTTTGTGCATTCTATCTCTATAAAGGACGCTCCCGTGGACAAGGCAGTTTTGTGCATGCTCTCTGTAATGAACCATATCTGAAGAACCAAACAAGCTAAATTTACCATTTGTTCAGGATAATTTCAAAACTTAACTGCTGATCAAGACTATGTAAACAAAAATTCTCTGAAACTATAAAATGTAGTTGAAAAGTTACCTAGAACTTGGGTCAACTTTTTTTTTGAACCACCCGGTACTTTAGGTCCCAGGCATGCGCATAAATCAAAAAAATGTGTTGCATTAAAGGTAGGTGTTTGGATTCCTGGCCCAATTTTCAACTTGATGTTTTCTATTGTACATGAATGGTCATCCTTAAAATAGTCATATTCCAAAGTTTGAGGGCATAACTCCACTCCAATGATTCTTATTTTAGAAGCACACGGTTAAATGAAATTTGCCCATTGAGTAGTACACAAACTAGCTGGGTGGTTAACCACCTGAAGCGGTAATTCACTGCATTTTGGCTAATAACGTCTAAATGGAACATATCTTGCGCCAAAGATTTTTACAGAAATAATGAGAAAAATATGTTGATGTGCACAAGAAAAAATCTATAGTGATCGGAACATACCCCCTTAATTCTGAATGTAAGTGAATTTGTTGATTATATACGATTTCCGTATAATATGTTGATGATATAATACATATGTGTGGTGGTATGGGAAAACCCGTCGGAAGTCGCTAGTGTTATATTGAGATATCTGGGTCATACCAAAATATTCCTAACAAATTAGTTCCAAGTCAATTTTCCAACTTTGGTCCCAAGATAGAGATTATACCTTGAACTTTAGTTCTCCAGGAGTTTTTTATGCAAAATTCCAGATGTTAAGTTTATTTTAGTAATTTTCTGAACCTTGTTTATTAAATTTTATGTGTAAAATGCTATGTTTATGTAAAATGACATTATTACCATGGTAACCACTTGTGAATTCCGACAATGCATTGTAAAGATTTTGAAAGTGAAGAACTTACAATTGTTAATAATATCGCAAAAAAATAGTTTCATATCAAAAGTCCTTTTCATATGACAAGCTATTCTGTGTGATATAATAATGTAGTTTTATTAATTTTAGAGCATTTAAAAGATTTTGTGTACCCCTTTGAATTGTTAGTTTCAATTTTTAGTGTTGCGTTTAAACTTGCCGACTTCAAAATACTATAACTGTAGTTCTAGATGGAATTTCTGAAAAATTTAAACAGCCCTATACTCAGAAGAGTATGAAGCTCTCTGCCAAAGAAAAAAACACAAGTTGCTAGAAAATGACCATGTGAAGGGTTTTCCCATGCCACCACACATATAAAGTAATGTTACCAAAAGCTTACATGCTGATTGATAAAAACACTATAATTATGTATGGATGATAATAAACATTAAAAAATCAATTACACAGTCAAATAAAAGTACATCATTATTTTTACACCGAGGTACTTTATTCAATCGTGGAATCAAGGTATGCCTGAGACCTTATTATAGTCCACTTCATCCAATTAATGTTTACTCCAGAGAATCTCATGATGACTTGACATTATATGCTTATCTTTATTTAATTTGATGATAGGCATGATTTCAGGCGATCAATGGTTTTTAATATCACATTGCTTAAAATTGATTTTGTGATATCATTTTATAAAACAAATATTGCATGCTTTTTATTTGTGAAATAGTAAAATTTTACATCACTCTTATCCAATTTGGACTGTTCTATCACTCCAAATTGAGGCATTCATTATTTGTATTGTGTATTATATAATTTACAGGGTCAGTAGTGGTAAACAAGTATCTAATGTGATAGTTGATAATGGACATTCATTATTTGTATTGTGTATTATAACATTTACAGGGTCAGTAGCGGTAAACAAGTATCTAATGTGATAGTTGATAATGGACATTCATTATTTGTATTGTGTATTATAACATTTACAGGGTCAGTAGCGGTAAACAAGTATCTAATGTGATAGTTGATAATGGACATTCATTATTTGTATTGTGTATTATATAACATTTACAGGGTCAGTAGCGGTAAACAAGTATCTAATGTGATAGTCGATGATGGACAGAACTCAGACGAGGATGATGACGCCTTTATGGTACAGGAAGCACATCCGCTTGTTGACGATGATGCACAGGTAATTATATAGATTTATAGTGACAGTACATCACTTAATAGTTCCGGAGCAAAACATGGGGAACCTTGCACTACACATATTTAAAACCATATCTCAGTTACTCCAGTAGATTCATAAATATTGGCCGATCGGTTTTGGATTGGTTTTGACCTAAGGAACGGCAGTGGACCATTCATAATGATTGCTATTGGTTTTACTGTGATATAATGAGCTTCACAGCTTTAAGGAATTCATCTGCAAAGAATCTCGCTTCCAAGTGTAACCCGACTGTTCGTCGTGACTGGGCCAACGGTGCGGTAAATCACCAATGGCAAATTCAGAATATTCCAGATGGATGGTTATTAACTTGATGGTTCGTTGCAAGTGGCAGTTTGTTGTCAGTTATTAAATGCACCAAAACACTCAATATAGTCGATGTAGACGAGACACTAGATGGGCCTTAAAAATCAATCCATTTATTCATCAGAAATACAGGCAAAATCATATAATATATATTCATGGAGCAATCAGAGTAATATTCGAGCAGTAAAGATGGATGTGAACCTATGTGATGGAGAGCACATGGTGGAATGCCAGTGGGTCATAACAAATTTCACAATACCAGAAAACCTCGTTGAGGGTGATCTAAATTGGGTTTCGGAACTGCAAAAAATAAATAATCTGCTATACAAACACAGTGGGGAAGGTCAAATAAACAAACACCCTGTTACTAAAAAGTGCTGACCAATGACCCCAGGGGTTAAGCAAATAACAGATGTGTGACCATGAGGCTGAGTGCTATTCAAACATTTTCATCCCAATTTCTTTAGGGTTTTATCCTTCTTCTATCGATGAGGATCAAATTAGAGAAAAAACAAATTTGCATGATCAAGTGAGAGATCTTTGTTCCCATTCTTGATATGAACTACCTGCAATATGATTTAGGGGTCAGTGAACAGATTAAGATTTCATTTTACTGCTTTCCCCTCAATAGAACAATTATTACCTTTCCTAAAATGGTACTGCTGCCTAAGTTTATGAATCTACTATTATATAGGCCAGGTTGAGATTTGATGTTGGCGCCACATTGATTTTCAAAATAATGTGTAGCGCCATTTGAAAATAAAATTGCAAGTTGATTTGTGTTGTGAGATAGCTGAAATACAAACTAAATGGCAGGCCATCACAGTGGCATGATGGTGTTTTCAAACCAAGGGATAAAGCATTTCAACCTTTCATGGGCCAAATTGGTGTTTTGATGTGTAATAAATCTCTTGATTTTCTGTCTTTGAAAAAAATACTTAAGAGATAAAACAGAAGATTTTAATTAAACTTGGCAGTGTTACAGTTTTACCATTGCATTTCATGCATTTATGCCGTCGAAGGCAAACTGAAAACTCACTGAAATCACTGTCCATTCAAGCCTCACTCCTATATTCATGCATGCATGCCCAGAGACTTGAAAATTATTTCTGTGGCATTTTATGAAACATTTATTTTAATTTGATATCAAAGTGATTTGATAAATATACAGCCTATCTATATTATAGTGGTGTGCTATCTTGTATGCATGAAATGAGGACCTCGTTTAAATAAGGATTCTCCACGAAGTCTGATGCACTAGAATCAATAAGATATGAAACCAGTATCCTAGTTCTAGTAAATACAGAGAGCGTCAATAAACCCACTCTTAGGGACCATTGCAGGGGTAAAAAAAAGAAGCTTTACTGAAGCAAGTTATTAGATTTCAACCGTTTTGTTTGGCTTAGAAGGGCTCACCTAGCACTCATATCATAATTATTGATACATAAAACTTGCCCATATTGTCTTGTAAAAGAAATATATGTTCCCTATTATAATATCAATTCACTTTTTTTGTAAATTACATGTGAAGAACCATGAAGAAATCTTAGACAATAAAATAGGGGATTTTGTATTTACTTGAGGCCAGGTGATCTGCCACGAGTTGAGAATCCCTGGCTTAAACTTTTTCACTTATAAGAAAAGCCAGTGCTCTGTATATTAAATATGTCTTCAAACAGTGACATGCACATTTTTGCACACCAGAAGTTGAAGTGATGGTGTATACTTGTCTACAGTTTATGTTATGATCATGTTAACAGCAGCACAACCAGGGTACACGGTAGCTATAGTTTCAGTTCCAAATTGGCAAGAAATATTCATCTTTTTATCTCTCTGCGCGCAAAAGTAATCTAAGCGGTTGGCGCGATTATGGCCACACGCACACAAATTTGGTCGCACTCACGCTTCAAGCATATGATGCACAGTGTGTTTGTTGCCTTCAGCGCACATACGCATCCTTCTGTATTCATTCGCTGCTGTAAGGAGGATTCGCCAATTTGGAACGGATCAAACTATAGCAAGTTTAGGGGCTGCTCTCTTGGTAATAATTGTGACAAGGTAGCTGCAGTCCTTCAAAAATATGTATATAACTTACTGATTAGGCCAAGGGAAACTCTGTTCTACGTTCCCGTCCAACCCATATTCTTTTTTAATTTGTTTTTTAATATCCAATTTGCGAACATTTTTTCTCAACAACAAAAAAACAAAACCTACCTGATTCACCGTACCTGAGAGATCTGCATATCCATAGAACAAGAAAATGATGCTGATTCTGATGCTGTAATTTGATTGGTTTTTTTCTCTAAACAATGCTAGGCAGTAAGTCTATCATAGACGATGGTGATCACGGCGGTCTAGTGCAGAAAATGATGCTGATTCTGATGCTATTATTTGATTGTTTTTTCTCTCTAATAGATACTAGGCAGTAAGTCTATCGTAGACGATGGTGATCACGGCGGTCTGGTGCAGAAAATGATGCTGATTCTGATGCTATTATTTGATTGTTTTTTCTCTCTAATAGATGCTAGGCAGTAAGTCTATCGTAGACGATGGTGATCACGGCGGTCTGGTGCAGAAAATGATGCTGATTCTGATGCTATTATTTGATTGTTTTTTCTCTCTAATAGATGCTAGGCAGTAAGTCTATCGTAGACGATGGTGATCACGGCGGTCTGGTGCAGAAAATGATGCTGATTCTGATGCTATTATTTGATTGTTTATTCTCTCTAATAGATACTAGGCAGTGAGTCTATTGAAGACGATGGTGATCACGGCGGTCTGGTGCAGAAAATGATGCTGATTCTGATGCTATTATTTGATTGTTTATTCTCTCTAATAGATACTAGGCAGTGAGTCTATTGAAGACGATGGTGATCACGGCGGTCTGGTGCAGAAAATGATGCTGATTCTGATGCTATTATTTGATTGTTTTTTCTCTCTAATAGATGCTAGGCAGTGAGTCTATTGAAGACGATGGTGATCACGGCGGTCTGGTGCAGAAGATATTGGACACCAAGAAGGAACTTGAAGGCAGCAATAAGGTGCAAAATAAAGAGGCAAGTTATTCCCTAATTGTATTGTGGATCCAATACAAAGGTTGCCGGTTCCAATCCCGTCAGAAGCACATGGGTGTTTTCAATGGTTATGTGCACTGGTCTACTCTGGGGAAAGATAAATAATTGAATAAAATCCTTGTTGTTTATCCTGTAAAAAACTTTTTATCTAAATGTGTGTGGGTGGACTACAAGGGTGGTGGTTTTTTTAGTTCTGAGGATGGGGTAAGCAGACAGTTTAGTACTGTTGAGAAGGTGATTGGATGGGTGGGAAGCGCAGCAAGCACCCTTGGTCATTTGTAGTCTAAATATATGCATTATTCTTATTTGTTGCACACTGACTGATGTAAAGACATCAAAAAAAGTAACTCGGCTGTTGTAAAAGCACCTATAATTTTAAAATTGTTACTCATATTCTAAAAATGAGAACACCAGGAGACGGACAATTTAATTACGGTGATTTTGACACCTTGTTTGTTAAAATCGATAAAGTATTGTTGTCGCGGTATGTGCTTACAGATAAAAAGTGCCATTTCCATTGTTGCATTAACTCCTATTGAACTTTCTGATTCAGCGTGAAGATAATAGCGGGAATTTTGATTAGCTGTTCTTATTGTGCTGTAAACTTGATTAGCATAATCCGGGACAAATTTAATGGGGATGACAGGCGTACTTCTTTACAATTAAAAAGGATGAATTTAAAACTCCAAATGCTCAGAAGCAGGGGTAGCACTGGATCAAAAATGTGAGAGGTCCCATGAAATTTTTCGGGACCCCGTAGGACTTCAAAAAACAAATTTAAGGGGTCCCTCTAGAAAATAAGAGGTCCCGAAGTATGGGTATTCGAAAATGGACGAAACTGATTTAGGAAAATTAGAGGCCACACTATGAGTCGATGACTTATGGTTTGGTTAGTTAGGGATTGACGGGTATGATCGATGATGAGGACAGTTTTATTGAATTACCTTGATTTTTTCAAAAATCGAGGTATTCTATCTGTCGTGTTTCTTTCTTTCCTCAAACCGGGCCTTACACACAGTCTACAAAATGCATCTCCTCCTACATCTTACATGCTACAATCACCAGACTTGGTCAGTAGAACCCCCCACCTAACCTTCATATAGGGTGTTCACCGTTTGGGGTCAAAGGTCACACAGGGGTCACTAGGGGTCAAAAGGTGATTTTCACTTAAAACTCATTTCCAATTTAGTGAAATTACCTAGGATCATCAAAATTGGTCCACATATTCCTTATGACCGTACGCATATATAATAGTTCGGTTTTTAAAATTAAAAATCATTTGGGGTCACTAGGGGTCAAAATGTAAATTTTCAATCCGATCACTTAAAATGCATCTTGTCTCAGAGGAAATGACTCATGACCTTCATAATTGGTCAAAAGATTCCTTGCGTCCATGTACATATAGGGTGTTCAGCGATTAAAAGTGACATGTCATATGGGGTCACTAGGGGTCATTGAACTTTACAGGGGTAAAAGTTAAGACATGCTTTGATTTGGACGGGGTTTGTTGCATCTTGTTTGGTTTGATAAGCCAAGAAAATAAGTCAATCATATTGACCAGATCAAAGGTCAAGAAGAGGTCACTAGGGGTCAAAATGTAAATTTTCAATTCGATCGCTTAAAATGCATCTTGTCTCAGAGGAAATGACTCATGACCTTCACAATAGGTCAAAAGATTCCTTGGGTCCATGCACATATAGGGTGTTCAGCGATTAAAAGTGACATGTCATACGGGGTCACTAGGGGTCATTGAACTTTTCAGGGGTAAAAGTTAAAACATGCTCCGATTTGGACCGGGTTTATTGCATCTTGTTTGGTTTGATGAGCCAAGAAAATAAGTCAATCATATTGACCAGGTCAAAGGTCAAGAAGGGGTCACTAGGGGTCAAAATGTTAATTTTCACTCGATCACTTAAAATGTATCTTGTCTCAGAGAAAATTACTGATGACTTTCATAATTGGTCAAAAGATTTCTTGGGTCGATGCACACATAGGGTGTTCAGCGATTAAAAGTGACATGTCATACGGGGTCATACGGGGTCATTGAACTATACAAGTGTCAAACATAAGACATGCTCTGATTTTAACCGGACTACTTTTTTCTTGTGCGCATTGATAAGCCAAGAAAAAAAGTAAATCATAAGTTTGTGGTCAAAGGTCAAGAAAAGGTCACTAGGGGTCAAAATGGGATTTTCACTTAAAAAGCTCTTGCATTTTAATGAAACGCCACAGGAACTTCAGACTCGGTCAACATATTCACAATTACCATCCCCGTAAATAATACTCCGGTTTTAAAAATTGAAAAATGTTTGGGGTCACTAGGGGTCAAAAAGTAAATTTTCACTCCATTCACTCAAAATGCTACTTGTCCGAGAGGAAATGACTGATGATTGTCAGAATTGGTCAAATGATTCCTCTTATCAATGTTCATATAGGTTGCTCCTGTACTAAAAGTGACATGTCAAATGGGGTCACTAGGGGTCATTGACCTATACAGGGTTAAAATTGAAGACATTCTCCGATTTTAACCGGACTTGTTTCTTCTTGTGCGCATTGATAAGCCAAGAAAAAAGTCAATCATAATAACCAGGTCAAAGGTCAAGAAGAGGTCACTAGGGATCATTTTCTCATAAAAAAAATCAAGGTAGCCTGGTCTTAGACTGGAGCAAGATCTAGTTTATATTGTGAGCAAAGGATGGATATGTAATTTACAGAATTTCTTAAGGTTTCCATTTCCATACATCGTCAAATGTGTGGGGTCCCTTCAATTTTGATCGGGACCCGCAAGGCTTTCCAATTTGAAATCTGACGCGTCACTATTAGAAAGTGAGAGGTCTAGGACGCGCAGACGCGTCATAATGCGACCCCTGCTCAGAAGGTCCGAAAAGACAGACAGGACAGGTCATCGCCATGGACAAACTATCAAAATTCCCCCTATTATCTTCACGCTGAATCAGAGAGATCAATAGGAGTTAATGCAACAATGGAAATGGCACTTTTCATCTGTAAGCACATACCGCGACAACAATACTTTATCGATTTTAACAAACAAGGTGTCAAAATCACCGTAATTAAATTGTCCGTCTCCTGGTATTTTCATTTTTAGAATATGAGTAACAATTTTAAAATTATAGGTGCTTTTACAACAGCCGAGTTACTTTTTTTGATGTCTTTATGTTGTTAACCGATATGAATAATTGTATTTGTTTAACATGACAGAATCAGGGGACAGTGGTCTGATAAGGTTGTACACGATTATTCTTTAGGGTGATATGGCCAACACAAAACAAACAAATATATCTGAGCCATGTAATACATTATATCTACCAAAGTATGCTAATATGTCAGATTAATGTTAACTCTATCCATGAGGTGCATTGAGGATGGTACCAAAAAGAATCAACAGCATGTTACGTTATTCATCTAACTCTGTGCAGTGACATCATAGTGTATTCCAATGATTGTATCATCATCACCCATATGATCGTAATGCACTGGCTTAAGTATCCATCGAGCAAAGATGAATAGCCATACTTGTGATTAAATGCAATATTGATCTCTAGGATACGCTCTGACATCACTGCACTAAGTTAAATGAATGAGGTTAACACAAATAATGGAGAAGGTGGGTAGTTAAAACTTCTACTAAAGGTTCGTTCATGCTCCTGTCGTTTCAACTTTTATCCGGTGACGTCCGCTGATGAAAGGCAGGTCCTCATTTTATAAGAAAAGCAATGGTCGCATAATACACATTTGAACCTTGTTAATACACAGAATCTTTTGATTATCTTATATTACCCTTCAATTTTTGAAACATAAAATATAAAGGTAATTTCAAGATAAAAAAAGCTCTTTTCAGAGCCACCAAAGAACTTAAGTGAACAAAACACAACTTTGATCTTTATTTTGAGATTGAAAGAAGGTTCCAACCTATTTACCCATCTCTTTTATAAAAAATATATTTCCAAAGGTTGGTTTCACTCATACTAAACAGGGTATAATTGCTTTGAACATCATACAGGAAAAACCAGTGGTAATGGACGCCGCAAGGAGAAAGGAACGTGAGCTTATCCAACGTGAGGTGGAGAAGCTCCGCAGTAGCATCCAGACGTTGACACGAAGCGCTAATCCCCTGGGCAAGATCATGGATTATCTCCAGGAAGATGTGGACAGTATGCAGAAAGAGCTGGAGATGTGGAAAAAAGAGAACCACGAGCATGCGCTAGCTATCAAGAGAGAAGAAGGGTAAGTCAAAATATTTCGCTGATCCAACATGAGTAAATGAGGCACATGGGGCAGTAGCTAATTCGATTTAGAGCGAAAATGTAGGACAATGTCATAATAAGCAGGGCTTGAATTAATCGAAGGCATCGAAGGCCATGGGCCTTCGATGCCCCACCTAGTAGCCTTGGTGCCCTCAATTTCTGGCTGTTTTTACTCCATTCAAAAGTACATAATGGCCTTGGATAAAGTTGGTGCCCCTTTCAAATTGCCTTAAATTACCTGCCCTTTTCATTTCTTATTTCAAGGCCTGATAATAAGTCAAATTCATAAAAAGTCTTATTTCTGATCTTAGATACTTGTATTCAACCAAGTGAGGTTTTTTAGTAAAAAAATACTATGCTAAATGCGGTATTGTTTGATATGGTACTTCACAACGTGAAAGTAACATTTGAAGATGCATAGTCCAATAAATCACTGGAGGCAGTTGTTTTTCTTGAGTTTAAATAAGACCAAATAAAAAAACAAATTTGTCTCGGAAGACTGTGCGCATAGCTTTTAAAATTCACATTTTACCGCATAACTTTCTTTTTCACTATTTTTCTTGAACCTTTGAAAATAATGGTGTGAGCCAAGATGTGACTGTGTGGAATGGGGGTTTTTTTCTTTCAATTATTAAAACAGTAATCATAACATTTCTGGCTACGAGATAATCATGGTCTTTCACAGTTTTGAGTTTAATATTGGCCACCAAACAAAATAACAGCCTTGTTTTTCTTGGTGTTAATTTGTTTTTTTGGCCTAAAGATATGGAAAATATGTTCTAATGCCACCGGTTGGTCTTTAACAGTTTCAAGTTTAATATTGGCCACCAAACAAAATAACGGCCTTGTTTTTCTTGATGTTGATTTGTTTTTTGGCCTAAAGATATGGAAAATATGTTCTAATGCCACCGGTTAATTTCAGCTCTGCCTTGGAACAGGTGTATTATTCCATTGTGTCTTCCTCAAACAAAATAACGGCCTTGTTTTTCTTGGTGTTAATTTGTTTTTTGGCCTAGAGATATGGAAAATATGTTCTAATGCCACCGGTTAATTTCAGCTCCGGCTTTGAACACGTGCCTATAATTCTCCTTAAATATATTTTTGTTCTTTCTCTTTTTGCAGAATCACCAATTCAGAATTGGAACCCCTGCAAGCACAGCTTAGCCAGTTAGACCAGTCCATGGCTGACCAGTTGGACACTATCGCAGCGGCAAAATCTAACATAGTTCGAAATGATGAGAAAGTCAACAAGATGTTAAGTAGTGTAGCCTTCTCCAGATGAGGGCAATTTCTAGGATTTTTTTTTGTTGTTGACCAAAAGTAGAATATAGATAGTTCTGTTTATTTATGAGATGTTACTGATTTAAAATAATTTGTAATGTCAAGCCATGTGATTGTGAAATACTATTTCATGGGACTCAGTACTCCCTGGATAAGGATTGATGGCCAGAGCAAGAACAACTTGCATTATGGGTAAAAGAATCATCTTTGGTATAGACTTTAATCCAGAAAAGGCACTTATGAATTTCGCAAGAACTTTTGCCATGGACAAAGACTTGTATCTTGGTAGATTCTAGGCCTTGGCAAAGACTTGTGTCTTGGACAACTGAAGATAGCCTTGTGTCGTGGACCCGGGTCCTAATGCATAAGAGTTAAGATTCATCCTAAGAAGAAAAGTGATTCTTTTAAGTTTTCAACTCCTCTTAGGTAGATTGTTTAAGAATTCGTAATTCAATTATCGGAGTAATTCTGTTATACCCTTCACAAAGGCATTCATAGTGCCTGTTTTTTAAGAACGACGCATACTACCGATGTTGGTGTGTAGGGTATAACAGAATTATGCCCAATTATAATAATATTTTACCCATGTCAACTTAAAACTTTTAATAAGCTTTTACTTGGGAAGAATTCTTTAAACAATCCCCTGCACATATCATAAGAAGAGCTCTCTTCTAAGCCTACTTAAGAGGAATTGTAACTTTTATGAAATAGGGCCAGGGGCATAACTAGAGGGGGCATGGGGGCATTTCCCTGCCAGAAGGCTTCCTCCCCCCCCCCTCCCCCAAATGAAATGACAAACTCTATATATATATACCAAAAATAGTTGGTCATGCCCCCCCCCCCCCCCCTGATCACAGGCCTGTCCCCCTCATGCCCCCCCCCCCCCCCTAATTGAAGACCGTAGTTATGGCACTGAATAGGGCCTGGACTTGCATCTTGAACAAGAGTTCACGCTCTAGGCAAGGAATTTCTCCTGGACAAGATGACATGCTGGACATAACAGTGAGTACTTACGTACTGATTAAGGACTTATATGCTTGTCATAGACTCTGGCACTGGACATAGAATGAAGTCCTGTGTTTGCTTCTGATCTGAGTCCCGGACAGAGACTAGTTTATGAATAGCATTAACTCTAGTCCCAGTTGAAGAAAAGCCCATTCTCCTTATATTATCAGACAAATGTATAGCAGAAAGAATAACTCTAGGGATTCGCAATATCATTTCAAATTGTAATTATAATGAGTCATTTCTCCAAATCCAATTTGAAATTTCAAAAAGGGGTAAACTTGTGTAAAAATGGCCCAAACATATTTTTCATGTTTTTCTTTATTAATATTATAATAATCAATCTGACATGTAATGATGATTCCAAACAACTTTCAAATATATTTTGTATAATATCTCTCACTTAATCAGCATAAAAACTTCTCTTATTTTTATTTCAAAAAATGATAACATTTATCTGGAAAAGGGTGTAGTTCTGGGCAAGAAAACCTGAACAGAGACTACAATCTAGGTAAATATTGTTGGAACGCTTGCGTGCGTCAATAAAACCCCTATCACCCTGGTTCAATGTTAATACATGCTTTGGGGTTACGGGATCTTGGGACCGCACTGATTGATTTGCAATGGGAGGTATTGTTAAAATGCCGTAGTAAAGTGTATTTTTTAAATGAATAATGAATAGGAATGTCCGTATCATTAAATGCCAATTTTAATTAATCGTTTTTGAAGCAGGATAATGACTTTGAACAGTTGTTTTGTCGGTAACTAAAGAATTAAAACTTCTATTTTTGGTACCTCTGAATTAACCCTTGGCAGGGCTACGCCCCTTGTGCAATTCCTTTGTTCCAAAGTGATTTTTGTTGTTTATTCTTCACAGTTACCTCTAAACAACTGATATGTAATCATTATCCTCTCAATAGATCATTCCTTAGACATATTGTGTAGATTATGAAATGTGCCTTGAATTGACATGTTTGTGGTATTATAAAGTATGTACAACGACAACAAGCAGATTTTGTGAATAGGTAGTTGTATCATCATAATAAGAGTTGAGAGGAATTTAATATCATAATTTTGATAATTTCCTTGATGTTCCAAGTTGCCCTCCCTTTCAATTGTCTGTCATTTTGTTCTTGACCAATTACAATACTCAAATAGGATCAAATACATGTGTGTCTATGCAAATTGTATAGAAAATATATTCATTTGTGCGGTATCAACATGCAAATGGACAGGTTTAAGACTCATTCTAGAGACTTAAATGACTATGTGAATTCACATAATAGGGAAGTCAACCCAAAAGATGGATTTTGTTAACCTTTCTTTATTTCTAAGCTTTTAAACTAAGTGTTTAATAGGCTCTGAAGTCAAGTTTGATAACTTGATATGGTTTAGGGATAATTGATGGACTTTCAATTAGGATAATGATTGACTGAAGTTTTATTGAGCCACTTGGTGAAAATGCAGACGATCACATGCACAAATTTAAAGCACCACCAACAAAAATTGCAGATGATTCTGCACCTCACAGTAAGTTCTGTGTTGTTTCCCCAAATTGATGTGATTAAAGCTTTGTTCATACCAAGCATTATTTAACGTGCATTGCTGTGCGATTTTGTAATGGAGTACTCAACAAAGTTCTGTCATTGCGACAGACTGCGTTGCACGACTATACGATAATGCCGACTTATCAATGTCTTTATTTTGCCATACACTACACTGGCTGCCATCGCATGCAATGACTTCCGTTGACCAATCGTGACCGTCAATGAATTGCTGTACATTACGGCGGAAGTAGGGTAATAAATTCATTTCCACAATAAATAGATTAACCCTAACCCTTCATGGGTGTTTTAGCAATCAAGCTAAAACCGGGTAAAGCTCCCAAAATTAAAATTTTGGAGCCCATATCGACAAAGGGCTATCTGCATTTCAGCTTTTTTTGAGAAAAAGTGAATTAAAGATTTGTTCTCATCATTGTCACCTTCTGGTTTTGACAAGTTAAAAGATTATAATTGTTACAATAGAACGTTGTGCATTATAATAAATCATTAGGAAAATTAGGTTCCTGATCTTGTGCGAATCATTTTGATACCAAAATCTCATTTTGGCCAAAAATGCAGACAGCCCGTTGTTGCACTAAACACTCGATATACAGTACCTTTGCGTGATTGCGCAATAAGATTGGGAATGGGGGTGCACCGGCTTAGTGATTCTGCTGGATATAGCTGTGTTAGGGTTATAGATGGAACTGACTCTTGACACTTTTAACCCTTTTTTTCTTTCATTTTTTTCGGACAGAGGGTGAAGGATGGAGTGGGGTGATTGGTTTTTTTTATTATACTGGAAAATATGTTGTTACATGTATATTCTATTGAAGATTGTGCATCCTTCACCTTTGATGTTGTTGTTTTCAAAAAAGTTTTTTGGTTTATACATATGTAATAAAAGAGAATCAACGATAATTGCCATGATTTCCCCAAAATATGGTTATCAAAATAATCTGGCGAGGTGTGACATCAAATATATCGAAATGAATCACGTTGATAGCACTGACAGAGCTTGCGATGTGTAACATATCCTAACAACCTCTTCATTCAGCAAAATGATTACTACACCATGACCTTATAAAGCTCCGCCGTTGCCAACGATATGAATGGGATTCGAGTACCTACAAGTTTGTTATAGTTGTAGTATAATGGGATTAAGTCACGCACTGATCCACTAGATTGTAGTGTGCCGACTGATTATTTGTGCCTATACCAGAACTTGTTTTACTAATACCCCTGTAGCTTGAAGTTTTAGTAGCTCAATGTTATGAGGCCTTGACAAGTTTATTGTTTGGTCGTCCTCCTTTCATGAGGAGCAGGTTGGCGAAGAAAAGCATTTTGAGGATTTTTTGATCAATAGATGCCTAACCAAAACGGCCTATAAATAAGGTGCCAAATATATTTTACTTGATGAATAGGTCAAAACAAAGTGTGGGGGGAAATCACACCAAAATAAATATTTGCAATTTAACATATCAAAATTTAAACGGACAAAATACTGGAATTAGAAAAAGTAGTGTATGTATTCTTTTGTATGGTAAAACAAATAACTTTTTTGCCTGAGATACGTATAATATTTACATTGCTGTATATTGTGTAAATTGTACAGTGATGGTACATGTATAAATTGTCAGTTTGTTTACTATCAGGAATATGAAACACCTTGATATTTGTATAGTCAGCGTCGTAATGCTATGGGTAAATTTCCACCACTGTGTGTGTACATGCGTAAACCCAGAAGTGTGTACAGGAAGCTTTCAAAAAATGTGAAACGTTTAATGTGAAATCACCATTCCCATGCGTTGTTCATGCATATGCAGTAATGGAAATACCCACATGACTGTCAACCCGGGGTAGACGATCATGTGTGTCGCAGCTCTATTCATAATATTGTGTGTACTGATCATAATAGTAGTATTGCTTTATTCCGTAATGTTTAGAAAGGATTAAAATCATGTCCTGGCCAGTTCACCCCTCGCTAGTCCAGTGGTTGAGATTCATGCTTTGCAATGCAGAGGTCCATGGTTCAATTCCCACTAGGACCACTTTTCAACTGATTTATTTCCTTTTGTAAAAGTTAAGGTTAGAAATATGTTCAAAGTCCACAAAGTGTGTAGTTCCTACCTAGACAACCCTGGGTAGACAGACAGCCATGTGGGTATTTCTCAAAGTTGGGTATTACCATTGCTGCTCATGGCTATATCATGTATTTGGATGCAGCCCCTGGAACAACAACAAATCATGCCCAGGTGAAATTGCTTGAATTTTGCCCATAGCATTATGTCAGTGACTCTACAAAACTTTTATACATCAACGCTGATGTGTAATTCTTTCAATGCTCTATTTTTTCCACTAATGTCTGACATTTTGTATTGTATATCTATCAAATCTTTTAAAGATATTGCGATGGACATTGAACAGTGGTGTGGATCGTTTGTGTAATTCTGCAAAGAGCTGACATAATGTCACGACTCCTATAGAGGAATGGAATTATACGGCTTACAGAATGAATATTTGGAAGCTAGACACTACAATCAGGTTTTTGCACTTGGTAAAATCTTTCAAATAGGCTACTATGGTCATTATAAAGGCAATGTATCTTTACTATAGGTGAATGGTGGCTTTTCTCACCCATTTTGGGGGAGGGGAAATTGGGGTCAATTTGCTATGTTATCAAGCTTTTAATGACATTATATTGATTGTTTTTGCATGCAAGCAAGGATAAGGCTCAAGATTGTGTGTGAGAGATTTAAAGCATCAATGTCTTTTATAATGAGTCAGAAAATTGGACTGCTATGACAGCTTTTACATCATCATTGCGGGTGTTAAGGGGAATCTCTCTCAAAATGTAAAATTTAGTATGTGAGTTTTATTCAGTCATATTTCGGAATGACCTATTTCAACTTATTGCAGGTTTTGAAATGGTTTACATACAAGGGGAGGGGGCACTAAACAATTGACAGAAATGATATTAACCCTAACAGTACCACCAAGGGGCAAATATTTTTTGATGATGTTGTATTATCTTAAAATCTGAAGACAATCCCAAGTGAATCCCAAGTTAAATTGCCAATTTTGCATCTGTTTTGTGATACATCATTATGAGTTACATATCAATGGAAAGCTAATGCGTTCTTCTTTCCAACGATTTCATTTGTAACAACATGTTGCTAAGCACTGAAACAAGTGTTACAAAATGTTGTATCCATTGTATGAAGATGAGCGCATCAACTTTTCATAAATGAACATCATACCGAAATACATGCAATTGAGAAGAAATTCCAAACTTTTATTGAGAGTTTAGATTATGGATCTCAATCTGATACGAATTGTAGAATAAAATTAAGAATTGACAATGTTCTGGACAAAGTGATAGCCTTTTAAGAATCAATCAGTTGAATGAAACGGGTTATTGCATAATTTACTGCTGTTATCTAATACCGGCCCATATGTGACGTGTTCTACCAAAACCAGACGGAATTGGGCAGAGCTCCAAACTGAGAAATAGCCCAAAACATAATTGGGGGTGATTTTTTTGGGAATTTGAGTTTCTGGTAAATAATCAATTTTTCGAGTGTTTATAACAATATTGTGAAAGATTCAGATTAAAAAATCATCCTAAATGTATGTTTCAGTGATTTAAAAAAATCCTAGTTCTAGTAAAAAGCCTAGTTCTAGTAACTTTAAAGGGCGATATCTCAGTTTGGAGTTTTCAAAAAGACCATAAAAGACGAACTTGAAAATGATGTTACTCCGCTTTGGGAAGTCCGATTAAAAAAAGAGCGGTACCACTGTAAAGCTAAAGGTCTCTAGTTTGATAATCAATAATTAACTAAATCTATACTTTCTACTTTGGTGAAAACAATGGTAATTTACCATTAGTAATATTATTTAGGAAGTGCATGAAATGGTAATGAGTTTGGTCAAATTGTAATGAAATCTATCTTCAATGCCTTGTTAGAGTCCTTTCCATGCCAGATATGTTTGATAACAGTTATTATTGAAAGAGGAGGAGCTGTACAATTTAACTGAAATGTGAAGTGATTTTGTTAATTAATTGTGGTTTAAGTAATGGTCATTATAGGGAATTTGTGGAGATCGTAATAATCTTCACAGTGTTCAATTTGATCCATTTTCTTGATTTGTTGTTTTCAGTTCGCAGTGACAGATAACCATCAAAGTCCCGAGTATCTCTAACAGAAACACAAGAAAAGGTTGTTCTTCTAAATATCAATCATGTGTTATCTTTCAGCACTTATTTAGCAGTTAAAATTCTATAGCTCACCTCCTATTGCAACGTTATCAGTCACCTGGTAAATAATCATTAAAATTAAAGGATTTTTATAGGTAGATTTACCATACTCATACTGGGGTGGGGGCAATCGCAGTTGAATTTTGCCTTATAATAGACAGTTTCTACAGTGGAAGTCAGCCAATGGCTGACAGTACAAGGATAATAATACTACAAAGTAGAAAAATGATCACTGGGAAATAAGTGAGAGGGGTCGAAGTTTCAGTAGTATATTTGCTATGTATTTGTATATGATATGTTTGTATATATTGAAACCTATTGGTGTGAAATAAAATGTAGATACTACACTGTAATTGAGCTGTGTTGAAAATGTTTTTATTCTGTCCGCCGATAGTTGCGTACTTTTCCCCCCAAGTCCCGGGCATGCATCAGTTACACGGTAGAATAAGGCGACTTGTTTTAACTATATGATACGCTTTATTCTGTCAAAGATTTGATGTATCTCTTGGATCGGACCTTAAAGGGACACAATGTCATGTTGAATTTGTTGAATTTTACGGTAATTAATTTACTTCAGAATTCAAGATGAACATTAAAAATTGCCATTATTGTTGTTTCTACTAAAAAAACCACCAGCAAAACTTGATTAAAACACTATGTTTTAGATATGTTGGAATACCACCCGTAACCATGTAAAATGCTGGTTGCGACTCTACCAGCATTTTGAATCAACATGTTGTTGTACAAAGAGGGCTGATTTTTCTTAATCCTTATAGGTGTAAGTTCATACATGTAATACAATTGTAAAAATATACAAATCCCAGTTTTTATCATATATTTTTGTAATTGAGGGCGCTGCCTCCACCACATCTCTTAATGCCCCTTTAAAGGGACATTAAGTGGTGTTGAAAATGTTAAATGTTTAAAAATTTACTTCAGAATTCAAGATGAACATTAAAAATTGCCATGTGTTGTTTCTACTAACAAAAACACAGCAAAACTTGATTAAAACAATATCGCTATTTATTGAAAAACGCCCTCTATGCAAATATGGTTCGCGTTATGGTAGCACACCTCTAAATAATAGGAAGTCGAAATTAGACGACCATTTTGCACCTTATTTTGATCGATGCGCGACGCTTCAAACGATGATATCTCAATGACCATTGTGATTTAGGAATTGATTTTGGTATCAAATTTAAGCCCAAGACAATGCTTATAATATGTTTATAACGATAGATCGATTTTAACGATTTAAAGTTAGGAAAATGTTAGGCCTACGACTATGCTAGAAACCCGACATTAGCAAAAGACAAGTTTTTGAATTACGGCCGATGCGCTTAGATGCTCGCTTGCTTAAAATCTAACGGTTTTCCACGTATATTTTACAATTTTAATCAAAAGCTTGCTAAAATAGCTAGAGTTTAATACCAAATTGAAAGAATTTCTATGTATAAATTTCTATTTATGCCCCCAAACTATGACGCATTATACACGCAGGCCAACGTACTATTAGATTTTCCGAAGATTTAAACCATGTTCTGGCAAGGTTATTTTTAAATTTACACATAGAAAGTCATTCAATTTGGTAGTAAATTCTAGCTATTTTAGCAAGCTTTTGATTAAAATTGTAAAATATACGTGGAAAACAGTTAGATTTTAAGCAATCGAGCATCTAAGCCCTCTACGGTCATTGTTCAAGTTGATTTTTCGCAAGACTTACGGCCGTGCACCGTGAAAGTAGGACTACTATTTATTAACAAAAAATAGTTAATATTATTTGTGAATGATCTATCATTAAAATTCATATTGTTAGCTTTAATTTGATACCAACCTCGTCTGCTGAATCACTGTAGTTCCCGAGAAATCACTATTTTAATCACGCGTATTGATAAGAAGTATTGCGCAATAAGAGTTGCAAGTTTTCGCCTGGAACTATTTAGAGGTGTGCTACCTTAGAACAGTAACTTTGATTTTTTATATGATCATTTTGTTTCAATATTTTGAGTTATTTATAAACCAAATATTATTTCAAAATCATACACAAATTTTCTTCGATATTGGTTAAATAGTTTTTGAGTTATACTTGTTTTTACAAACCCGGTTGACCCCAACATTGATCCGACGACGCCTGAAAACCTTGAATTTTCGATGTTGTCGTCTTAAACGGTGTATGATTTAACAATGTCAATGTTGCCATTTCATTAAATATTAATAATTTCTTTTTTCATTCCATTACATTGCATTGTCTCTGCTGACGATATCCTGAAAGTTTCACCAACATTTATGGACGTTTGGTATACAATCACTATCTTCAGAAGATAGCAGCTGACGGCGTAAGCTGCGTACAAATACGCGACTTTCAAACGCGTCCGTAGGCGTCAGAGTACGTTGTGTATAGTTACTATAGTTACGCCGCATGCTGTCTTCTGAATCCATTGCTTTCTCCCGAGGGGGGGGGGGGGGGGGGGGGGTTGCTTGCTATCTTCTGAAGATAGCATCTAACATTTGCTATCTTCAGACGATAGTAAAGGCTTAAAAAGGCTACATCGTTTAGTGTTTAAAAATCAAGCTTAGATTTAAGGTTCAGTTAGGGTTAGGGTCTGATTAGGGTTAGGGTTTGATTAGGGTTAGGGTTAGGGTTAGGGTTAGGTAAATTGGAATAACTCGAAAACTATTTATTCAATGGCAATGAAACTTTCGACATGAGTTTAAAATTGTATTTGCTTCATGAATAATTAAATATAACAACACCAAATTTGAAAATAAAAAAACCCATTGTGGTTCTAAGGTAGCACACCTCTAAATAATAGGAAGTCGAAATTAGACGACCATTTTGCACCTTATTTTGATCGATGCGCGACGCTTCAAAAGATGATATCTCAATGACCATTGTGATTTAGGAATTGATTTTGGTATCAAATTTAAGCCCAAGACAATGCTTATAATATGTTTATAACGATAGATCGATTTTAACGATTTAAAGTTAGGAAAATGTTAGGCCTACGACTATGCTAGAAACCCGACATTAGCAAAAGACAAGTTTTTGAATTACGGCCGATGCGCTTAGATGCTCGCTTGCTTAAAATCTAACGGTTTTCCACGTATATTTTACAATTTTAATCAAAAGCTTGCTAAAATAGCTAGAGTTTAATACCAAATTGAAAGAATTTCTATGTATAAATTTCTATTTATGCCCCCAAACTATGACGCATTATACACGCAGGCCAACGTACTATTAGATTTTCCGAAGATTTAAACCATGTTCTGGCAAGGTTATTTTTAAATTTACACATAGAAAGTCATTCAATTTGGTAGTAAACTCTAGCTATTTTAGCAAGCTTTTGATTAAAATTGTAAAATATACGTGGAAAACAGTTAGATTTTAAGCAATCGAGCATCTAAGCCCTCTACGGTCATTGTTCAAGTTGATTTTTCGCAAGACTTACGGCCGTGCACCGTGAAAGTAGGACTACTATTTATTAACAAAAAATAGTTAATATTATTTGTGAATGATCTATCATTAAAATTCATATTGTTAGCTTTAATTTGATACCAACCTCGTCTGCTGAATCACTGTAGTTCCCGAGAAATCACTATTTTAATCACGCGTATTGATAAGAAGTATTGCGCAATAAGAGTTGCAAGTTTTCGCCTGGAACTATTTAGAGGTGTGCTACCTTATGTATCACGCGTACTGCTCTCGGACGTAAAATGCTCATCCCGGCTGTACGAGCATTTTTGAATCGACGTTTTCTTGTACAAAGAGGGCTGATTTTTCTTTATCCTTATAGGTGTAAGTTCATACATGTAATACAATTATAAAAATACACTAATCCCAGTTTTTATCATAATTGAGGGCGCAGCCTCCGACACATCTCTTAGTGCCCCTTTAAGGGAGCACATACCTAAATAGGTATCGCGACACGCTATCGTCGCGATCAATCAAAGTTGAGTACGACAATAGTTCCTATTTGGCGGGAAAGAGAGTTATTTTTTGACGGTTTATGATATAATTTTTCACTAATATGTTGTGTTTGAAATGTGTAGTTGATGTTCTGACATTTAAACTAGGTGATTTGAGGTCAATTTTAATTTCACGGACCGATTTACACACGCGGTGATATCCAGACCGGAGACCGAATTTAGGTAGGCATATCACTACGTTGTTATGCGGCGGCTTATAGCAAAAAAAGTGCACGAGAAAGTTTGCTTCATATTGAGATATGTTGTAGATTACCCTTGTGAGTAAAACATATCAAAATTTCATTGAAATTTTATGGCTAATTTAGAAACTAGAGCCATTTAAGTAAGCCTTTTTTAACAGTAAAGTCTATGGAGAGCGTCTTGGTGCTGTGCTCCCTTATAGCGCCAGGTGCCCGATCTCCCGCGTGCTCCGATCCAGTGTAGGTGTATTACACAATGCAATAAATAAAAGTCGGGTTTCACCCAAATCTATGCGTTTTGATATCTACTGGGCAGTGTATTTATGGCATAGGCCAACTTTGTCCGGTTTAAAAAACAGGGGGGGGGGGAGGGTGTGTGGTTGCTCTTTTTTAAACAAAAACACGGCGTTATTTCAGTTGATGTGTTATAGGTGGGTTAGGTCGACATAATCAGAGACTGATCGAAATCAAAATCAGTTGGATTTGAGTCAAAAAGTTTGAATTTCGTGAGTGTAGGCCTAACAAATCAAAGCGTGCCGCGTCTAGAGTCAAAAAACGGAAAATAATAGTGATTTTACGGAAGATGCGGCCTCCGTGATCAGATCATATTTCAAAAACGGATTGTTCAATTGTAATTTTATTTGGCTAGTTTGTTCAAAATTTCACGCTGAAAAAGTTGATATCAATTTTGAATGATTTTGAGCAAATTTGTGCTCTTATAGCGCCAGGTGCCCGATCTCCCGCGTGCTCCGATCCAGTGTAGGTGTATTACACAATGCAATAAATAAAAGTCGGGTTTCACCCAAATCTATGCGTTTTGATATCTACTGGGCAGTGTATTTATGGCATAGGCCAACTTTGTCCGGTTTAAAAAACAGGGGGGGGGTGTGGTTGCTCTTTTTTAAACAAAAACACGGCGTTATTTCAGTTGATGTGTTATAGGTGGGTTAGGTCGACATAATCAGAGACTGATCGAAATCAAAATCAGTTGGATTTGAGTCAAAAAGTTTGAATTTCGTGAGTGTAGGCCTAACAAATCAAAGCGTGCCGCGTCTAGAGTCAAAAAACGGAAAATAATAGTGATTTTACGGAAGATGCGGCCTCCGTGATCAGATCATATTTCAAAAACGGATTGTTCAATTGTAATTTTATTTGGCTAGTTTGTTCAAAATTTCACGCTGAAAAAGTTGATATCAATTTTGAATGATTTTGAGCAAATTTGTGCTCTATAAGGGAGCACATACCTAAATAGGTATCGCGACACGCTATCGTCGCGATCAATCAAAGTTGAGTACGACAATAGTTCCTATTTGGCGGGAAAGAGAGTTATTTTTTGACGGTTTATGATATAATTTTTCACTAATATGTTGTGTTTGAAATGTGTAGTTGATGTTCTGACATTTAAACTAGGTGATTTGAGGTCAATTTTAATTTCACGGACCGATTTACACACGCGGTGATATCCAGACCGGAGACCGAATTTAGGTAGGCATATCACTACGTTGTTATGCGGCGGCTTATAGCAAAAAAAGTGCACGAGAAAGTTTGCTTCATATTGAGATATGTTGTAGATTACCCTTGTGAGTAAAACATATCAAATTTTCATTGAAATTTTATGGCTAATTTAGAAACTAGAGCCATTTAAGTAAGCCTTTTTTAACAGTAAAGTCTATGGAGAGCGTCTTGGTGCTGTGCTCCCTTAAGTACACTATTTCCATACTAACTATGAGTAGGTGAATCCAGGTAGAGAGTGAGAGGCTACATTACGTTTAAGGGGCGATCGTTAAATACGGCAGGGGAATGGAAGTTGTATGGGGGAATCTGGTTTTTTCCCCAAACTTGGGGGGGGGGGCCTGAATTTGGATTTCAACCATTGAGCATGTTTTGTAATCACCATAATAAATGCATTACAATAAGTACAAACATGGTTAGTATTGGTCCAGTAATTCTTGCCATAGACTTTGAAAGGTTTATGACAAATCTGCTTTGTACATGGTAAAACTAATACCCGCGTGGAAAGTGTTTTAAAATCAAATCGCCATGTGACGCATCATCCATAACTTGATATGTTAGTTGAATAGAAATAGGCCGGTATGTGTAATGTTAGTGTTTCGTATGGGTTTTTCCAAATGTTGCTATACACTAATTCTAAAATGTCTACCGTAATTATCAGAACATACACCGCAACCAAATGTAGCGGCGGTGCCATAAAAAGCCGATAACACCATTCTTAGCTACTCAGTTCATCAGTTTGGCAGACGTAGGCTAAGGCGGTGCAGCATCCGTAATCGTACCAAACCCCTTGGTACAGTTTTATGCAATTGTAAGACTCGCTGTTCCGCGGGTAAGTCGAGTACCATTCGGTCTGCTGTGAGTTCCACGCGGCGCCGTCCGTCCATTGCCATTCCTCCTCCACCTGCATATCGTTGCCTCCCACCCACAGATATGTATTTGCGCTGGCTTTTTCGTTGATGAAAGTGTTGATTTCTGACGTACGGATGGACGCGAGATGTCCACCGAAAAGCACGCATTTAGCCTCGGCTTCGGCCCAAGTTCTTTTCTCGTAGAATATCAGGTAGCACTTGTCTTCAGAGAAAAAAAGATGAACATAATAAATTATTCGTAATTATTTTGTATTTCTTAAACTGTTCTTTGTTTGACCAAAAATAACTATTTTTCATTGATAAATGTTGCATTGTAGTTTATAATTATAAATCCATATTTTTGAATGATACATAATACGAGTTGACCAAACTCGCAATTCTGGCAACCGTGCTGAGTTTGTATCGTGGGAGGGCGAAAAACACGGTCAGTTTACAAAATTTGCTACAGTGTGCTTATTCTTCAGTCGATTACTTTCATTTTGGGGGAGGATAAACTAGAGTAACACCGCTTTACACTGACAATAATAAATTCATGGTTCAATGCACGGTCAAATGGCCGTTTCAAATCGTGCACATTGTTTTTTGACTCGCCCTGTATAAAACCAAGGACATTATCAAAGTATATGACTTTCTTTTGTTGAGCTCTTAACATGGTTTGCTAGGTACAGTTGATGACAGATTCAGGTTTAACCTCCCCAACCGGCCATGTTTTGAGGTGTCCAAGTGTGGTATAATATTGGATCCAAAACATAATGGCCCGTATTCTCGTACGTAGTTAAACACGGTTTTAAGCTAAACACGCGTCTAACTTTAACTTTAGACACAGCGTTTAACTAAACGCATTTCTCGTACATTTGTTTTACTTAAGGTTGGTGTCAACCCCAAAAATGTGAAAAATAGAGAGCGCCGTAACTTTTAAACTATAACTGTGATGAATGTAAAAGTATACAATTATGGAATGGAAATGAGTCAGAGATTCCATTTTTGATATCAAATTTCACTAAAAATGTCGATTTTTGGCACTGTCGGTTCACTGTACACCAACTGAAAAAAGGGTTAAATAATATGACACTTTTCCAGTCATTTTAAAATGTTCCATTCGGGCCCTCACGGGCACTCATGGAACAACTTATATGGTCATATTATGGAACAACTTATATGGTCATATTTAACCCTCTTTCAGTCTGTGCATCATTTTTTAACTACCAATTTTTTAAGTGTGTATTCGTTATGGTTTGTAAGTTAACGCCAGCCTGTTTTTGTCTGTTGGTATTAAAATCATGACACAATGGGACTATTGGCTGGGTAGGCGTACAAATATAATATTCCATTCGTGCCCTCACGGGCACTCATGGAACAACATATATTTGTACCATGGACAGGCAGGGTATAGCGTTACGAGACATGAAATAACAGGTGACATGAAATTACAGGTGACATGAAATGGTCAACAGCTTTAATTTGATACCAAACATAATATTTTGTTTATAAGACAAACTATATTTGTCATAATTATAACATTATCGAAAAGGGCGTGGCTTGACGTCAATAAAAAAAATATTCTGAATCTAGCTAGACATCCTCCCTCATGTATCATTTTCAGCAATAAAATTGCATGTGGACCCTACTTCACGGTCATGTCATAATTGTGAAGATATCCACTTGACCACATACCTGTGCAATTTCTACTGAACTACTATATATAACACCCCTCTAGGAATACAAATATATATTATCAAAAAACATCATTTTCCGATTAATTTGGATATTGGAATCAATAGGAACAAAATGTCTATAGTTTAAACTTCCCAGGAAAAAATATTTATTACTTTGTTCTTGCATGTTTTCACATTTTGTATAAATCCAAAATTATCACATTTTTCTCAAATATACCGATTAGTATTAACACTATAACGTTATTTTTTTGCACAAATCACGTATAAATTGTATTCAGTTTGACCTAGGCCCAAGTTTTTTGGAAAATTATATTTTGATCATTTTTCGAAAGATTATAGGGCAACCTTTGAGTTCCTTGAAAAAAAACCATACCCGCAACTACTAGAGCTAACCCGCAACATGCATGTTTTGTAATTGAATACGTTGATGTAACGATACAATATAGGCCGTTTCCAGGCCCGTAAGAAGGGGGGGCGATGGTGGCGATCGCCCCCCCTTTGAAAATCTTCCCCGGAAAATGTGTACACAGATGAAAAAATTTCGCGCGCTACGCGCGCATTTGTCTTCCCAAAATGCAATATTCTTTGCTACAAGCTTGTTTAGAGCCACAATGTACCTCGATCGTGCAAAAAATAGGTGCAAATTCGAAAATTTTCGCGCGCTACGCGCGCATATTTCACTCACAAAAATCGTCCGGTTATTTTTTTTTTAAAACGCCCCCCCCTTTGAAAAAAGTGTCTTACGGCCCTGGTTTCTTGTCCCTACATTCGACTGTCCCTGGTTTAAGGCCAAACAAAGAAGATAGTCTGTCTCAGAAACATTGTGCAAAAAAGTGCTGTGCGATTTTTTTTTAGATTTTTTTTTTTTAAAGAAAATAGGCTATGAGGTATGCGATTTTATTTATTTTTTGCTATTTTTTTTCTTTCTTTTGCTTATCCAAGCTTACGGAGAACTTTTTTTAACTTTTTTTTTAAAAATCAAAAAAAAAAAAAAAAGTTTTTTAGCCCCCAGCGCATAGACCTACGCGCCGTAGCTCATTTCACGTACCAATGCTGGCGGGCATCTGAGACAGACCTTCTTCTTTGTTTGGCCTAACTCGCGTTTAACTAAAACTTCTGCATCAAGTGTATGTCGTGATTTTCTAATCGTGATACCGTGGTTTAAAAGGAATACAGATTTTTAAATGATGGACCTTAATTATAAAGACAAAAATTTAGTTAAAACGGTGTAGGCATAGTGATTGTCCGGATGACTATATGATTGCATAGGCCTATTTACATATTTAGATAAGTTAGTTAAAATGTCTCATTAAATACATGGTACTTTCTGCCAACTAGCTGAGGACAATTGTCTTCAATAAAATTCATTATTACATTTTGTATACTCCTGCCACGAAAGTACACTAGGAGATCAGAAAAAATAAAGTTGTATAATTAACAAAGAAAGCATTTAAAATATTAATAACCTGAATTAACCTGTGTATTTTATTACAGTAACGAGTCTTGATCTAAACGGCTCACAAAAAGTATCTAAACACATCATGGGCCGTATTCTCGTACGTATAGTTAAACACGGTTTTAAGCTAAACACGCGTCTAACTTTGACTTTAGACACAGCGTTTAACTAAACGCAATTCTCGTACATTTGTTTTACTTAAAGGTAGATGACCCGATCACATTTTCGTAACACAGAATTATTTCAAACATACGGAGATTTTCATATCATATGAAAGCTCGTATTTTTCTCATCATCATACTGAAATTTGATGGCCTAAATCGGTATAATTACGGAGAAATCGATGAAATAACGTCGAATTACCGCGAATGGTGGTATACCACCGATATAGTTTGTGTACAACTCAATGGGTACAGTTCACAGCATCTTGTGCGTCTAAAATAAGAACCATTAGAGCTATGCAACTCAAACTTTGGAACACGACATTTTTAAGGATGACCTTTCATGTAGAATAGAAAACTTCAAGTTGAAAATTGGAAATGTGATCGGGTCATCTACCTTTAAACACGCGTCTAACTCGCCGAAATATGTCTAACTTTAAACATGGGCACGGGGTAGTTTAATGCGTGTTGAACTAAACTCGCGCACCGTGTATAAAGGCATTCGGTCGATATCTATTGTCAGGGTTGCACAAAGTGCGGGAGCAAGGAGCACCGCTCCCGGGAAATAATGAGCAGAATTGGGGAAATAATGCCAAGTGGAAAAAGATAAAGTATTGGGGAAAAGGGTGAAAAAAGATGAAGAGAAAAAATGCAACTTTGGGTTATGAGCTGTGGTTGCAGGTATACTAACATATTTATTGTTTTATTGCTTTTCCCCAGTGGCGACACTACAGGGGGCAAGCATTTCCCCAAAATATATTTTTTGTGCCCCCACGACCCCCCCCCCCCCCCCCCCAAAAAAAAAATATATATATATATATTTAGTTAAAATAAGAAGAAAAAATGACAATTTTAGCATAAAAAGGCCATTTTTTCGCGCTTCGCGCACATTTTCTTACTGAATAAGACAAATTTTGAAAAATTTAGCGTAAAATGTCACCAAAAAAAATTGCACGCGTCACGCAAATCATTTTTATTATGCCCCCCTAACAAAAATTCTTCTCAAATGTCAAATTATTACTATGGTACTGGTACATCTTAACAACACTATAGCTAACATATGATATTGTAATCTAATTTTTATCAAACTTATAAGTACGTATAGATGGGAAAATGTTAAGCTCAAAACCTTGCTCCTGGGGAAGAAACAACTTTGTGCAACCCTGTCTATTGTAACCAATTAGGGCCACAATGAATTAAATACCTGTATACAATCAACGCAGGACCACTCTCGGAACGAGATTTGCAGAGTTTAAAATCGTGTTTTGTTAGACACGTCGTTTAAAGGATAAACTCACGTTTAAGTTAGACAGGCGTTTAGTTAAACACGGTTTTAAGCTAAAACCGTGTTTAGTTCGAGGATACGGCCCATATGGCCCGTATTCTCGTCGTACGTAGTTAAACACGGTTTTAAGCTAAACACGCGTCTAACTTTAACTTTAGACACAGCGTTTAACTAAACGCGATTCTCGTACATTTGTTTTACTTAAACACGCGTTTAACTCGCCGGAATGTGTCTAATTAACTTTAAACATGGATACGGGGGTAGTTTAACTCGCGTTTAACTAAACTTCTGCATCAAGTGTATGTCGTGATTTTCTTATCGTGATACCATGGTTTAAAAAGGAATAAAGATTTTTTTTAAATGATGGACCTTAATATGAAGACAAATATTTATCACTCAAATTTAGTCAAAAGTGGGCGGTCATTTATATTGAAAACTGTAAAGGTTATTGAGCTAGTACCCTTAGGATGCGCTAGAAGTAGAATTTGTTTCAGTTTTCGAACTCATTTGGTGCAATCTGGTGTATACTTTTGACCAACATCATTGAAATGACAATAACTCCGCTCCGCAACATCGTATCTCATCGATCGAGTGTCAAAATACGCAGAACAAAATTATGCACTTGGTTATTTGCTTCGATTAATGCATACCATTTCGAGCCGTTATATATTGGATCATTTCTAAGTGTTTCGATACTTTTTGTGAGCAGTTTTTATATAGGCCTACAGTGAAAATGAAGAAATAATTAATACTAATTGGATTATGTATTACTATTAACAATAACAGGCTTATTGTAGTGGCGTAATATATTCCAAGCAATAAAAATAAGTAATAGTAAAATGTATATGATATTTAGGCATTAATATCACTACATAGGCCTACTTCATTTTTGTAAATGAAATAAAGTAAGACATGCAAAAAATGGGAATCGAATCCATGTTCCCCGTCGCCGATTATAATCAATGGGATCCTGCATGCACGTCACTTGCAGTTGTAAGAGACGTGTTATCGCCGTATACATTAATTAATTGATCGATTTGTTTATTTCATTCATCATTAAAAGTGTGCTTTTCATGCGATATATCCATGTGCCCCTCGCATAAATATTGTTTGTTATGTTGCAATAGTCCTTATTTTGACAAAATAATGGTTAAAAACTGAACACCCACCCGATCGGCAACCGCTGAGATCCGACGGGTAGGCCACGCTGGGTACTATAGTATCGCTAAAATACACGTGCATTTGATGTATTTAATTTTTAACTACGGTGTCTTATCTGGGCCACCATGTATCATAAACCTGCACGAAATTACCACACGAGATCCCTAGGGACGATATTTGCGTAATTTAAAATCGTGTTTTGTTAAACACGTTGTTTAAAAGATAAACTCGCGTTTAAGCTAGACACGCGTTTAGTTAGACACGGTTTTAAGCTAAAACCGCGTTTAGTACGAGAATTCGGCCCAATAAAGATAACAGTGGATGATTTACACCCAATATGTAATTGTCTCGTCAAAAAAAAATTAAAACTCATAGCTCGACCAATACGTATGGGCTCAATCTATCCAATTTTATATCAAAGACGGTCTTTGTATTAATTTACCTCCAAACTTTTCCCATGCTGCACAGCATTCTGCATTCACACCCGCGGTAACCATGGCAAAAAGAATCAACGCTGCAACAAGTATCTTCATGATGACTTTCAGATTTTACCTGAAGCTTGACGAACACGTATTCTGCTTCTCGCTATAGTCTTCCCCTGTCGAAATATAAATGATCGTGAAAGGCCAATACAATAGTTGCAGGTGCTTATATAGACCCATTTTAGCTTACTCTGTTTATGGGGTTAAGAGTAATGCTGCGACAGACGGACTATCATAAAATGCGCAACTTAACCACACAAATAAGAATAAGGCCTATTAATATTGTATAATAAATTATTGAGACCCATAAAATTAGGTGTATAGTATATAATGCGACCCGAGTAATAATTTAATATCATACTTTTCCTCATTAATTTATTTTTATAACACCTGTATCCGGAAAATTACGACGTCAATACAACTTTGGCTGCAACTGTTGAGCAATTACAATATCCAAACTTATACAGGGTGTGTCAAAAGTGTCCCGTGTGTAAAATGTGTTAATAACATACTTTTTTAGGCCATGAAAAATATACAAATTGGATTTGAAATAGTATAGTAATAATCGTATTCAGTCAATTTAAAGTGTCATAAGATATATATTTTCAATCATTTTTGGAGCTTTAGTTATCAAAGTATGGCAAATACACACTCAGGCGTGTCAAATTCAGCTTTGGCCATTTTGTATGTGCAGGGAACACTTTTATAGAATCGTCATTTAGTGCGTAAAAATTGAACATAATCAATCAAATACAATTTTCATCCATATTATTATTATCCATGAAAAACCACAGAATATTTGAATATTAGCTGTATTTCAATCAATACAATGAAGTTTCTTATAAATAATTATAATCATTTTTGTGTTGCAATTGAAAATCCAATTCCTGTTCAAAAGTGGCCAAAGTGGGATTCGTATTTTTGAATCTCTGGCGTTAAGGAGTGAAATTACATGGGATGAAGTGTATTTGATAGAGGATTAATGGGGCTTACAAACCGCATGTTTTTAAACAAAAACATGGAATATATTTCTAATTATTTTTGTCCCTCATGGGACTTTTCTTTGACACACCTTGTAGTATCTACAAGCTAAAATTGAGCCATTGATCCGTGTGAGGACGAAATTTATTTGTTCAATAGACCATTTCAAATCCGAAAATATACGACCACCCGAATGCTTCCGATTAGCCGAGTGATTTGACGCTCGGTTACATGACCTGTCAGCTCCTGACAGGTCATGGCCATGTGCCGGAGAAAAACAACGTGTTTTTTACCCGTCTGCCCGTGTGATAGATTGCGCTGGTGTTGGTGATAGATTGTATCCCTCACAAAGTTGATGTTGCGGCATTTCAGTTACAAAAACGAGTGAGATGAAAGAGATTTGGGGTAATATTTTCACTTTTTACCGTCTGCTCGATACATTTGGAATTTGTCCGTCAGCGCCTTTGTTGATAAAAAACAAAATAGTCTCGTTCCACGTTTTACTTCTCATGTGTGCATGCGTGTATGTAAACATAGTAAATCACTAGGCGGACAACCAATGCTGTGAATGCGATCAACTGTTGCGAAGAACGCGCAACGCACCTACTCCATGTGACCTGTTTTTCCGAAGATTTCCGATCTCAATTTGAAATGGTCTATTGGGTCCGCAAATTTGCTGGAAGATAGAAGCGTTCAAAATACATTGTACAATAAAATGATGTGGTTTGCAGAGCAATAACAATGTTACGATCAAAAAATGTAAATACACTTAACCATAAATTCGGTATGGTTAAGGTTAATTAATTTTTAGTTTTACATAGTCCGATAAATGTCAATCACTTATGAAATATTTTGCAATAACATCTGAACATTTTCATAGTTGGACATGCTATTATATTTAAGACACCGTTGAACAAATAGTGATGATTTCGGCACATTCGGATTGTGACCTCCCCATGTTCCTAATCAAGTTGCTGAGCACTGAAAAGTGATTGCTACAAATGAGGTATCGTTGGAAAGAGGAACACATAAGCTTTTCATAGAGAGAAAACACAATATGAATACATTACGAAATATTCGGGAAATTGGTGATTTCCGAATTTGTTTAAAGGCGAGAAATGGAAAGTACTTCTATTGAGTTATAATGTACATAATACATAACTGGAATCAGTGAGAATTTTTTAATATAGCGAATACATCTTTAACCGCATTTGAGGTATATGTCAAGAAAATTAACTCTACCAATAATGTAGTCATTTACATACAAATTAGTCGTTTAAGTCAATTTAAAGTAATCGTTGTGACAAATGTTAGTGGAAAATAGTTTAAAATATCTCATGCCGGTGCCACGAGCTTGATTGAAAATTATTTAATCTTCATCTGCCATAGCTTTCTTCATCTCTAAAAATTGTTACTGTATGTCCTATGGCACTGTTCATGCTCTCTACTCATGAATAATCAGTATTCCTTTATTTGTCACATATTCTAGTTGATGAGACTAAAGTAATAGTTGTGATTGGTTTGTGACAGTCAGTAACTGACACTCAATTACAATTAAACCCATTTTTCCTGATGACATTGATTGTGTACTTCATACATGTCATAAAACATAATACTGCATAAAAGACCATTTTGAACAAGATGTCATTATTTTAATAAGACATGTTTGATCCGGAATTAATCTATCACTCATCTGCGTCTATTGGTGTATACACACGGCCGGAAGTAGAAGGTTTAATCTTCCATCTGTGTATTGGTTTAACTACGACTGCAGAGCAGACATTTTGACAACTCTCTGGGCAGAGAATTGGTCAAACAAAGAACATGGGAAAGTTTCAAAGGTTTTATCACCCATCTGCCGATCTACGTGTATTAATCACGGAACTTATGCTGAAGTGTTGAAAAGCTCACGTAGTGGATTTTTATCACCGATTGCCATGTGTGTGCGTTGATATAACCGTAGACATAATTAACGATGTCCGTAAAATAAAAGTGGAGAAGCACCACCAAAAATTCAATATAAGCAGAGTGGGAAAAGGAATAATTGACTATTCAACCACGTTATCTACGGGTAGACACAATTCGGCAGCAGATATTTCCAACACAATTCGGCAGCAGATATTTCCAACCTTTCATAAATATCCGACGACAGAATCGGATAGTCATCATCATGAAGGTACTTGTTGGAGCGTTGATTCTTTGTGGTATGGTTACCGCGGGTGTGAATGCAGAATGCTGTGCAGCATGGGAATTGTTTGGAGGTAATTTTTGTTTATATTTACATTAGATGTTGGTATTGTCGGTTGAATTAAATTGAAGCAAATATTTCTTTTATGTATTGAGAAATCAGTAAACATAAAGCGTGCATAAATATTCGGGTGTTTTATTCGAGCTACAGTATCAAGGCGCAGCCATAATTGACATTACACGTCATTTTAAACTTTGGTGAACTGTCAACCATTCGCCCTGGCGCGGCATTTATACTCGCGTTGTGTGTACTCACTAAACCATATAGAACAATAGAGGTTATCCATAACAGATTATCTGCCATAAGAAGACTCACCTGCTTCATAATATGGTCATGTGTTTTAAGCTCGCCTCCTTTCGCGTTACACACGGATTTTGGCTTTCGCGACATGATTTTAACTTTACACATTTATATTTGCTTGTATACCCCCTGAGGTAGTAAAAGTATACATTTTCTGAAGGGAAATTGCATGAGGAAACCAAATATGCCATTAAAATTATAGTACGACCAAGAACTAAAATGGTATGATCGGAAATGTTCGGAAAAGTATCAGAGTTTTTTATTTTTTTATTTGAGATCCATATATTTTTATACCTACCCCTATCATTATTTTATTTACATATTTGAATTCCTCATTAGATGATATATAATTATATAATAATGTTTTATATCATATATAATATAATATAAAGCAGTTTACCAACCCACGGTGTTTACAATAGACAATATAACAAACAAATATTAACAACCACCGGCGAATGTCCTAACGAAAAATAAGCAAGGACATTCACCGGCGGGGATTTGAACCCAGTCTCCTGATTACTAGGCAGACGCCTCTCTAGTAATCAGGAGACCGGGGTTCAATTCCCCGCCGGTGAATGTCCTTGCTTATTTTTCGTTGGGACATTCGCCGGTGGTTGTTAATATCTGTTGTTATATTGTCTATTGTAAAACACCGTGGGTTGGTAAACTGCTTTATATTATATTATATATATGATATAAAATATTATTATATGATATATAATTGTCAAAGTTACTACGTCGGTATGGTAATTATACCGGCTAGTGAATATCTCCCATTTTTATTTTATATATTTTTAGGATTTTCAGAAATATTTGTTTAAGGATAAACCCTTCCCTGATATAAACTGCATTTCTGAATTCCTCTAGTTACAAGCTTTCCAAAAATGACACTTTTGCTATCATAGGTTGAAAACTTTTTCTGTTATAGTCATTTTTATAAATCCAGTAAATTGAGGCTGATTATTCATGTTGACTGTGTAGCGAATAGGAAGAAAGCTGATGATCATTGTCTTATCCATAATTAATTAGTTGTTACAAATAGTTGACAAGTCTGTTGAACCACATACTTAAAGGCTACTAAATATCCTTTGAAATGGGACCAAAATGGTGTTTATAACATTAGGGGATGACTAGTTATTATAAAAAGAACAAAGCATGGGATTATCCCCATTGAGTTTGTACAGGCGGCACCCCTTCCAGCACCACCCCTGGTCCCCAAACATCAAACAGCTCCCTTTCTGTATTAGCTATACATTTGGCAGTCAGATAGCTTGTTATTAGGGCTTTAAAATTATACCAAATTTGTTGAGATAGCTTTTGTGGTTTTAAAAGTATTTGAAGAAAATGACAGCATGAAGCTAAAAATGTAACAGCACCACCCTATATTGGGAGGCGAGTTCATAACGCGTGACCATATGCCAATTTGGTAACACGATTCATACAATTAATTGGACGTGATGCACCGATTCAATTGAGTGTAGCATACGGGCCGGGTGCAATTCCATTTATGGATAATCTCTGTAACAAAGTGAGTACTGACTGTCTACGAAGTCGCGAAACTCGTGAAGGCATGTTTATAACAATGAATTTCTACAGGGATACTTATGTGCGCCAAGTCGTTCGACATGTTTGAAGCTGTGTGTGTTTCGGACCAAGAAAAAGAACGTGTAGTATTTAGCCCTGTCACTGAAATAACTCAACCACAAGCCATACTCCTTGAACAAGCCATTAAATAAATATTCACTCTCGTTCCCTGAACGATTGCATCTAGTATTAGTATCGATCTGAATAATATGCACACATTATCCATTGTGCGCGTGCCACGGGTACGAGTATAGTTCTATAAAAACACCGGTTGGAGAAGTTATGTACAATTATCACACATAGTAAAATCAATCGGACACGGTGAATGTATGATAATTTAATATGTTGAAATTGTTAGATGTATTTACACTTTCACCGTGGCATCTCGTTTTTAACGTTAGTTTTGTGTCACAGCAGCCATTAAGGACCATCCTGTTGTCGCAAGAGACTACCCATGCCCATACTATATCGCCGCTCTTTTCAAACATGCCATGTCATACAGGTGCTATGAAACACACATAGTATCAGTTCTTAACGACATTTCAATAGAGATTATCATCCCTTCCTGCACTAAAAAATCTTTGGTTATAGCACCTTTTACGCCAATAACATATCTAAAAATAGCCGACTCAGTCTTTTTCCTTGTCTCCTTGGATAACTATTTTCGTCAATCAAATTGTTCAAAATATAGCCTATTTGTCTTGTTGGTCAGGATAGAGGTCAGAATACTTTATTTGCCCCCAGTATTATTTTAGCAGGAATCGAATATCTGGAGTATCACCATAAATGTAGCCTATTCGCAAAACCCGTGTTCGAATAGCTAGCTATAGACTAGGCTAGCTTACACTGTACAAAATGGTGGCTCATCGTGAATATTTGCATTCATATACCTACTGACATGTCTTGAAAGATAATATTAAAACATCCTAAGACCTAACCTTCCATTAAGAAACCGTCGATCCCCCATGTGTTTGCTTTACAGTATTTGTTCAATGTCAGACTGGTACCGAACCATATGATATCAACTTACATGTACATAATTATGAAGATATATAACTTTATACCAATTTGGGCTATTCCAAAATTTCCTAATTTTCTATCTCAAAGATTACTGAACAAATACTATGCTTATTGTACTTGTTTCAATGAATGCATTTCTCATTGTGATTCCAAATATTGTATACATGACATAATTTTGACATTTTTGAAACATTTTGTGAAATTTTGAAATATCGTCTGCAGAGACGCCTGCCGCGTGGAAAGTGATAACACTTTCCACGCGGCAGGCGGCTGCAGACGACATTCCAAAATTTCACAAAATGTTTTAAAAAAATTCAAAATTATTAAATTTCATTAACATATTTAGAATCACCATGAGAAATGCATTGACATAAGTACAAACATGCCTATTATTGGGTCAGTAATCCTTGAGATAGAACTTGAAAATTATGAAAGGTTTCTGAAAAATCTGTTTTGTGTATTGTAAAACAAATAGGCGCGTGGAAAGTGTTAACACATTTTGTATTTTACCGTCCATTTGTATTTTACAGGCAAGTGCTATCTTGTTGTTTATGAGAAAAGAACATGGGCCGAAGCTGAAGCGAAATGCGTTGCTTACGGAGGACACCTCGCCGCGGTTAACTCTTCTTCCATCCACACCTTTCTTCACAACAAAGCTGGCGCGAGCACACAGTTGTGGGTAGGAGGCAATGACATGCAGGTCGAGGGAACATGGCAATGGACGTCCGGCACCGCATGGAACTCACAGGACACTAACTGGCCCGCAAGTTACCCGCGTACTAGCGAGTCTTACAATTGCATAAGAATGTACAGCGGACTTTGGTATGATTATAACTGCTGCACGACTTTGGCCTACGCCTGTGAAATGCCACAGGAGGATGATGCTTAAAACGTACGCAACATACATTATTAAAATACCGTATTGTAGTAGAAATATTGTCGGGTTTTCCGTGATATTTATAATAATAATTAGTCATTGTACATTTGACAATCCTCAAACATTAAAATTCAAAATTGGTCTGTTGTGGATCATTATACATTGGGTTATAATATAATTATAGCAGACAGAAAGCTTTAAGGACAGTTAGCCATTAATGCTCAGATGAATGGTCACGATTTATTTTATATATAAAAATAGAACTGACAAAGCTATAGAATGATGAACGATTTGCCGATCTAGTTACCATGGTTACGCTTGATCTTGATATGTGTTGAGCAAGTCAACTAATCTGACTATCTAACCAGTTTTATCAACAGCTAGAGGGGGCTGCAATATCGATTGATTTTTTTTTAACTAGTTTTACTCTTGATTATTCTTGTTCAATCAACGTATTTTAAACCTCTCTATCAACTATTCTATTCAGAGCATTACGTTTCCTAAAATACTTCCAACATTATGGTTTGAATTGAATGGGTTAAAATAAACTGTTAGGGTTTGCCCCGACAACTTATTTTCTGGGCGTTTTTTCGTTAGTAGGCTACATACGAGTATGTAGATTAATTCCATGGTTTGACGACTGTTAACGCAGTTTACAGTGGTACCAGCTACGATCGCAGCCGTGCACATTTCAGTGAACACATGCTTTATGATGAAAATCGAAAAAAATATGTTGACTAATTCTGTAATTGTGGAATCAGATTTCTATTATGATTTAGTAAAGTTCTGTGATGTTTTTTTTACGGAAAATACTGTCAGGATCAATTTATTAACTTCATTAGAGGGAGAAAAATATGTAAAATTTTGAAAAAAGATCACGTAAGTCGTAATATTGCTTTAAGTTCATCATCAAATCATATTATTCCAAATTGAATAAAAAGACTTTAAAATCTTTTGTTTCGAGTTATTGCATATAAAGAGCAAGTTGGTGGATTTCACCCTTCACAAATATAATGTATTAACGTACAATGTCGCATGGCCGTGTTCAATGTCTAGCGCTTCGAGATGCAATAGTTGCTGGTAAAAAAATCCGCATCAATTCGAATTCGAACTCGTGTTTCGGAAAAAATGAGGTTTTATTTCAAAGCACAGTCTCAAATAGAGGAAGGGGCGATCAAGTAGATCGATTTTCAAGGTACCCGCCGCAAATCCTTGGTCCTTTGACCACAGATGGTATACTTCAGACTTTTCAACTTGTTTGGTATGCTGATGACACAAAAGGCTTTAAATGGCATGGCACCCGTGTTTATCAGTGATCTTGTCAACCAGTATGTTCCAACGTTGTCCTTAAGATCTTCTTCTAAAAACTTGCTTGAAGTTCTTCGTTCGTCAACAAAGTTCTACGGTGCTAGATCTGTCATTGTGGCAGCAGCAACCGAGTGCGAGTGGAATCGTCTCTCGAGTGAAGTTCGTCATGCCGAAACGGTTTCAGTCTTCAAATCGCATCTTAAAACGCACCTTTTTCGGACTTACTATACTGGTTAATCTGAAATATTTGTTATGCCTTGCGTTGTAAAATTCTTTTTATCGAAAACCCTGGTGGTTATGTACATTTTTAACTTTTCGAATCTTTTTAACTGCCTGATCAACATATTTCGTATCTTTTATATTACGTTTTTCCTGGTTTTATGTGTGCTTATACTTGTTGATGAATAATGTTTTTGATTTTTATGCTATGTAAATCGCTTAGTGACTTCTGTTTTAAGCGCTTAATAAATGTATTTTATCATTATTATTATTATTATTATTGCATTGATAAATACAAGTAGAATCCCAATTCATATATTTATACAGATATGAAAAGTCTCAATTATTAATATTAGTTCCTCTAATGGAAATCAGGTGTTGAATTATCTCAGTGCACAGTGCTTTTCTACTGCATGCTGGATTACATTGAAATAACCTCTGGAAATGACTGATGATTTCATTCCACCGCTTTATGATAACCAATGACCGTCCTCATATACCATGATAACGGCCACACCCTGGGCAAAAATAATGGTCCCATGTATTCGCTATGGATCAAAACATGGGCAGTAGAAAGACAATGATCAAAACAAGTTGGGTCTCATCATTGACGCTTCGTCCATGATCTCAATGAAATAAACAGGAGAGTGCAACTATAGCGAAAGGGACCGTCCATATATATCTATGCTATTCTTAAACTTGCCACGACCGGCAAATGAATGAGGGGTACGCAGAATGCTTGAACTACCTCACATAATTCGAGGGCTCAGAACCATAAGGCCTCATCTCCATTATTTTCAAAATGAGAATTTGGTATCAAATTCTCTTTCCATTACCATGATTACACACAGCCTTATCTCAATAATACAACCCCTTTCAAAGTTACAGCCAGTATAAGTAACACAAGGCCTCATCTTCATCTCCCCTATGTGTTTAAAAAAACTTCAATAGTCTTTTTCTCAAAATGGTCAAAATGGAGATAGGGCCTTGTGTTTCTGAGCTCTCGAAATGTTTGTCAGTTCAGTCTGATCAGTTTCAGACGACGGTGGCCACGCGAAACCTAAATGTTGAATTCGTATTGGAATAACACGTAATCAGTCAGCACGCAGGTATCGCTTTCAATGAGTGACCTTGCCGATTTCTAACCCACGCAATCAGGATGTCAACCTTGCGCTAAAACCTTACTAGAAGTTTGTTTTCCCTGAATTAATTGAGGTAGGGTTAGCTGGCAGCCATGATGGCGAAGTAGGTGGATTGTTCGTAATTTTCTCTATAATATGATGCCAAATCTGACATTTGGTCCACAAACAGTGATTTTATCGCTAATTTTAGAATTTAACAACTTTCGTGACTTTGCTTTTTGTAACTATTCACTTGACCGGACTAAAATTCGTACGATATTTTAAGAGCAATTTCCGTACTAACGGAATCTTAAGCTTTAATTTCATATCAAAAACATTGATGCCCGACTTCTTTTTTGATAAGAAAAACCGAGTTTGATTTTCACCGATTTTCGGTCAGAAAACGAAACTTACGATCCCCCGTTAGGCCTCGACAACTTGCTTTTTAGTTTCACGTAACACGCCCGCGCTTCATTTTCATGCACGCGTTTGAATTCATTATTGAAATTTTTGGAAAAAATACCGTTTTTCCAATGAAAACATCCGAATTCATGCATTTTGTGTGATGAAATTGTGAAAGAAACACGTTCTATGAATAATACTCAATAAAGTTGTCAAGAGACAATATCTAATTGAGAACAAAATACAGACGTCAGCCAGAAAACATGGTACCAAATACACACAAAAGATACATAATAAAAGTACACGTAAGGACTTAAATTACTAAGACCAGTTTTAAAAGAGTCCAGTTTGTTGCATGCAGTCGAGTAATGAGGACGGACCTAGTGCATTCCAGTCCAATATTGTACGCGGGAAGAAGCTGAATTTAAACGCATTTGAATGTGAAGCCATGACACTAAATTTTGAAGCATGATATTGACGAGTTTGTGTTGCTGTGGGTCTGTTGATATACCGTAGTCCGGTATTGGAACCGCGATATCCTGGCTATGCATTTTATACATTGTGTTTTAACAAAAGGTGTCCGATTCTTATTAAGTTTGACGAGAAAGTGATACAAGTTGTGATTGGTTTGTGACAGTCAGTGGCGTGCGCAGGATATTGTGAGTGGGGGGCACCTGGCCATAAATGAAATTCCCCCGACTATATAAAAATAGAGATACCGTAAAGTGCGGGCGTAGCTCGCACCGGCGCGAGCGGCTTGCCGCGAAGCTCTAATGGGTGTGGTCCAGTGGCCCGCCTTAGGGCCCCTGGCCACCGACCTATAGCATCCTTCTCAATTCCCCCGACTGGCCTAAGTTTCCCCCGACAGACTCAATAGTGGGTGGCCGCCCCCCCCCCCCCCCCCCCCGCCCCCTTTGCGCACGCCACTGGTGACAGTCAGTAACTGATAATAAAATTACAATTAAACCCATTGTTCATGATGACATTGATTGTACTTCATACATGTCATAATACCCAATACCATAAAAGACCATTTTGGCTAACAGTATTTTGGCTAATATGTCATTATTTAAATAAGACAGGTTTGATCCGGAATTAATCTATGCCAATTGTAGCATCACTCATCTGCGTCTATTGGTGTATACACACGGCCGGAAGTAGAGAAGGTTTAATCTTCCATCTGTGTATTGGTTTAACTACGACTGCAGAGCAGACATTTTGACAAATCTCTGGGTAAACTATGAACATGTGAAAGTTTCAAAGGTTTTATCACCCATCTGCCGATCTGCGTGTATTGATTTAATCACAGAAGTTTTGAAAATCTCTTTAGTAAAGTAGATTTTTATCACCGATATGTCATGTGTGGGGGTGGGTGGGGGTGTGTTGATATAACCGTAGAAATTATTAAACGATGTCCCTATAAAAGTGGAGAAGCACCACCAAAATTTCAATATAAGCAGAGTGGGAAAAGGAATTATTGACTATTCAACCACGTTTAATACATGTAGACACAATTCGGCAGCAGATATTTCCAACCTTTCAGAAATATCCGACGAGAGAATCGGATAGTCATCATCATGAAGATACTTTTTGGAGCGTTGATTCTTGTTGGCATGGTTACCGCGGGTGTGAATGCAGAATGCTGTGCCACATGGGAATTGTTTGGAGGTAACATTTTTATACTTACAATTTTTACATATTTAGTTGTTCGTTTTGTCGTTTAAATTAAATTTAAACAAAGATTTCTTTTATGTATTCAGAAATCAGTAAGCAAGTGCGCATAAATATTGGGGTGTTTTATTCGAGCTACAGTATCAAGGCGTAGCCATAATTGACATTACACGTCATTTTAAACTTAGTGTACTGTCAACCATTCGCCCTGGCGCGGCATTTATACTCGCGTTGTGTGTACCCGCTAAACCATATAGAACGATAGAGGTTATCCATGTAACGGATTAGCTGCCACCTATTGGTAATAGAGGTTATTCATGTAACGGATTAGATGCCACCTATTGGTAATAGAGGTAATCCATGTAACGGATTAGCTGCCACCTATTGGTAAAAGAGGTTATCCATGTAACGGATTAGCTGCCACCTATTGGTAATAGAGGTTATCCATGTAACGGATTAGATGCCACCTATTGGTAATAGAGGTTATCCATGTAACGGATTAGATGCCACCTATTGGTAATAGAGGTTATCCATGTAACGGATTAGATGCCACCTATTGGTAATAGAGGTTATCCATGTAACGGATTAGATGCCACCTATTGGTAATAGAGGTTATCCATGTAACGGATTAGCTGCCACCTATTGGTAATAGAGGTTATCCATGTAACGGATTAGCTGCCACCTATTGGTAATAGAGGTTATCCATGTAACGGATTAGCTGCCACCTATTGGTAATAGAGGTTATCCATGTAACGGATTAGATGCCACCTATTGGTAATAGAAGTTATCCATGTAACGGATTAGATGCCACCTATTGGTAATAGAGGTTATCCATGTAACGGATTAGCTGCCACCTATTGGTAATAGAGGTTATCCATGTAACGGATTAGCTGCCACCTATTAGTAATAGAGGTTATCCATGTAATGGATTAGATGCCACCTATTGGTAATAGAGGTTATCCATGTAACGGATAAGCTGCCACCTATTGGTAATAGAGGTTATCCATGTAACGGATTAGATGCCACCTATTGGTAATAGAGGTTATCCATGTAACGGATTAGATGCCACCTATTGGTAATAGAGGTTATCCATGTAACGGATTAGCTGCCACCTATTAGTAATAGAGGTTATCCATGTAATGGATTAGATGCCACCTATTGATAATAGAGGTTATCCATGTAACGGATTAGCTGCCACCTATTGGTAATAGAGGTTATCCATGTAACGGATTAGATGCCACCTATTGGTAATAGAGGTTATCCATGTAACGGATTAGATGCCACCTATTGGTAATAGAGGTTATCCATGTAATGGATTAGCTGCCACCTATTGGTAATAGAGGTTATCCATGTAACGGATTAGATGCCACCTATTGGTAATAGAGGTTATCCATGTAACGGATTAGCTGCCACCTATTGGTAATAGAGGTTATCCATGTAACGGATTAGATGCCACCTATTGGTAATAGAGGTTATCCATGTAACGGATTAGATGCCACCTATTGGTAATAGAGGTTATCCATGTAACGGATTAGATGCCACCTATTGGTAATAGAGGTTATCCATGTAACGGATTAGCTGCCACCTATTGGTAATAGAGGTTATCCATGTAACGGATTAGCTGCCACCTATTGGTAATAGAGGTAATCCATGTAACGGATTAGATGCCACCTATTGGTAATAGAGGTTATCCATGTAACGGATTAGATGCCACCTATTGGTAATAGAGGTTATCCATGTAACGGATTAGCTGCCACCTATTGGTAATAGAGGTTATCCATGTAACGGATTAGCTGCCACCTATTGGTAATAGAGGTTATCCATGTAACGGATTAGCTGCCACCTATTGGTAATAGAGGTTATCCATGTAACGGATTAGCTGCCACCTATTGGTAATAGAGGTTATCCATGTAACGGATTAGATGCCACCTATTGGTAATAGAGGTTATCCATGTAACGGATTAGATGCCACCTATTGGTAATAGAGGTTATCCATGTAACGGATTAGCTGCCACCTATTGGTAATAGAGGTTATCCATGTAACGGATTAGCTGCCACCTATTAGTAATAGAGGTTATCCATGTAATGGATTAGATGCCACCTATTGGTAATAGAGGTTATCCATGTAACGGATTAGCTGCCACCTATTGGTAATAGAGGTTATCCATGTAACGGATTAGATGCCACCTATTGGTAATAGAGGTTATCCATGTAACGGATTAGATGCCACCTATTGGTAATAGAGGTTATCCATGTAACGGATTAGCTGCCACCTATTAGTAATAGAGGTTATCCATGTAATGGATTAGATGCCACCTATTGGTAATAGAGGTTATCCATGTAACGGATTAGCTGCCACCTATTGGTAATAGAGGTTATCCATGTAACGGATTAGATGCCACCTATTGGTAATAGAGGTTATCCATGTAACGGATTAGATGCCACCTATTGGTAATAGAGGTTATCCATGTAATGGATTAGCTGCCACCTATTGGTAATAGAGGTTATCCATGTAACGGATTAGATGCCACCTATTGGTAATAGAGGTTATCCATGTAACGGATTAGCTGCCACCTATTGGTAATAGAGGTTATCCATGTAACGGATTAGATGCCACCTATTGGTAATAGAGGTTATCCATGTAACGGATTAGATGCCACCTATTGGTAATAGAGGTTATCCATGTAACGGATTAGATGCCACCTATTGGTAATAGAGGTTATCCATGTAACGGATTAGATGCCACCTATTGGTAATAGAGGTTATCCATGTAATGGATTAGCTGCCACCTATTGGTAATAGAGGTTATCCATGTAACGGATTAGCTGCCACCTATTGGTAATAGAGGTAATCCATGTAACGGATTAGATGCCACCTATTGGTAATAGAGGTTATCCATGTAACGGATTAGATGCCACCTATTGGTAATAGAGGTTATCCATGTAACGGATTAGCTGCCACCTATTGGTAATAGAGGTTATCCATGTAACGGATTAGCTGCCACCTATTGGTAATAGAGGTTATCCATGTAACGGATTAGCTGCCACCTATTGGTAATAGAGGTTATCCATGTAACGGATTAGCTGCCACCTATTGGTAATAGAGGTTATCCATGTAACGGATTAGCTGCCACCTATTGGTAATAGAGGTTATCCATGTAACGGATTAGCTGCCACCTATTGGTAATAGAGGTTATCCATGTAACGGATTAGCTGCCACCTATTGGTAATAGAGGTTATCTATGTAACGGATTAGCTGCCACCTATTGGTAATAGAGGTTATCCATGTAACGGATTAGCTGCCACCTATTAGTAATAGAGGTTATCCATGTAACGGATTAGCTGCCATCTAGTCGGGAATAAGATTTTCATAAAGAAGACACACCTGTTTTGGTAACACGGTTCATACAATTAATTAGACGTGATGCACCGATTCAATTGAACGTAGAATACGGGCCGGGTGCGACTCCCCTTTCAGATAATCTCTATACAAAGTGAGTACTGACTGTCTACGAAGTCGCGAAAAGGCATGTTATAGCAATGATGAATTTCTAGTAGAGGGTTACTACAGGGATGTGCGCCAAGTCGTTCGACATGTAAACTTAGCGGTAACTTTTCGCGAGTAGAAACAGGGGGATTAAACACTGACCGATTGAAACTTAGCGTTTATTAGCGTTTACTTTTTGCAGTGCCCCAGCAGAAACACGCTCATAAAAGCCTCACCGAGCTTGCTAATATTACGAAAAACCAGTGGCGTAACCAGCGGGGGCATGGGGGGCTGGAGCCTCCACCCCCCCCCCCACCCCACCCCGCTTGGAACCCTTGACCCCCCCCCCCCCGCTTGCCCCCCCCCCCGCTTGCCCCCCCCCCCCAATGAATCATGGAATAATGATGGTACAAAGTAACAGATGAAAAAATTTCGCGCGCTACGCGCGCATGTCTTCCCAAAATGCAATACTCTATGGTACAAGCTTGTTTAGAGCCGAAATGTAGCTCAATCGTGCAAAAGGTAGGTGTAAAGTAGAAAATTTTCGCGCGCGCATTTTTGGACACTGGAATGGAGCACACCCATTAGGAGCCCCCCCCCCCCCATTTCAAGTCACTGCCCCTTCTTGCCCCCCCCCCCCCCCCCCAAACAAATGAAAAAGTCTAGTTACGCCACTGCGAAAAACGAACTAAACAAAATCACCACATGGTTAAATGCTAATAAGTTATTCCCAAATATTAACAAAACAACTTAATACGTGTACTTTAGAAATACATACAGTTAAGCCCACAATTATTCATACCCCTTGACAAATATTTGTTTTTTGTGTTTTTCTCATATCTATACCAGCTGGAGTGGTGGAACTTTTGCTTTACACTAAAGACAATTAGTTTGCAAGTACAAATCAATATATTTGGGCTCAACATTTTTTTGCATAACAATAGAATTGAACAAGAATTGTGTTTTTATGCCTGTCCAAAATTATTCATACCCCATACCAAGTCTCAGGATTGAGGCCACTTTTTGTGATAATACACTTGTTTTTGACATTCCAAACATTCTTTATATTGGGTGATAGGCTTTTATATTGTTATGCAATTATTCCATACAATGTGGATGCATTACAAATGTGTCCTATTTAATGTACAGTGAGGGATATTATAGGACAACACTCTATCTCTTTGACAGCATGGCGAAAGGGATCAAATAACTCAGTGAGGACCTTTTTTTGTGCATTGTGAATGCTCACAAAGAGGGGAAAGGCTACAAAGCTATTTCGAAGCGATTTCAAGTGCCACATTCCACCATAAAAAGCATAATTAGGAAGAACAAGACAGTTAAAATCACTTCAAATCAGTTAAAAACCCTGAAGAACACGGTCGGAAGCCAACAGTGTCCCCTTGTTTGACAAGAAAAGTATGATGAAAGGCCAACAACAATCCACATATCACTGTCAATGCTCTCCTGAACAACCTTGGTGAGTCTTGGACCAAGATATTAAGGCAGACACTTCAGCAAACATAGTACACAAGAGTTCTCCATGGACTCCGACCAAGAAAGACTCTACTCCTGAAAAGAAACAATGAGAAACTCATCTAGCATTTGCAAGAGCACTTCTGGACAAAGATCCAAGTTTTTGGTCTTCAGTGTTGGGGTTGCTTAAGATGCAAGACAAGTTTCTCTGTGTCTCTTTTAAGGAGTAGAGTCTTTCTTGGTCGGCCTCCATGGAGACCTCTCATGTGCCATATATGCTGGAGTGTCTGCCATGATATCTTGGTCCAATAATTGCCAGGGTTGTTCAGGAGAGCATTGATGGTGATCTGTGGATTGTTGTTGGCCTTTCGCAATACTTTTCTTGCCAAACAAGGGGACACCGCTGGCTTCTGACTGCATCCTTCAATGTTTTTTAGTTAGTTGAACGTCTTGTTCTTCCTAATTATGCTTTGTGTGGGTGGATTCTTGCACTTGGAATGGTTTCGAAATAGCTCTGTAGCCTTCCCCTCTTTGTGAGCATTCACAATATGCATAAAAAAGTTATTTGATCTTCTTCGCCATGCTGTCAAAGAGGTAGAGTGTTGTCCTATAATATCCCTCACTGTACATTCAATAGGACACATTTGTAATGCAATAACATTGTATGTACACATCATGGAATAATTACATAATAATATAAAAGCCTATCACACAATATAAAGAATGTTTGGAATGTCAAAAACATGTGTATTATCACAAAAAGTGGCCTCAATCCTTAGACTTGGTATGGGGTATGAATAATTTTGGACAGGTATAAAAACATAATTCTTATTCAATTCTATTGTTATGCAAAAAATGTTGAGCCCAAATATATTGATTTGTACTTGCAAACTAACTGTCTTTAGTGTAAAGCGGAAGTTCCACCACTCCAGCTGGTATAGATATGAGAAAAACACAAAAAACTCATATTTTCCAAGGGGTATGAATAATTGTGGGCTTAACTGTAGATATGATTCACGCATTCATAATTATCCCGACATCAACATTGAAAATATCCCAATCATGAAGGTTTCGAGTTCCAAATTTCTTGGGTTAATTGTTGCTGAATCTTTATCATGGTATCAGCACAACGCCCACATCACTGATCTCGTCTCAAAATATACTGGTATATATTAAGGTTAAAACATTCTCTGTCATCTCATATTTTGTTTTCCCTCTATTCAAGCCTCGTACTTCCCAATATCCAGTATTGTAATATTGTTTGGGCTGATTCTAATAATTGTAATCTTCGTTCAAATTCATGTTAAACAAAAGAAAATCATTCGTCTTTGTTCAAACTCACATTATTTAGCACATTCTGCCCCTCTGTTTGCTAACTTAAAGACCCTCGCGATTTAGGGGCCATATCCAAACTCCAGTGATTTTAAAGCATTTTTCTACCGATTTTACCCCGGTATTCCAACGGTATTTCGTTCTATCCCCGGTATTCCAACGGTATTTCGTTCTATTTCGTTGGAATACCGGGGTAAAATCGGTAGAAAAATGCTTTAAAATCACTGGAGTTTGGATATGGCCCCTTACGATATTCATCGACTCCAAAAGGCTATATTTATGTATAAATTTACAAATAATATGCTGAACATGATTTTAACTTTACACATTTATATTTGCTTGTATACCCCCCCCCCCCCCCCCCCTGAGGTTGTAAAAGTCTACATTTTCTCAAGGGAAATTGCACGAGGAAACCAAATATGCCATTAAGATTATAGTACGACCAAGAACTAAAATGGTATGATCAGAAATGTTCGGAAAAATATCTGAGTTTTTAAATTTTTAATTTGAGATCCATATATTTTTTATACCTACCCCTCTCATTATTTACTTTACATATTTGAATTCCTCATGAAATTACCCATTAGATGATATATAATTGTCAAAGTTACTACGTCGGTATGGTAATTATACCGGCTAGTGAATATCTCCAATTTTTATTTTATATATTTTTAGAATTTTCAGAAATATTTGTTTAAGGATGTTTAAGGATGAACCCTTCCCTGATATAAACTGCATTTCTGAATTCCTCTAGTTACAAGCTTTCCAAAAATGTATACTTTTGCTATCATAGGTTGAAAACTTTTTCTGTTATAGTCATTTTTATAAATCCGGTAAATTGAGGCTGATTATTCATGTTGACTGTGTAGCGAATAGGAAAAAAGCTGGTGATCATGGTCTTATCCATAATTAATTAGTTGTTACAAATAGTTGACAAGTCTGTTGAACCACATACTTAAAGACTACTAAATATCCTTTAAAATGGGACCAGAATGGTGTTGGTAACATTGTAGGATGACTAGTTATTGTAAAAAGAACAAAGATTATCGGATTATCCCCATTGAGTTTGTACAGGCGGCACCCCTTCCAGCGGCACCCCTTCCAGCACCACCCCTGGTCTCCAAACATTAAACAGCTGTATCTGCCCTTCTGTATTAGCTATACCAATGCCATTTTGCAGGCAGATAGCTTGTTATTAGGGCTTTAAAATGATACCAAATTTGTTGAGATAGCTTTTGTGGTTTTGAAAATATTTGAGGAAAATGACAGCATAAAACTAAAAAATGTAACGGCACCACCCTATTGGGAGGCGAGTTCATAACGCGTGACCATAGACCTCATAATTTCAATACCGATCTCGCTAGATACACCATAGAAGACAAGGGCATCTGGAGTTGAATGGCATTGATGCTGACATTCAGAAATGTAAATCCGTAAATTGTTTTAACAAAACATATAAGGGGTATCTTTTATCATTATTATGAATGATGTTTGAACCACCATATTCAATTATAAATTTCGTGCAGTCATTTCCCTGGCGATGTGTTATGTGTATAATCCGATTATTATTACAAATGGACCCACTTCAGTCCAGAACCCATTCGACCTGATTGCTATCCCATCTTCTTTTGTAGCATTATTATGGCGCGTGTACCAAATTGTCATACAATCACATCGCCAGCGAATTCAATTCAATAAATTCATTTCATATTTCATTGTCACTTTTTGGTTTGTCTTTTCTTTTTCTTTTTTGATTATCCACTATTAATGTTATAACTCACCGTATGTAATAATATAATTTTTTTTTTAAATTCGTAATGTGTACAGGGTGTCCCTAAAAGAATTATGCACATGTTTGCGCAACTTGTTAACCATGAAGTCTTAAAGTTTGGTGTAATATGTTTACACACCGAAAGGGAAAACACTCAGCTTTCAGATGCCGTTTATTTTATCTGATTTGGATTTGTCAATTCTGAGATATGGACAATTAACTAGAGCTACCCAGAATCGATGTTGTGCCACTTTACAGTTTCAAAGGTTTACTCCTAAGATACAACTTCCACTTGAACGATTGCCCTTCACCAGTGTTATGCAAAATAACATTTTTGTATTGAGATTGATTAGGTTTAAATAATAGAATGAGTGCCTGTGTATCCAAACAGAACATGTTTCGAAACCGGGGATTCGAACCAGTCCTTTTGACGAGGTTTTACAAAATGTTTATTGGGCCTACATTTTCAAAACAAGACAGACGTCCGTATGGCTGGATGCGGCCTCAATTTCATAGACATGGTATATAGAAGAGGGTGTCTTGAAATATCACGAAACGAGAAGTCCAGCAGAAGAGTCACCAGAGAGTTTGTCATTCATTTCTCAAACACTCATGTACCATCTAGGAATACACCTATATAAAAAGGAGTATTGGAAATGTTTGGTAGATGGTATGGTACAAGCACTAATAATTATGAATAAAGAACATTCTGGAAGACTAAGATATGAAAAGAAGTGGCAGGACACAGTAACACATTGATAACGTGCGGCATGCACTTCAGAGGGATCCCAACTGCTCATAGAAATCCCTTACCACATATTCCAAGGACATAATTTTTGTTCCTCAGCCTCTTGTAAACAATTCTGGTCAAATGCCCACCTCAATGTTTCAAGACCATTGATGCCCATGGACAGACCAATGTTAGTATCGTTTTGACGCTCATAATCTTTCTTTCTGTAAAAGTGGCACACGTCGATTTTGGGTAGCTTTGATAAACTGGGCATATCTCAAGATTGACAAATCCAAAACAGATAAAATAAACGGCATCTGAAAGCTGAGTGTTTTCCCTTTTCGTGTGTATAAACATATTGCACTAAACTTTAGGACTTCATGGGCAAAAAGTTGCGCAAACACGTGCACACTTTTTTTAGGGACACCCTGTACATCATCATCAGCATACAGTAATGTCCATGCCTCTGACAACATGTATCCGAATTTGTTACGTTTAAAGTTGGGGTACCGCGCCATTTTGCGATATTTTGCGAAAACGATCGTGGTTATCACGTGATACGTATAGTTAAAAAACAATTTACACTGTTTGAACGAAATGCACTATGGGATTGTGTTATCAGCCTAAAATCAAAGGGGTCGCAAACTTGCTTACAATTGTATATTATTAGCCTAGCTATAACAAGCTATAAAAGTGACATCTCTGAATGTATAAACAAAGTGTGCAAAGGAGAAATTGTTGGGCACACTGGTAAAATGGTTTTACAACAAGTTTTGCTATCATTATCAAACTGAACTCAAGTTAAATCACTTATTTATCGAGCAATATAATTGTTTACGCATTTTAATTGTTTAGATACAAAGTTAAATAAATCAAGAGATAAATGATAGATAAATAAATAAAAAGACAACTATAAACGCATGGGCGGCCTTTATAATTTAATAAATTGACGTAACAATGATGTTACATTAATTCACCATCAAGTTTCAAAAATAGAAAAATAAAAGGATAACAAGGAATATGCGGGAATCGAACCCGTGATTGCCGATTGCCAACGATATGGCCACAGAGATCGACGAGTATAATTGTGATAGTTTTATTATTTAACCATATCCATTTATTTATAACGAACGGATTTTTATTGTGCCATTTTTGCCAAATTTGTGTGTTTCTCTCGCACAAAATGTGTTTGTAATGTGATTATACTCCTTATTTTTTAAAGAACGGTAAAAATCTTTGACATTTTCGAACACAACAAATTGCGTCATTTATACGGTCAATGCCAGCAGCGCTGTCCGTGGTGTGGGCACGCATACAGATCAGAGACCCTATAACTATGGGACAAGTATCTCGAAGGCAAAGTCCCCCGTTTACCATGCTTAAATTGACGGAGGACGGTTTTAGAGGGGGCGCACTATCATGGTCGTAGCAAACCAGACGACCTAAGAAGTGGTGGATTTTATCGGCTCAAAAAAACATGATTTGTGGCACAGAAATAGTACATCAATGGTCAAAAAAAGTTGATTGTGATTTAGAGTAAAACTTATTTGCTTTGATGATAGCAGAATTTATATGACACGAAACATTCAGAATTGGTTATTTGAAATTAAGTTGCACGTGGAACAAAATACGAATTTTAAATTGTGGATGGCTTCGTCTGACAGTGACGGAGGAGGGGCGTGGCGTTATTTGCATTCTATGAATATTGTTATTAGATCAGTTGGGAAAGACGCTGTGATCGCGACGATCACATCGCGTGTGAGGTCATGAATAGTCATGGATATTCAACCTCATGTAACTTAGAAGATCTTTATGATTTATGATTAAAAAATTCAAATCTGCAAGAAAATCTGCTTTCATAGTAAAAATCAATGATTGCGGGCGCTACTTACGCTGATCACATAATATGCCTTTAAATGATTTATTAAGGGTGGCCAAATATATTTGCGAGCTCTGCTCTGATTTTGGTCAGCCCACCAAGGTATTTACTTAAAATTATTGTATGTATTGTTGGTAAATAAGACTGAAACTGGAAAAAACCGCTCTTTTCAAACATGCCATGTCATACAGGTGCAATGAAACACACATCAGTTCTTAACGACATTTCAATAGAGATTATCATCCCTTCCTGCAATAACAAATCTTTGGTTATAGCACCTTTTGCGCCAATAACATATCTAAAAATAGCCGACAATCAGTCTTTTTCCCTCAATCAAATTGTTCTAGCCTAATACAGGGTGACCCAGAAAATGTTGAACCCAAAAATCACAAACTTAAAAAAAAGAATTAAAAATTAAAATAAATTAATATGGCATTCTGTGTTCAACAGTTATGTTAACAATTTATTCTGCTTTCTGGAGAACTTTAGATCATGTAAATTGGCCTTACCAAACTAAAGATACACTTGATTGTGTGACAGGGGGTGTTTTCGCCCTTTTGTAAAAGTGAAAAAATTGTAACTTGGTTCAGATATGAAACTTAATTCTGTTCTAAGTACGGTGAGTTAAGTTTTGATCTGTATTTATCAAATTCACATTTTCAAATGAAGTCAAGGGGACTTCAGTTTTTGTTTTCAAAGTCTCTTATATAATAATAATATTGATTTACATAATAAATAAATATTGATGAGATACTGTGCAGAAATGGTTTCAAACAGGCACTTGTTCTGCTCATGTAGCATGAAACCATTTTTTTGCACTTCACTTACACTACAAAACAACACTTCTTACACTTCTTACAAAATTACACGTATTTTAAGTTTCGTGTGGCCTATTTGTATGATCTAAAATGTTTCAGAAAGTTAAATGTATGGTGCACATAGCTGGTGAACGAGTTATGCAATATTTTGTTATTTTAATGGTAAAAAAAATATTGAATTTTGTGATTTTTGGGTTCAACATTTTCTGGGTCACCCTGTATTTGTCTTGTTGGTCAGGACCCTAGAGGTCAGACTACTTTATTTGACCCGTATCATTTTAGCTTGAATCGAATATCTGGAGTACACTGAAAACCTAAATTGGTCAGCCTGACTAACTTAAAGCTAGTCCAGACGGTGCTCATCTTGACTAGCTTTAGCCTAGTCCAGCATTGCTGGATAGCTTTAAGTTAGTCGCTCGACTAGCTTGATGTTAGTCCGTCCCAAGCTGGACTAGTTTAGGCTAGTCGCTCGACTAGCTTTAAGTAAGTCCAGATGGTGTCCATCTTGACTAACGTAAGGTTAGTCCGGCTTTGCTCGACTAACGTAAGGTTAGTCCAGCTCACACCATATACATGTAGTAGATCCCGCCTGACTCAAATTGTTCACGCTGCGTAACGTAGCAGTACTTGGTTTCACCACGGGTGATTGTTCTGCTGTCTGTTCAATAGCACTCGTATTGACCATGTTGTTGGCGGGGCTGCTGGCTACAGTGTTAGCTGTAGTGGACTGACCGTTAGCGTTCGAATTGCCCGCGCTACCGTCGTTCTTTACAGTTAGTTTTTTCCTACTCCGAGTCGTCATTCCAAACAAAATGTAGCATAAAATAGTATACAGATGTTGGCAAACACTATGATGTACACAATATGGCCACACAATGAAATAACTACGGCAAATCACGTCTGGATTGGCTAGCAAAACCGGACCAGCGATGACATACGTCTTATCTGCGTGCCGCCATTGATATTTTATCTCAGTCCAGCCAGCTTGACTAACCTATAGCTAGTCAAGCCAGCTTGACTAACATAGCTAGTCCAGTCACAGACTAGTCCCGCAGAACAAATCAAGCCGGTCAGGCTGAGCCGGACTAACCTTAAGCTATAGTCAAGTCGGCCATAACCTATCCAGTAGGCTTGACTAACCTGCTTGACTAGTTTAAGCTAGTCCAGCAGGCTTGACTAACCTGCTCGACTAGTTTAAAGTTAGTCGAGCCTGTGTCTGACTAGTTTAAGTGTTCAGTGTGTATCACCATGATCACCATACTATATAGCCTATTCTCAAACCCGTGTTTGAATAGCTATAACCATAGCTTACACTTTACGTTCGAATTTGGCTCATCGTCAATATTTGCATTCGTATAACTTGAAAAATAATTTTCTAAAGACATCCTAATACCTAACCTTCCATTTAGAAACCGTCGATCCACCACAAAATGTGTTTGCTTTACAGTACAGTTTTTCAATGTCAAACTGGTACCGCACCATAATAATTAATATGATAACAACTAACATACATAATGAACTTAAATGAAGATAACTTTATACCAACTTGGGCTATTCCAAATCAATTTTACACTCCCTGTCTTCTCCCATAGACGACAATGGAGACGTGTTGCTCAATGAAACCTGGAAATCCGCATTATTAACACTTTCAACACGGCTATGTTTACCATACAAAACAAATTTTTCAGAAAACTTTCCTAATTTTCAAAGTCTATCTCAAGGATAACTGAACCAATAGGCTACTAGGCATGTTTGTACTTATTTTAATCCATTTCTCATTGCGATTGACATTTGTGATGTGATCTGTGAAAACCCGTCGGATGTCGCCAGATGTGAACTTAACTAAGGATTATGGGTTAAAAAAGAATTAAAATTAAAATTGAAATAAATATTATTTTAAGATTTTTTTTAGAAAATTCATTTCCAATAGGCCTACTTAGTGTCATCATCTTTCATGAAATTTCAACTTCAAAATACTTAATGAAGTCACTTTCCTAATTAACTTTATAATGTTATTTTATTGTACTGGGTATCTTGTTTGGCCTGTTTTCATGATTTCTTGTTTTGTAGCTATAGACATCACAATCAACAATCAACATACTTGTTTTTGTAATGATCGTTGAAATATGATTGAAACTGTTCAGTAATCAGCACAGTTTCAGCTTTCTTATGCTATAAATGTCTCTAATATGAAAAATCCCACCATGTGGCGGGTTTTCACAGATTGCATCACATTTTTGAAAGATATTGTGAAAAGGGTTAACACATTTTGTATTTTACCATAAAATTGTATTTTACAGGCAAGTGCTATCTTGTTGTTAATTCGATGAAAACATGGGCCGAAGCTGAAGCGAAATGCATTACTTACGGAGGACATCTCGCCACGGTTAGCTCTTCTGCCATCAATACCTTTCTACAAATCATAGCTGACGACGCCAACGCACAGTTCTGGATAGGCGGCACAGACATACAGGTCGAGGGTACATGGCAGTGGTCGTCCGGCACCGCGTGGAACTCGCAGGACACTAACTGGTATTCAGGTTACCCGCGCGATAGCGAGCCTAACAATTGCCTAAGAATGCACCGTGATGTTTGGGATGATTACAACTGCTGCAATGCTCTGTTCTACGCCTGTGAAATGCCACAGGAAGATTAAAACTTACGCAACGTAAACGTGATCAAAAAGATTGTAGTAATTAGCAATATTGTCGGGCTTTCCGCAATACTTAGTAGTAAAAAGTAGTCACATTTGACAATCCTCAAACATCATTAAAATTCGTTATGATATAATAGCAGAAAAAACTTTAAGGACAATATTGTAGCGATAATGCCCAGATTGTCACGATTTGGTCACGATTTGATCATATGAAAAATAGAACTGACGAAGCTATAGAATGATGAACTATTTGCCGATCCAGTTACTATGGTTACGCTTGACCTCGATATGTGTTGAGCAATTCAACTAATCTGACTATCTAACCAGTATTATCAACAGAGGGGGCTGCAATATCGATTTTTTTTTTTCTTCAAACTTTTACTCTTGATTATTCTTGTTCAATCAACGTATCATCTATCACTAAATCACTAACAAAGATAAAGATATTGGCCCCTTATTCTCGTACGTAGTTAAACATGGTGTTTAGCTAAACACGCAATATTTATGAACAAGTGTATGTCAAAACACTCGAGGGTTGGTGGTCGGGGAGGTAAAAACAAGGATGGCCACTAGCTTAAACAATAAATATGGGATATCCTACATTCCTTAATTAGAAGCAAATTTCCGTTATGATTTAGTCAATTTCTGTGATGGGGTTTTTTTTCTCGGAAAATACTGTCAGGATCGATTTATGGGTCCAGGAATGTCTTTTCTGAAATTCTGATAGCCAAACGTCATTATTAATAGAGGGAGAAAAATATGTAAAATGTTGAAACAAAATCACGTAATATTGCTTTAGTTCACCATCAAATCATAGTATTCCAAATAACATTTTAAAAAAGACTTTAGAATCTTTGTTTCAAGTTGATTTATTGCATATAATTATATTAAAGAGCAAGTTTGTGGATTTCGTCCTTCAAAAATATAGCAACGTATATTGTCGTATGGCCGTGTCCAATGTCTAAGCGCCTCGAGATGCATTGTTTATTACATTGCATGTTGCTGTTAAAATTTGCCAGCATCGATTCGAATTCGTGTTTCGGAAACAAATGAGATTTCATTTTATCAAAGCACAATAGAGCTGTCATACTGTCATAACTGTGTGCTATCTGAACGAGACAGATGAATGGGTCTTTAGTGATAACCGCAATGTGCGGGACAAAGGGTGTATCTGGCTGTGAAGAATACAAGTCTTAGCTGATAAGCTGTGAGTTTTTCAGTGCGTAAATCCATAGACGGGTAAAACATTGATTTTTACCGTCTATGGTAAGTCACACACAAATCAATGATTTCCTATACCTAGTGCACTTTTCTGTTGCATGCGCGGTCATTGAAATCGACATAACTTTAAAAGTATCCATTCGATTTTGTTGAATGAGGTATCAAACTGCGAAGAAGAAATTTGCTCATTTAATGTATATCTCAGATTTTTGGTACCGATCATATATTTTGAATTAGCCAACCTGAAAGCACCTGGTCAGGGACTTTATGTGCTAGGTGTATGTTTGGGCGGTATGTGACACTATTCTTCTTGCCACGGCCGGCGACTGAATGATAGGCATGCTTTATGATAAAAATATAAAGACGTCACAGATTATGTTTGTCACTTCAAGTCTGGTCAGGGGTGTGCCACTGAGCTTGCCGATCGGGTCCACTTTTAAATTGAAGTAAGTCAGCATAGAATTGGTGGCGCTATACCGATAAGGCGTGATTGTCCCTGTGATTGTAGCAGACGATGGTAGACACGAACGGCCGTTAATTTTGAATTTCCATTGCTTTCAATGTAACAATGGATTTTGCCCGGGATTTTGATTATATGACCCCATAAAATTTATCACACGTTGGAACTAAATTATTTCATCCAAAAACCGATGGAGTTGGATAACCAACTTCAGTGTCAGTATCATTATTTGATAGCAAGCTGTGTGTACATCTACCGCGTGCACAGCGCCACCAATTCTATGCTGACTAAAGTCAATTCTATGCTGACTAAATTTGACGTCATACGCCGGTCACCGACGCATTCCAGACGATTATCATAATTTATTCAAATATGCAAAAAGGTCCGTTTTCGCTACGTACGTTAGTATAGGACTTTCCTATCCCAAAATTAATAGTATCCCTGGTCTGGTGTCTAGTCTGTCTGGTCTGGTCAGTTTGTTATAGTGCGCCCGCTATAGGCGTTTTATGACAAGCAACCATTACAACAAGCTTCACTAGCTTCACTGTATGGCACGAAAGTGCCACATCTCATGTAAACAGATTATGAATTAAGGCGGGACTACTTAAGAATGTAACTATAAAGATGTAAACATTTAACCTCTTGACTTTGCTGTTAAGTGCATATTCAATATTCCTTAGGTGACAAACATTCAATGCATTTTAACACTCAAGTTAGAAGTGCATTAGATATCCTATGAAAAGTTACGGGTCAATCCATCAAGTAATTTGTCCATATGCTTCGATAGTAAATTTTGACGCGGTTTAAAAAGCAATGCATTTATTTAACACCTGAGCACAACCTGCCTATTTAACAACGTTTTTGATTGGTTAATTTCAAGACATACTCATTTGTATATAAGGGGCCTATAACCAATTAAAAGACTGCTTCTAAAATATCTTACTCCAATTTTTACCGCTGATACAATATTCTAACATTGTCTCTGATTAGTGCATAATATATATTAAAATGATACATCCATCTTTCTGACCAATTGACAGGTATTATAGTTCTCAGGGGGTCAAAAGAGTTAAAAATTGTATAACCATAACCATGGCGTTTCGTCATGTTCGTTATATTTAGCGCTGTTCATTTTGGATGCGCTTCATAACCGGTTAACATCCTATTAGAAGAAAATAGTTCTCAACAAAGGGTTCTAAACCATGGACTTGTCTGATAAGTACATGTCTAAACTAAGGCCTCAACTGGTTCGAAGAAAGAAAAAAAACTGTTTTAATTTCATTGCTTTCAAGCTATATTCACGGACTCGGTCCAGTATGAACCTCGATAATGGCAGCAGAAAGATGAAAGGAAATAATTGATTGTCGATATACTTTGGAACCCGGTAGGTGGCCTATATAAATTAAACGGAATAAATCGTATTGAATTTGAATACTGGAAACTATCGCAAACCATAACACTCATTCTTACGCTGCCCTTAGCTAGATTCGTCAAGTTTATGCAGTGAAAAAACCCCGGGGGGGCCAGTCAAACATAATGTTGTACACATGCGTGACCAAAAAAACGCGTAAAAAGGGGTGTTTTTCAGTGTTGGACGCGTCACGCGCGTGACGCGTTAAGGGTATCAAAAACGCTGATTTTCAAGAAAAAGGGTGGCTTAAAATCCCGGCTTAAAATACAGGTCGAACGTGTTTAGGGTAACTTATTTTGTTCCCCGTTAAATAGACAAAACTTGTTTAGGGGTCATATTCTGGCAAGAACTTGTTTAGGGGTCAAAATTTGCAAGGAAAGCGCGCTAAAAACTTGTTTAGGGGGTAATTTTGCTTGCAGGGTAAAACTTGTTTAGGGGGTGTCTGGAAAAAACACGCATGTGTACACCATTATGTTTGACTGCCCCCCCCCCCACCCCCCCCCCCCCCCCCCCCCGGGAAAAAGCATGCGCTGCGCACCGCAAATGAGGTTCACGTCCAGCTCGAGATGAGCAACACTGCTGAGTTTTGCAAGTTTCCGCAATAGAGATCACGATCACACAAATTAACTACGGTAAATATATAGGGAGATATACTCGACAAGAATCCCTTGCCATTTTCCCTCAAAACTGAATACTACGAAAACACTTTGATGTGTTCAGTGGCGTAGCTAGGTTATTCATATTGGGTGGGGGTAGGCCAAAAATGAAAATGACTACCGACAAGATTGGTGTGAGTAAAGACATGCGTGCGTACCAGCCTTCGAAAATATTCGATACACCTATTTTTTGCACGATTGAGCTACATTTTGGCTGTAAACAAGCTTGTACCAACCAAAGAATATTGCATTTTGGGAAGACATATGCGCGCGTAGCGCGTCGGAAATTTATCATCTGTGTACTTTTGACCCAGGATATATAATATAGAGCGTCCTTGCTTTTGACCATCATAATTCCATGATTCCTTTGATCAAATGAACCGACAGTGCCAAACTCAACCGACATGACGTCAATATTGGCGATCGCCCCCTAACCTAAAAATGGTATGTTAGTACACAAAAAAGGACTGTTTTCAGATTCTCCCACCCCCGCCCCCTAGTTAGTTACGGGCCTGCTACTGGTACTTTAACAGGACAGTAGTACCCGCGGCACTAGGAACTGGTACTGGTACGGGTATACTGGTACGGTTATGGGAGTACCCGTACACGTAAACGCAGTGGACATGGTAAATTTCACCATGATACCCAGCATAAGAAGATGGCCGTGTAATAAGCAAAAAGCGGGAAAGGAATATTGTCGGCGCACAACCCATTCCAGTCGCGGTCCTACTAAATTGATCGTATATAAGCCACTCACGATCTATCCGATTACATTGATTTCCTCTTGTAATATCCATTCAATGTTTCTCAAGATCTCTTTGGACTTATCCGCTTTTCTCACCTTTTTTCATTAGATATTCCTAGATGAGACATTAATGAAATATTACCGCATCGGACTGACGGCATTAAAAACAAAATGCAAGTCGTAATTAATAATAGAGTTCTTATACCCGCACACTTATTATAAACCTTATATCATACAGCGTGTCCCAAAAAAACTGGGTTCAAAAGTTTGCGAGCTTATAACTAAAAAAGTAGGAAACATGGATAGTTCATATTTAGGGATATCAAACAAAATATACCTGACCTTAATTGGGTAAACTCTGTGATTAATGCAATATAAACTTTTTTGAAATACAAAGATTTTAATAGGGCGTGGTCAAAACACATTTGTCCCAGTTTTCAAGGAACCTCCTACGTGTTGCAATTGCGCTTTGTTGTGACTTTACCTTTGCATTCATTATTTACAAAGACTAAGGCAGTAAACAAAATTATATTGGTCTTATTGCAATAATACAAGTTCATTATTTACATAAACATTAAAACAACATGTTCTTTATTATAGTCCGAGTTATTGTTATGTTCCTTCGGAGGATAAACCCCATGCCGGGAATACTGCACATAGCACACAGTTTCATGCAACGCACGGATGGTTTATTCCTTAAATCGGGACAAATGGGTTCTGACCACGCTCTATTCAAATCTTTGTATTTCAAAAAGTTTACATTGGAATGGTCTCCAAATTTACCACATTAAGGTCAGGTATATTTTGTTTAATATCCTTAAATATGATCTATCCATGTTTCCTACTTCTTTAGTTATAAGCTCGCGAACTTTTGAAACCAGTTTTTTGGGACACGCTGTAAACCTACACGGGCCGGGCGGGCGCGGGCCCTATTATATTAACCTTGAAAACAGGATAAAGTTTAAGATAGGCCTATCTTCCTTGACCTTTTTAGTGACAACGTGACGAACATTACATTGCACTATAGCGATGGTTGAGCACCAGAAAACGGCCTTAACTAAAAAAAAGGCTATTTTGAGATTGTCAACTTTCAAATATTTGGGACTCATTACAATACACTGCATGTAGCACCCAACTTAAACTCACAAATTCACATTGGGAGAACGAGTTTTTATGGTTGTAAACAGAACTTGAATGACAATGATTGAGACAGTCTTTGTGCTTACCGTTTGCTCAGGAGGAATAGTGAGCTATTTTATTTATGAACTCCAAATAAATTTGTCAAGATAATTTAAGATAACAGTTTAACGGGTTAGGCCAGTGGCAACCTACGTGTAGAGCTCTTTTCAGAGCCACCCTCTCTGTTCAGTGGAAGCGGCAATCCATCTGAACGGCACTTTTCAGAGCCACCAATTCTTTCACAAGTAGGAAAGGGCACCTACTCTCAAATCATCGGGCAAGGGGCAGCCCAAATGATGATAATAAGTGGCAATCTCTATGTTTTGTTTAATATTATAATAATTTGGTCGTGAAGAAGTCAGAGCTAATCCTGACGAAAGCATGACAGATTAAAACTTGTCCGACGGCGAACCCGTTAACTTTTATCTTATATTATGAATACCCGTCGTAAAAGCCTATTTTACAATAAGATATAATTTTATTTATTTTATGAATTTATTTATTCAAATGAAATAAAAATATTTGAAAAAAAGAATTACATTGTTCTCTTTGATGTTTCTTGTATGATACCCTAACCCTTTTAATTTATACAAGCAAGATTGTATGATATTGTGAAAGTGGCCCAACCCGATTTCTAGACGACTTAGTAGACTAGTCATAACTTTTAAACGCAAGTAGTTAAAAGACCAAATAAAGTTATTCTGGTAGCCAAAACCGAACTTCACAGAGAGTGTAAAAGATTTTGACATTGCATGATTTTAACATTGGGTTAAAAATAAAATTGCGATTGTATATATATATTTTTGTTACAGTCTGTACATGCTCTAAACCGGGAGTATAACTTCCTTTTGATGGCAAGTCCGACATCCATTTTCAAGAAATATACCTATTTATTGGATATAATACCATTGATATATCTGAAGATGATGAGGATATACATCAGTAAATCAATCCAAAGGATACAATCCAGAAAACCCCTTATGATCAGGGATAGCACTGGATCAAAAATGTGAGAGGTCCCATCGGACATTTTTCAGGACCCCGTAGGACTTCAAAAACAAAATGTAAGGGGTCCCCCAAGAAATTGAGGGGTCCTGAAGTTTGGGTATTTGAACATTTTACTTTTTTAGGGGCAGTTTTAATGAATTTATATTGTGAGCAAATGATGGATATGTAATTTACAGAATTTCTTAAGGTTTCCATTTCCAAACATCGTCAAATTTAAGGGGTCCCTTCAATTTTGATCGGGACCCGCAAGTCTTTCCGATTTGAAACCTGACGCGTCACTATTAGAAAGTGAGAGGTCTAGGACACGCAGACGCGTCAAAATGCGACCCCTGCTTATGATCGACAGTGATAGCATTTTTTTTCTTCAAAAAATATTAAATGACTTTTGAAATTTTCAATTGCCAGTATACTCATTTTGTCTAAGAACTGGTACATATTATAAATATGATTAAAGTCCATCATCATCAAGTCCCATTTAAAAAGTTAGATTTTACAGTGAAGAATCAGCGGATATATTAACAGATCCGTTATTGATAACTATTATTTTTTGCGTGGCTTTGATATTGTCAATTTATTGCCGACAAGATCGATTTTATTGTCACTCTCATGATGCAATGACTAAGCAGAAAACATTTGGGGATGCATTCCGTAAATTTCTCTCATTGAAATGAAAACATGCCAGTTCATCATTAGGCCTACTCATTTTTTATCAAGAAAAGGAAAGAATTCGAGGGAAAAACCGAATGTGCAAATATAACGCTTCTAATCAAATAGCACTTACTTCTTTTAGAGTTTTTGCCGGTTTATAAAGTTTTGATTAGTCTTATATAGTTAATAAGTTTACTCTTCAAGATCACACAAGTCAGTGGAATGGGAGTTTATGCAAATTAAGCATTGGACTAGCGATGGAAGATGACTTGGAAATCGGCAATTCCAACGAAGTCAAAGGGACTCAGCTTATTGTTGTTATCTTTTAGTGTTAATAGGTGACACCAAGTAATGAGGCCCTCTCTTCCATGGTTCCCTTTCTCAACCCGTGCCGCCGTGGGTTTTTGTAAAGCCTTCGGCAAGGTGTGTGTTTACTAGTATTCGGATCAAAATATTTATCAATGTTTGTTTGCGGTAAATTGCAAATCGGTGTTAGCAAACCTTGCGCATTTACTTTCACTACCTCGCTACATCTCAAATAGCATCCTCCCGTTTGTGCCTCGTTCCGTCGTTCATCTGTTCTGAGTGACTGCATTTTTGTTTTATTTACGGCTACGGCGGCCCCAAACTTGAAGGGCAATTCTGGTGCCTTTATTAACATGTAATTCCGTGGAGTTAATGCAGAGAACAAATATTTGTGCTAGTCGAGCGTATTTGTGTTGCCAATTATGTTTAACATGCTAATACCTTTCACCACCAACTCTCGCGAAGGTTTTCATTCCTGCAAAAATGTTAGCACGAAGAAGTCACATTATTATAGGCCTATATAACGAGTCACACGCACGGGACCGACAGATGATAGCCACATTTCGATTGGTTGTTGCGATAGTCAAAAGTCACCCATTTTAAGGAAATCTATTGAAGGCTCTACTAGCTTTCTTTCAAAGAAGACGACGGGTAATAGTTGTATTGAAATGATATAAGGCGTGTTTTAGATCTGCACCAATTAATCGATGAAGCACTTCACTAATCTATAACAACAAGCAAGATGCTCTACACCGGGAAGATGCTGCTAGGCCACGCTAAACATGCTAAAGACAACCGCCGCATTACATGGACTCTTAAGTGGATCCAGACTTGCGTCGAGGTTGATGTGGTTTAATAGCGCCTATTAGGCTGAGTATTGAAACTACGTTTAAGACTAAATCCTCGGAACGTCAACGGATAGCAAGGAATTATAATATACGACAACTTATGTTACTAAGAGCGGAATTATACAAGTAATGCAGCTGTTTTCTGCTGCTATGTCTTTGTGATAAAATGATGGTCAACTTTCGCATGAAGCAAATCGTGTAGATCATTTACATATAACGCACAGGTGAGTTCTAATGCCACAATTAAGGCATTTTATGAAACAAAAGTTAACTTTCTTATTTGTTTTTGAGATCATATGATCATATGTATTTCAATACTTTTTTAAACATGAGGTGTAACACAATCAGGTCAATGGGAGTTACTTATGTCTAACCCTACCACTGCATGTCTTCAATTTGGGGTTAAAGAACAGCTATTTCTACCAGTTAAATGCGCTTAATAATCATGATTGATACTGTACCACAGTTAATCGAAGCTTATCTCGTCCGACGTTGTCTTATTAGAGCCAACGTAAAATACATGATTTTACCAAATCTTGCTCGCGAATGTACGTATATTAGAATGGGAAAACCCAGGACAACCCTGAGGTCGATTTGGACATGTTGGATCGGAGTCAAAAATGGCATCTTTGATGATTAGTGACATATTATAGGTAAACCGCAGTTTACTTTGATCACTATTCTTTTCAATTCGATAGAATAAGGTGTACTTTCATTGGCGCTGCTTACTCAAACACAACTGATGGCTGGGAAAAGTGTCTCTGAATTTCCAAATGGACTGGCTGACTTATTGTCTGGGCTTATACTATACGTCATTCTATCTTGTATGTTGGTGTTTTTTCTTTGGATTTCTTGTATAAATGCTATGTTGCCATACTGTGACAATCGAATTCAAAACTTCTTTTAGGAACAATAATACTTATAAACATGAAACCAGGGAGGTGACAAATAGAAATTTGACACCTCCCTGATGAAACACTAAACCAACAAATGAATCGAAAGGCATGAAATTAATGGGGCTCGTCTGGGATTATTTATATACATGAAACAATAAACCAACAAATGAATCAAAAGACATCAATTAATGGGGGCTCGTCTGGGATTATTTATATACATGAAACAATAAACCAACAAATGAATCAAAAGACATAAATTAATGGGGGCTCGTCTGGGATTATTTATATACATGAAACAATAAACCAACAAATGAATCGAAAGGCATGAAATTAATGGGGCTCGTCTGGGATTATTTATATACATGAAATAATAAACCAACAAAAGAATCGAAAGGCATGAAATTAATGGGGGCTCGTCTGAGATTATTTATATACATGAAACAATAAACCAACAAATGAATCAAAAGACATAAATTAATGGAGGCTCGTCTGGGATTATTTATATACATGAAACAATAAACCAACAAATGAATCGAAAGACTAGATTAATGGGGGCTCGTCTGGGATTATTTATTATACATGAAACAATAAACCAACAAATGAATCAAAAGACTAGATTAATGGGGGCTCGTCTGGGATTATTTATATACATGAAACAATAAACCAACAAATGAATCGAAAGACATAAATTAATGGGGGCTCGTCTGGAATTATTTATATACATGAAACAATAAACCAACAAATGAATCAAAAGACATACATTAATGGGGGCTCGTCTGGGATTATTTATATACATGAAACAATAAACCAACAAATGAATCAAAAGACTAGATTAATGGGGGCTCGTCTGGGATTATTTATATACATGAAACAATAAACCAACAAATGAATCAAAAGACATAAATTAATGGGGGCTCGTCTGGGATTATTTATATACATGAAACAATAAACCAACAAATGAATCGAAAGACTAGATTAATGGGGGCTCGTCTGGGATTATTTATTATACATGAAACAATAAACCAACAAATGAATCAAAAGACTAGATTAATGGGGGCTCGTCTGGGATTATTTATATACATGAAACAATAAACCAACAAATGAATCGAAAGGCATGAAATTAATGGGGGCTCGTCTGGGATTATTTATATACATGAAACAATAAACCAACAAATGAATCGAAAGGCATAAATTAATGGGGGCTCGTCTGGGATTATTTATATACATGAAACAATAAACCAACAAATGAATCAAAAGACATAAATTAATGGGGCTCGTCTGGGATTATTTATATACATGAAACAATAAACCAACAAATGAATCGAAAGGCATGAAATTAATGGGGGCTCGTCTGGGATTATTTATATACATGAAACAATAAACCAACAAATGAATCAAAAGACATAGATTAATGGGGGCTCGTCTGGGATTATTTATATACATGAAACAATAAACCAACAAATGAATCTAAAGGCATGAATTAATGGGGGCTCGTCTGGGATTATTTATATACATGAAACAATAAACCAACAAATGAATCGAAAGGCATGAATTAATGGGGGCTCGTCTGGGATTATTTATATACATGAAACAATAAACCAACAAATGAATCAAAAGACATAAATTAATGGGGGCTCGTCTAGGATTATTTATATACATGAAACAATAAACCAACAAATGAATCGAAAGGCATGAAATTAATGGAGGCTCGTCTGGGATTATTTATATACATGAAACAATAAACCAACAAATGAATCAAAAGACATAAATTAATGGGGCTCGTCTGGGATTATTTATATACATGAAACAATAAACCAACAAATGAATCGAAAGACATAAATTAATGGGGCTCGTCTGGGATTATTTATATACATGAAACAATAAACCAACAAATGAATCGAAAGGCATGAAATTAATGGGGGCTCGTCTGGGATTATTTATATACATGAAACAATAAACCAACAAATGAATTGAAAGGCATGAATTTAATGGGGGCTCGTCTGGGATTATTTATATACATGAAACAATAAACCAACAAATGAATCGAAAGGCATGAAATTAATGGGGGCTCGTCTGGGATTATATATATACATGAAACAATAAACCAACAAATGAATCGAAAGGCATGAAATGAATGGGGGCTCGTCTGGGATTATTTACATACATGAAACAATAAACCAACAAATGAATCAAAAGACATAAATTAATGGGGGCTCGTCTGGGATTATTTATATACATGAAACAATAAACCAACAAATGAATCGAAAGGCATGAAATGAATGGGGGCTCGTCTGGGATTATTTATATACATGAAACAATAAACCAACAAATGAATCAAAAGACATAAATTAATGGGGGCTCGTCTGGGATTATTTATATACATGAAACAATAAACCAACAAATGAATCGAAAGGCATGAAATTAATGGGGCTCGTCTGGGATTATTTATATACATGAAACAATAAACCAACAAATGAATCGAAAGGCATGAATTAATGGGGGCTCGTCTGGGATTATTTATATACATGAAACAATAAACCAACAAATGAATCAAAAGACATAAATTAATGGGGGCTCGTCTGGGATTATATATATACATGAAACAATAAACCAACAAATGAATCGAAAGGCATGAAATTAAGGGGGGCTCGTCTGTGATTATTTATATACATGAAACAATAAACCAACAAATGAATCGAAAGACATAAATTAATGGGGGCTCGTCTGTGATTATTTATATACATGAAACAATAAACCAACAAATGAATCAAAAGACATACATTAATGGGTGCGCGTCTGGGATTATTTATTTACATGAAACAATAAACCAACAAATGAATCAAAAGACATAAATTAATGGGGGCTCGTCTGGGATTATTTATATACATGAAACAATAAACCAACAAATGAATCGAAAGGCATGAAATCAATGGGGGCTCGTCTGGGATTATTTATATACATGAAACAATAAACCAACAAATGAATCAAAAGACATAAATGAATGGGGGCTCGTCTGGGATTATTTATATATATGAAACAATAAACCAACAAATGAATCGAAAGGCATGAAATTAATGGGGGCTCGTCTTGGATTATTTATATACATGAAACAATAAACCAACAAATGAATCAAAAGACATATATTAATGGGGGCTCGTCTGGGATTATTTATACATGAAACAATAAACCAACAAATGAATCGAAAGACATAAATTAATGGGGGCTCGTCTGGGATTATTTATATACATGAAACAATAAACCAACAAATGAATCAAAAGACATAAATTAATGGGGGCTCGTCTGGGATTATTTATACATGAAACAATAAACCAACAAATGAATCGAAAGACATAAATTAATGGGGGCTCGTCTGGGATTATGTATATACATGAAACAATAAACCAACAAATTAATCAAAAGACATAAATTAATGGGGGCTCGTCTGGAATTATTTATATACATGAAACAATAAACCAACAAATTAATCAAAAGACATAAATTAATGGGGGCTCGTCTGGGATTATTTATATACATGAAACAATAAACCAACAAATTAATCAAAAGACATAAATTAATGGGGGCTCGTCTGGGATTATTTATATACATGAAACAATAAACCAACAAATTAATCAAAAGACATAAACTAATTGGGGCTCGTCTGTGATTATTTATATACATGAAACAATAAACCAACAAATGAATCGAAAGGCATGAAATTAATGGGGGCTCGTCTGGGATTATTTATATACATGAAACAATAAACCAACAAATGAATCAAAAGGCATGGAATTAATGGGGGCTCGTCTGGGATGATTGGCTGGGTCATATTATCAGATGTAAATCAGCCAATCATGCCAATAGTCCAATCCAAAATTAAGAAAAAAGGGGTTTCTGTAAACCTGTCTGCAGTGCAACTTTCTTCATTTTGATTGGCCAGACAGTTTAAGCTATTCTTCTAATAAGAAACAGTATATATTCATGGACATTTTATATACATAGTATGAATAATTAACAACTGTGCCATCAAGGTAAGGTAAATAAAACATTGATTTCATACCATGCCATTGTTGACCTTTGCATAGTGCATTTTCTCTCCTTTGGGAGCTTATGGGATTCCGGGGGCCAAAATAGTAGCAAGGGGGCCTATCAGCAAGTATACTGACTTTGTTCATCTACCACTGATGAATTAAAACTATTCAAAAACAGTGGCGTAACCAGAGGGGGCATGAGGAAATTTCCCCCTCCCCTGTGAAATCCCCCTCCTCACCCACTATTAGTGGTATGGGTTAACGATTTACTCCTCTGTATCCAACTCCTATTGACTATTTTCTCTTCCTCGCCATTTTGTCTAACTTGTCCTTCTTTATTCTTCACTTTTTCCATTTGACTGATATTCTTTTTTAATTTAATCTTGTTAATATAGATTAATCAGGTCATACCATAGTTTACGTGTTTTAAGAATATTTTCATTACACATTTCTTATTAAATAATTTGGAAACTTTTCCGAAGATCACAAGGTAAAAACACTGATACAATATGTTAAGAAACATGCCATTCAAATTTTAAAAAAATGCTATCAATAGTCAGATGACATATTTAATCGATATAAATTTTATAAATATCTAGATAACAATACAGTCACCATTTGATGGTATCGATCAATTAATACCAGATATGATTATGATAAAAAGTAGGACAAAAGCGATATGAAAAACAAATATTGATATCATTATTAATATATCTCGGACAATAATGTACTGACACCAATACAATGTGATAAAGGTTGGGCGCTACATTGGTAATCTGAAGGATTACTTGTGTACCTATTAACATTCCATAGATAACAATAGATACACCTGCATCATGGCACATCTTTATGTACATGACAGGTGTTATGCAGGTGGTTTATTGTCAGCGGAAGACAATGAAGAATGTCACGCAGTGTTAGGTATCAAGTTAAGGGCTTGGTCAATCATGCCAATTTTTAGGATCCCGGCCTATCATCAGTCATCAGGCCGCATATAATGTAGGTGAACAGGAAACAAATCCCAGAACGACCCGAGTTAATTTGGTTTTTCAATCACTGGTGCGACTCCCGGTGCGACTAGAAAGCAAGTTAGAAATATGGAGGGACCCGTTTCGATTGTATGAAAAAAACATGCTCGCATTTACTACCAGAAGTATCGAGAAGTAACAAGCTACGTTTTGGCAATTCTTCTATTTCGAAGAGACAAAATGTTTGCAAGAAATCGGTCGACACAAGAATTTACCTTCAAGAAATAAGACAATTCAACATTAAACGTAATTTTGTGGAGTTTTTGACCCCCCCCCCCCCCCCCCCCCCCATTATGGACATTTATTGACGAATTCGATATGGTCCGCGGACCTTATCTCTTGATTATCTCAAAAAGTACGGGTAATTTTGGAAATTAGACTCAAGCTAAAAATTGATTAATTCAATAGTGAATGAAATATAACGGATCTATAAATTGTATGTAATAAACGACAAGCATGACAAGTGGAACGTCTTGGCCGCTCTGCAACATGGCAAAATCTTTGTTGTACCACTTTAAAATGCCAGTAAAAATGGATTTTTCATCGGCTTGCACCGCCAGAATAATTCTCAAGTGTCCAGGTTACATTTTAATAGCCCTGGATCGTCTTCAATAACGCATCTTCCCAACTTTCATGACTTTACTGCGTCAACATCGCAAAAGTACTTTGGGAGAAGGACACTTTCGTTAAACTTTGTGGGGGACACTTTCTTGTTTATTTTGAATAGAATTAGATATTGATTATCGTGTTTCACTGATAAATCGATATCGCATATATGGGTTTGAGCCAACAAGAATCCGTTATGTATGAAATAGTATATACATTATAATGGATCATGAGATGAGATAACATTTTCCCTCATATTTTCTGATGAGATTCTTTATCATGTTTATGATCACCTTCTTCAAACGTGGCCTGCAGGGTGTCCCAAATTGCCTACCAAAAGTTGCTATCTCTTAATTAAGAAATATAGACCATTGAATACAAAACACGTTATCAATTCAAAATCGAGGGCATGTATACATTATGTTAACTCATTCTTTCAAAATTTACTACGTAACGTTTACTATCTCTTAATTAAGAATTATAGACCATTGAATAGAAAACACGTTATCAATTCAAAATCGAGGGCATGTATACATTATGCTATTACTCCTCATTCTTTCAATTAATGAGTTCTTAATCACATGCTCTGATGATGATTTATCGAATCCAATTCTAAATCCTAAATCTAACACTATTTGTTCTACTCGTAAAGGTTGTCCCGAAGCTTTTATATATCTCCGGTAAAATAATTCGCAGTATAAAACACTTATGAATATACCAACTTTGTTCCCTTTTGTGAGGCCCCTGTATATATTAAAGTGGAGCTGAAAGCTTTGGTCACATAACTTACAATATCATACATTGTAAGATGCCGGGTTAGGTTTGCGCAGCTGTAAAATGCTACCCATTCCTCATATTCTAAAAATATGCCAACAAAATCGTTCACTCAATCAAATTGTGTGCGCAACATTAATTATTACTGATTTTCACAAACTTAAAAGATTCATTGATAAATTGTTTTTAAAAAATCACATTGGAAAATCTTCTCTCCACCCCCCCCCCCCCCCCCCCCCCCCCCTTCACACTCACACGTTTTCGCTATCGAAATGAAAGGATCATTTTGATACTGTCATTGTCACGTTTATAAAGGAATGCCGCCGTCCACAATAGGTAGCGGCGCGCAAAGATTACAATTCCATTGTTACATTCATTAACATCTGGAAGTTTCTGCTCTGCAAACGTCATCGGAATATTCCCAGCAAAAAAACAATTGGATTCTTTAGTCTAAAGGAATTTGTATAGCATTCCCCAGACGTTGCCCATAGACATGATAGAACTATACACCTTTTCTCTGCGGCAAATCTCGAACTGGGTCCCTTTATCATATTGGCTATACAAAGCACCTGCAGCAATAGAACGCCTACCAAACGCTCGTCGACATCAATATTTTGGAATTATCATTGATCGTAGTGAGAAAAATACATAATTCGCATATATATAATAATTGTAAAACTAACAACTACGATACAACCACACACTAATCTATACTCGGTTATGATCTTTGGTATTGTAAAGGCATAAAAAGGTGTGGGTTTAACAGGGGTTTACATTGAATACTTGAAAATACCCATGCTTTTAGGGTAGGAGCACAGACACGACTTAACACCTTTGAAGATGTGAAAGAACTTGTGAGGATGGGATGTATGAAAGGAGAAAGAAAAGAGACCGGAATTCGGCCCGGAATTCGGCCCGGAATTCGGCCCGGAATGCGGCCCGGAATTCGGAAGGGGGAAGGAAGAGAAAGGCGAAAAGGATTTGAATACTTTATTAGTACGAGGGAGAAAAGAGGGAAATGGATATTTTGTAATGAGAAACAAACACAGTGGTTTACATTTAGATGCTTTATGGAATGACTACTTTCAAATATACATCAGGCCTACCGGTACCCATGAGCTACAGTTTCGGCTATGGTTTCGGTCAGGTTTTTCTTTTAAATGAAACACGCGTTGTTAAAACTCCAGACCCAGAAGTAGTTGCACACCACATGCCAAGTTGAATTCATTTTGAGAGTGAACCTCTGGGTCATTTTATGACATGCCCGTTATTCCGTGAAGAAATTAAATGGAATCTCTATCTTTGAATAATTACATTCAATGTTATTGTTTTAACCATTAGGCTACTCCTCAGAACACGGAATTGTATCGAAATTCAAAAGATTTAGTAGGCCTAAGTTAAACGTTCCAGTCCAAGATGAGAGGAATGCATCACTAGCCGGCCGGCAACAATGGTCAAACATTTCTTATTTATATTCAATAAATGGACATAAAACCGGGGCCTATGGACACAAACAGAAGTCCATGAAATATTGATGAGGGGTTGGGAGGCTACAGTCAATATTGTAGTCGTTCGATCTATACAATTGTGTTGGTTAAAGAAAGCAGTAATATTATGAACACAGTATTTCTTTGATTTTCTATATATGCTATAGGCAAACGAGAAAAAAAGGCAATTCTCTCTCTGGTGACCCGCTACCGCACACAACGGCCGCCACTTTGTGTTGTTTCATTTTATTTTATTACTCCTGGGAGCGTCGAAATCCGCATCATGGACATTTGATTGCTCAATTTGTCAACACTAAAACATTTGATAATTGGTCTTTGGTATATCATACATTTGTATTAACATGATTAACATGATTAAATTGTAATTGGATACCGTGTTTGTTTGCAATAAAAAAAAAACTAATGTGTAACATATCGACTATTCTTGAAACTTGCGTCCTTTTTAATGAAACCATGAAACGGTGACAATGCAAGTTATTGAAATTTCTGACACATGACCAGAATGGTCAGAGTAATTACAAATGTAGGTGACATACCAATAAAGTCTGGTTATCATGATACCAGTTACTGTGCTGATTCTGTGGCCTCTTGTTCCATTTCGGCGAGGGTTGGATGGAGAGACAAGTGATCACAAAGGTCTATAATACAGGGTGTCCCAAAAGTTTCGAAACCATTTTAATAGATTTATCTCTTTTAAAATAAGTCGCAGTGCCAAATTGAAAATATATTTGGAAAGAGGAAACTTGTAGAATCATTTCGGTACCAAACATTACCCCTTTTTGAGACCCCTCAAAATAAAACACACGCTGAAAGGTATGGCCACATCATGATGACATAGCTTACAAAACCATAAAACTGTTCAATTTGCTGAACGCAATGTGTAAGTTACTGTAATCACATGCCGCGTGTTTCTTATACATTCAATTCATGTGGATTTTTTTTTCAAAAAAGATTTTCACTTATTAAATGTTGTCTACAACATTAATAATGTTCAAAAAAGTCCTTTTTTGGTACCTTTTTTACTAATGTACCTTTTTGTGTGAAAACGTCCACCCCCCCCCCCCCCCCCACTCCTATTTTTCGAAAACTCCCCCCTTTTCCATTGCGTAAAGCATTTTTTCGGGCCGTTTTGGACTAAAATATGTCCTATGAATCTGTATGCAAAAATGAATATATTTAATGAAATGCACACCAAGAATGCATTGTTAGCTTTAACCTAAATTTTATTCATTCAAATTGGTTATTCGAAACGGACCATATGTGCATTTTCCCAAATTCAGTGGAATTCAATATGTTCCAACATGTAAGAGACCTATATCAATGTAAAAGTTTAACGCGCGCCTTTTGAATAACTCAAACAATGGCGTGTTAGTATTCACAACGCTTACAATAGGAAAATAGTTTCTATTGTTGTCTTTGCGGTTATGTTTTTGAATAGACATACATGTAGTTCAAAACATCCAAACAGGTGTACGAATAACAAAGAATCTTTTCGAATAACATAGAATCTTTTAAGATTCTTTGTTATTCGAACACCTGTTAAGCAATTGCAATTGACATTCATCTGACAGTATTGTTACAAAACCTTGATCAACATGGTTCGTGTATATACCTTTCAGCAGAGATCATTAAATTGTAATGTATCTAGCTTCATATCCACAAGTCCAACGTCCAATGTTCAGAGGATTCCGTCAAAATGTTGCATACGAAATTCAATGATCATGGAACTGTTAGAAACAGACGAAAAATATTTTAATCGAATTTGAAATGACAGAAATTTGAGGTTTTTAAACAGTTCTTACTTTAGGGCATATTTCATTTTTATGAATATGTTTGTGCAATACCGAGTTATATCATCATACTATATCTCAATACTTTATATGCAATATCGTTTTATTTATCGGAGATTCAGTAAAAACATGTAAATGAAATTTTGTTTTATCAATAACATTTCAACAGTTTGTTGTGCTGTGTGAATAACTAACACTGCAACTGCAGTAGTGGTAACATCCATCAACTTGGAACACTTTGGATTTCGCGCTTTTACGTACGTACACAGTCATGACAGTATGTTGTAATATCGCGTGGAATAAGGTATTGTCTTGAAAACATCATATATCAACATTTTTTTTGAAAACGGGACCTGAATATTTTGACTCACCCTGTATATCAGTCTTGGGAAAGTGATGCGACAGTTAACAGTGGTTAGTGTACAGATAATTTAGTATGTCTACAAATCAGTATATAATGATAATTCACAAAACAAGAAATAGAACAGGTTAGGTTCTGTAGCAGATATACCTATTCATTAAATTCTTCAAAATTCTCCATACTCATACCATGCACACGAAATGTAGATTTCTGATTGCAAAATGATATGTGCAACATGCCTATATTATAGCTTCAAACCTACAAACATACTAACAATTTTCTATTGTGCATAGTGATAATTCATAGAAATAATAGGCATATACGACGGGTATTAAACAAATTATAAATATTTTAAACAGCTTCGCCGTCGGGGTAGAAAAGAGACAATAATGGGAAAAACGATCTCGCCCGGGAATCGAACCCAGGATCTGTTGATTGCTTGTCAAGTGCCTACATAGTAATAATTGTTAACATTTTATACAAGATGACATAGATATCAACGTAAACAAGTAAATTAATCCATCATGTGGGTAAATTGATATGAAATATTGTACTCATAAAAATTATACTGACATAAATATCGATCAACAAAATATTGATAATCAAAATGAAATTACATTTATAATACTGTAGGCTAAGCCTAATTCATTATACACGATTAATAATGTATGTAGACCTATAAGAAAAATCAACATGATAAAATGACTCGACCCTTGTACTACCACCGATGATCAATAAATACATGTAATGCTTTTAAAATGTTCACCCAAGACCATCCCGTATTCCGTTCGAAGATCCGTTGACAGGCAGTTTTTTCTTATTTTGTAGAAATATACGAGGGTCATTCAATAAGTTCTACCTCCTCACTCATACCGTCGCTAATATGAATGTCAGCATCGTGACATTTGTCATGATTATACACTGAGCCAAAAAAGAAACTTGTACCATTTTAACAGATCACCAAATAAAATTCTGTGCATGAAAATGTACCAAATTTGGATACAATATTACTGCAATGTATTGCTTCAAATGGTAGTCAATAACCAATTGTTTGCTTCAATGACACAAGAGAAATCTGCACTGACTCAGACAACGTCTTGCATCACAGGTCGCAGCAAACAATTTCAGCAACATATAAACAAACAATGAAGTCATTAATAACGGGTATGTCCGTCTCCAGCTTGCAGGCAAGCTATGCATCTCCTTCTCATGCTTCCAATCAAGTTCCTGATGGTAGCCTGGGATGAGCTTGGACGACGTGTATCAAGAAGAGACAATCCACCTGTCAATAGACAAACACTTATTGCAGCACTACAGGGAGAATGGAACAATGTTTGGTTTTTACTGCATCCTTTAAAAAGTACAACCAGTAATCAGACCAATTTATTATGAACTTTAGCTGAGATTCAAAGCTAAAATTGTGGAATATGTCAAACGACTGGCTTATATAATAGTAAAGTTATGAGGTAGGAGGTAGAACTTATTGAATGTCCCTCGTAGAACCATTTCTGAATATGTGTCGTGTACCCGGTTGTGTAATCTTTGAGAAATCCTACGAGAGTTGGCCTATGGGTTTTTTTTAACATCAAGATGTTTTGATATCATCAGAAGAATCCCCATATTTGTCTAGTTATGTCTGTAAACGTTAGGGGCCAGACATGTTCCATTTAGAAATGATAGGCTAAAATGTGGCAAATTACTGCCAAAGAAGGCGGTTAACAACCCGCCAGTTTGCATACTACTCAATAGGCAAATTAATTGTGACCTTGTGCTTCTAAAATAAGAACCATTGGAGTTATGCAACCTCAAACTTTGGAATGTGACCATTTTAGGGATGACCTTTCATGTAAAATGGAAAATATTAAAGTTGAAAATCTGGCCAGTAATCAGAACATCTACCTTAAAGCGACTCTGGAGTAAGCAGCAGAGATATGTTTGAAATTGATGTCAAATGGCAATTTTAGACAAAATGGACTGTAACTCAACAACGGGCTCAACTGGTACCAGTGGTAGCTCATCATTTATCCCTATTATCTCACCCATATTGGGTTCAAATACTATATTTGTATTCGTCTGTTGATATGGATTCAGAAAATGTTTAGTTTGTGTTATATTGTCACTCCGCTGTCTCCTTTGGATGTCGCAACCCAGATATATATGAAGGGAAATAGGTCTTTTCCCGATTTCAAAGGTCAAGAAACTACGGATCATACCTCGTACAAAGTAAATCTACAACGTACTATTTGAAATCACTTTAGAATAACAGCCTGTTTTGTAGTACTAAGTGCTAGGCTGTGGGTTGTACTTTTGTCGAGGAGTCGAGGACATTCCTCGAATTAGACTAGATTATCATATCGAAAAACTAATAATAGATTTGGCACGGTCATGCAATGATAAATACAATTTGTTTGATTTCCAATTCCCTAGTCTGAATTAGCCCTTCAAGTACTTTGCATTTGTGCTTAACATAGCTATACTCCTGGCGAGTGCGGAGAACAGGTCTCATGCCAGTTATTTTCATATTATCCCTTGCAACCAATAGGCCAATATAAAATCAAATGTTATAATATTAAGTAATGGAAATTAAATCTAAACTCGTTAATGTGACAATGAAATGTATAACGATTTTTTTTTCTCTTCTCAATCTGATTGATCTTAAAACACAGACCCGCGATATTGTGTAAATAATGTGTGATACTAGATTAATCATGTTAATAAGAGTCTGAGAGGAGATTTGTTTCATTTATATCATTTTATGATCCACAAATGGTTGTGGCGACTAGCACGGTATTTGTAAAACCAATCGATAATAGAAACAACGAATTGGATAAGCAATGTGTGAAAGTCAACAGGGTCAAAGTCAAACATGGTTATTAAAGTTGTCTGTAGCGAAGAAATTAGAATCTTCAACAGAAAAACGGAAAAATAATAACGTCAATCTTCAATAGAGAAAACAAGAACAGATAACTTAAATCTGCAACAGAAAAACAAGAAAATGCAATAACTTGAATCTGCAACAGAAAAACTAGAAACGATAATAACTTAAATCTGCAACAGAAAACAAGAAAAGGCAATAATTTGAATCTGCAACAGAAAAACAAGAAACGACAATAACATCTGCAACAAAAAAACAAGAAAATGCAATAACTTGAATCTGCAATAGAAAAACAAGAAACAACAATAACTTAAATCTGCAACAGAAAGACAAGAAAATGCAATCACTTTAATCTGCGACAGAAAAACAAATCTGCGACAGAAAAACAGAAAAGAAAATAATTTGAATCTGCAACAGATAAACAAGAAAAAGATAATAACTTGAATCTGCAATAGAAAAACAGGAAACAACAATAACTTAAATCTGCAACAGAAAGACATGAAAATGCAATAACTTGAATCTGCAACAGAAAAACAAGAAAAGGCAATAACTTGAATCTACAACAGAAAAACAAGAAAAGACAATAATTTGAATATGCAACGGATAAACAAGAAAAAGATAATAACTTAAATCTACAACAGAAAAACAAGAAAAGGCAATAACTTGAATCTGCATTAGAAAACAAGAAACGATAATAACTTAAATCTGCAACAGAAAAACAAGAAACGACAATAACTTGAATCTGCAACAGAAAAACGAGAAAATGCAATAACTTGAATCTACAACAGAAAACAAGAAAAGGCAATAACTTGAATCTACAACAGAAAACAAGAAACGATAATAACTTGAATCTGCAACAGAACAACGAGAAAATGCAATAACTTAAATCTGCAACAGAAAAACAAGAAAAGGCAATAGTTTGAATCAGATAAACAAGAAAAGATAATAACTTGAATCTACAAAACAGAAAACAAGACAAGGCAATAACATGAATCTACAACAGAAAACAAAACAAGGCAATAACTTGATTCTATTATAGAAAATTAAAATAACAATAACTTGAAATTAAAACGTTATGAATATCATGCAATTGTATCGGCCTAATGCTCGTTCCGTGCACCATTTCGACTGTAGTTACGAAATCGATGGAGTTACGTCCAAACGAAGTGATTATAATTTCCATATTCCAAAGATTAAGACCCCCAGTTCTGCCTCTTTTTATTATAACGCTCTATCGAAGACTGGAATAGGCTTCCTGAAAACATTAAAGCCATCTCACTGAATCCAATTTTATCGATCACATGCATGTCTAGTTTTAAATTCCAATCGGTTTTAATGTCTGGTAAGGTGGTTTTTTTATGTCTGTATATTTATATATATATCTTCTTATTTGTATCTTTAAGGACCCCTTTGGAAATAAGTTTTTTAGCTTAAAGGGATATCCTTAGCAGTTTATCATTTCATGTTTTGCCGTAAATGTACGCTTATCTGTATTTTATCGTTTTATATGTGTATCGTGTGCAATACTTCTTGTTAGATGATAATATGCTAAATCAAATCAAATCAACGACCATTATCATTATTGTTGCCATTGAAACATATCGATGGTTAATATGGAATACAACTATTTTTGCATTTCACTTTTTAATTCGCGCAACCACGTAGTAGCCTATGTGAAGTTTTATTTCATCGATTCTGTTATTGGTAGCACTTGGGAAAGAAGAAAAGGAAGAGGAAAGCATATTAATGTAAAGCAATAATTATTTTTTTATGAACAAATCAACAAATTAGTGGCATATGAAAAAGTAGAAACTGGAGCGGTTCTCAGGTTACGCGGTTTTCGCGTGAAAGCTATTTTAAGATTTTGAAACCTTACTGGGTCCTTTTTATGTTCAGTGATACCTTCTGCATTGGATATCGGAACTTCATCTTGTATCTCACCAACAAAGTTCTTATATGGCCCATACCCTTATTATACACAACTTTTAAAACATCGATGGTTCCTTGGTTGACCATTACTGTTGGCCACGAGTACTGACTTCACTATGCTCTTTTACATAATTGTTAACTACATTCACAACACCACCAGCAGATTCTTATTTTGTATATTTATATATTATGTTTATTTTATCCAGATAACCTTCAGAAGACACTTGGAATAAGCTCCTGATTGGCCACAGTACGATCGCCTACCCTCGAGTCATACTAAAAACCAAAGAAAAGAAAGAATAAATAACCTCAACTGGCACACTAAGATTAACCGAATATAGTATCGGCATACTGCAACACCAACGACATTTCTGAAGCTAAATACTTATAAGAACTTATGCATCAAAGATTCGGAAGAACAACTACATGAGACCTCAGAAAACATCATATCAATGAGCACAAAGCGGAGCGATACTGCTATACTGAATATACGTACGTGCGTTTCTCTTCTTGCGGAAAGCATGTAAATCATTTAACCGCCAAGAGTTGGGTTAAACGAGCGTTTAGAGGTATCTATCTATGTGAATACCTATGAAATATACACAACAAAAGACATGAAGTGCAGATATTCGATTCAGTGTGCCATACGGCGATTCTGTCTTGTGTTCCTAGCTTGCTTAGCAATTGTCGTCGTTATTTCAGCCGTTGAGGAGGTTCCACAAGAAGCGGCTTTTGGTAGTGTCGATGAGGCTTTACCATCTGCTGTAGCTCCAGCTGCCCCGGCAACAGCACATTCTGTTGTACAGAAGCAGATGTCAAGATTACAGGCTACGCTTGTTAAGGTACGTTCAAATCGGGGACACGAACCCGCCAAATTAATTAAGTCATAGAGCTTTAAAGGGTTAGTAATTTCACACTTTTTACAGCACTTACAAATGTATAATTTGGGCGAAATTCGAATAAGGGTGTTATGTCAAAATATTAGCACGAGGATTTGTGAAACAAAATAAGGTCTTCCGAGAGATGGTTCAAAAAGTTTGCAAAACACAATGATCTCGTGCATGAAATTAAAGTTAACGACGCAGAAAACCCTGTCCCCGTATATAGCAGTGGCACTTTTAGGTATTATGAAAGAAAGTAGGCACAAGCACAAAGGAGGGTCCGATTAGACTTTAGGGCTACAGGCCCATACGTAGAGTGTGCTTTGGATGTATTACGCTGTCAAACGTGAGGAATTGTTAAGTATTCTTTAGAGGTATTTAGGTCCCAGCCATGAATCGAGTCTTTGACGGAATAAAGGGCGTCGCATATTAAAACTAGGTTATTTTGGTACCATATGATTGGTGCATTCATGTACCTACCTAAAGAACACTTAAGAGTCCTCACGTTTGACAGCGTATAATACATCCGAAACACTGTGAACGAGACCATCCTTTTTCATACATTTTGTGAACTTGACGAAGGAATATTGAAAAACTGTAAACAGATCATGTTTTTACTAAACTAAAATATGAGATAACATTGTAATTATAAACGTATATCATTGTGCAATGGATCAAAAGAGATAAAATATTGTTTTGTATGTTTTTGATCTTTTAGAAATTGCTTCAAAAATGGGGATATATGGTGACAGAGCAGTTGGATGGCCATTGGGAGATGAAAGACTGGCGCCAGGAATCATTGAGAGATGTTGGAACAGCAAAGTCGTCAAATAACAAAAATGAGAAGGAGGAAAATGAGAACTCTTGGAGCAGTACAGAGAAGAACAAGTATAGTGATGGCCTGCGTTCTTTCCAGATGAAATTCAATTTGCCGGTTACCGGCGATCTTGACCCAAGAACTGTGCAGTTGATGAAACAACCGCGTTGCGCAGTACCGGATAGCATGCGTGATGAGGTCATTCCTGACGAAATTGACATAAACGCTGATTTATCGGCATCGCCATCAGCATCAAAAAGAAAAAATGATGACAGCAGGAAAGACAAATCTGGAAAGAAATCGTCGCCAATCGGCACTTGGCAGTCAAAAATGGACTTGATGCACGGAAACAAGAGAAAAATGAAGAAACAAGAACTGACATCATCATCAAAGGGTGACATTTTGGAGAAGGTGTTACCGACACCGGAAGCAACTGGAAATGTTAATAACACACTTGGAAGAACAAAGCAGACACTTCCTAACAGGACTCTTGAAGTCACTGAAGTCATTACTGACGACGAAACAGACTATTCAGCACAAGACACTGCTGTAACAGTAGCGCCTAATGTTAGTGATGGCGTGACAGATATGCCATCATCTGATCTGGTAAACCAATTGTCGCTTGAAGAACAATCGCATCGTAGAAGGCGGAATTTGCCCGGAATTATGAACAACATTCTGCAACGATCGAAGCGAAGCAGGTCTGCCTGCAACTATGGTTTTACGACGAGTAGGGCCATCACGTGGCGGATCCTGAAGAAAAATCCGTCTGATAGTAATTACGCTCCTCTTAGTGATTCCCTTGCCTTTAGTCGAACTACTCTGCGATCGACCATTTCCGAGGCTTTCCGACGTTGGGCCGAGGTCAGCATGTTGACGTTTAGGCAGCAGAACAGCGGCTCGTCGTCAAGCGTCGATATATGGATACAGTTCGTGTCAGACGACTCGTGTAAGTTTGATATGGTGGTCCCGTGAAGACTCCAGGTCATATGGAAGGTCATAAGTTCAAACCCACTTCCAGTACCATGGGGTATACCTATAAATCACCAATCACCAACCAAACAATACTTAAATTGACCCAATGAATTCCTTTGCCCTTCTGGAGGTTGATTTCAACTGGTGACCTAATTCCTTGCAAGTGTAGTTTGATACGGTCCATAATTCAGCCTGAACATCAAGTTGTCGTGTTAAATGATTAAGTGACGACATTCCATCGATTTTACAATGTATTTTCTTGGTGGCTTTCAATTATGTGCCTCCAAACACACATTTCGATGATTTCTTTCACCTTTCACATTACATTTATTAGCAAAGGCAAACGCTATGAAAGGAAAACGCAAACGTTTCAACATAGTCGCACCCGAACCTCCGTTGAAGTACAAATCATTCCTTTAAATACTTTGTATCAAACAGCCTCTCTTATCATGTTGTTCTTTATATTCCACAGCCACAACACCGTACGGTTGCAACTACTACACCGGATGTTTTCTCAATTCAGAACAGGCGTTAAGTTTCCAGAGTAGTAGCCGATCCTACATGTATTTCCGCGACGATCCCAATCACCCGTGGTCCCAATATTCAACATCGAGTAGCACCTGGGACCTTCTCACGGTTGCCGTCCATGAGATAGGACACATACTCTGCCTGGACCATGATTACAACAGTAATTCCGTTATGTATCCACTCTATTCGCCTCCGACTTCATCTTCCGGCTTTCAGGTCGCCATTGATAACACCGCGCGAAATGATGTAAAGAATTTATACGGTATGTTGATCGCACATTTTACATGATTTGTGTGCAATTTCATCCCGGGCGGGCCAATCAAACATCATGTTTCAAGCGTGCGTGACCAACAACGATTTTGAGTACCCGTTTTCTTGTAAATGGTCGGTTTTAGACCCTTCAATGTCATAAACATTTATCATTGAGCATTCTTACGACGCAAGAAAATTATCATGAGCTGCGAATTGCTTAATATTGTAAAAAAACACATAACAAGCATTTTAACTCTTATATTTTGAACCAATTACCGTATTCATGTCTTAATATGAGCTTCGTTTTTAACGCCGTTTTCACCATACAAGATCACACCGAGATCTTACATTTAAGAATCTATCAAAACAGACGCCCATGTGCCATATTTTTCTACACAAAAGGGGACTCTTTGTTATAAACCACGTGCTCTGTTATTTTGTTTTCGAATTGTGTCTACCAATGATTGATGGTACAATTATCTGATTATGGCCAATATGACCGTAACGACGTTAGTGTCTTCATTAGCTGATCATTACAGGTAGATGTACTCAGCCTATGTGAATACACCTGTAATGATGAGCTAATGAAGACACTAACGTCGTTACAGTCATGTTGGTCATAATCAGATAATTGTACCATCAATCATTGGCAGACACAGGTTGAAAACAAATATATCTAAATCGTTTTTTTGGTTTGTTTTATCTTAAAAATTACCCAGGATCTTGCAATTCTCCATTTGTGGCGTTCGACTGGGTACGCACCGACAACGGAGTAAAAAGGTACAGCACTTACATATTTAGAGGCGATCATTACTGGCTATGGGGAAACTCCAACAAACAAACTCGCTACAGCGATCCACGTGACATGTCCGGGAGCAGTTCTGAATGGCCGGGAGTTCCCAGCAACCTTCAGGCCATTGTCCAAATATTACCCAAATCATCCGATGTCAACATGCTCTACTTCTTCGCTGGTAAGTGGTTACTTTTCTTTGATAGTCATCCTTCTGATTCGATTCCCGTTCCGTACCCAGTCCTCTGCATTATGTTTACGACGGGTGTTCATAATATAAGTTAAAAGTTTAACGGGTTCGCCGTCGGACAGATTAAAACTTGTCCGACGGCGAACCCGTTTAACTTAAGTTAACTTATATGTTATTATTGTTCCATAACTTGAACGAGATAGTGACCTTTCTTCGATATTTCATCGTATCTTTGCATATTATTCTAACTTACGAGTTGTGTCACTGCTGGTCAAATCCATCGTATCAAAGATGTATTGTATTTAGTAATACCTCTTCTGGTTCAATTCCCGATCAGTACAATATCCAGTCTTCCGTATCAATATCATGTTAGCTATTATAGTTCCATAAACGTGAACAATCATATTATGTTGGTTCGATTCTTCTATTGCAAATCATGAACACGGCAACAACAAAAACCGCGGAATTATCAGTAATTGTACAAAAAAACTATTTTTTAATCTTCCTTGCTCATTTCTTTTTAATCTAAGGTGGACGGAGTTACCTGTACGATCAGAACAACAAGAGGGTTATACAAGAAGGCGCCATCTCATCTATTTGGAAGCGGAAGTACGGGTCAAACACTGACATCCCAAGTGATATTAAGGCTGCTTATTACGATAAGCGAGATGGCAATGTCTACTTCTTCACTAGTTCATTGGTACGTATGTACCCGTGAATTTCCACAAACCGCTGCCCTTAAAGGGGCATTGAGAGATGTATCGATATACTAAATCAACATAGCCCAAATCCAAAATTTCAGACAATTCCGACATCGCCTTCATGCCAAACTAAGCAAATAACGGCACGTCCGGGTTGAGATTTGCCGCGAAAGTCCGTGAGTAAAACTTAGCATAACTTCCAAATTCAGCACCTTAGTTTCGATATGATCATATTGAAACTAAGAAAATCATGAAATTTTATATGATAACGGCGAATGTTGGTAAACTGTTTCAGATGGATGGTAGTTAGTATATGCCTAAGTATTACTTTGATGCAAAATAACTGATTTCCAGGATAATTGAGGGCGCATTCCCATACGTATCTCTCAATGCCCTTTAACAAGTGTTACAAACAACAGTTTGCTGCTGAGCATTTATCCTCTATTTCTAATAACACATAACAAAGTGTATTTTAATTGATTTCTTTGAAAGGAGTTGGTAGAAATACTTTTAATATTAATATTTGAACTCAATTTATAGTTTATGGAAGATTCTGCGATATACATTATGTGTAGTGTGTCCTATAGACTCCTAACATAGCAAAACAGCCCTCAGCAGGCCCCTAAGGCCACAAAAACACCCTCTTTTCACACAGAAAACACTATGTAAAATTACACAAATTATGTAAAAAATACACAATCTGTGTAAAAATAGAACTCCATAATACTATGTAAACAGTTGTGTTAAGCTTTTGCATAGGAATTTACACAAGCTTGGGTATATATTACATGTTTTATGTAAACTCTTACATAATAATTATGGAGTTCTATATTTACATATTTTTTTACATAGTGTTTTCTGTGTGTTGTTGAAGACTATGCATGCAAAATTAGGTTGTTGTTTTTTAACATGAGGCAGGCTCCGTGACGTGAAGCAAGAAAATGAAGCTGATATTGTACTTCAAAATGTGAAATTAAAATTTCAAGAAGCCTAGTCCAATGTTTTTCTGAAGTTTAAATACTGTTTTAACATTTTATTACCTAACAGGTGTATGTCTATGACCGCTCTAGTTCCAACCAAGGCTGTTGTAATTCCATCACGAGTATCTCCAGTGCGTTTCCGGGACTTTACAATGGCTATCCATCTCTGGAGAGCAACATCCACCTTGCCTATTACTCCATCTACGATGGAAAATTGTACTTTTTTAAAGGCGGCGATTATTGGCAGTCTACATACAACCCGAGATACAGCACTAGCAACGCGGTGTATCCCAAACAGGCGAACTGGCATCAGAAATGGAATTATATATGTGAGGTGGAATAAAAACACAACAACGTGGGTTTTTTGTGTGTGTTTCAGCAGTCATACCAAGTTTACAGTGTACTGTTTCAAATGTTTCAACCGTCATCGTCAATGTAAGTTTTTCTACGAATCAAAACTCCTCAAAAAAAGGTCCAACATATCAATCACCATTTTTTTCCCGAACATTTCGAAATCTATTCATATTGTGAGTGTTACATATCAATGAACAGCTTATGTATTCTTCTTTCCAACAATTGTCTTATTTCTAGCTTGGAAGAACTGCATGTAGTACTCTCTAAATGTAAAACGAGTGGAAAGAGTGGAAATTCACTTGAAAAAGAGTGAAGGGAGTGAAACGCAGGACAACCCGTTTTAGAGTGGAAAATTTCCACTCTAAAATGAGTGTGAAACTTAATTTTTCACTCTCAATAGAGTGGAACATTGTCATACAAAATCCCCTTTCACTCCTTTTAGAGTGTTTTTTCACTCAAAAACTTGTTGTCCTGCGTTTTACTCCTTGAAAGACCACTCTTTTACATTTAGAGAGTACATTACTTCCATGTTTTTAGCCATCACTTGTTTCAGTGCTCAGAGCCACTTGGTTTCTCAGTGAACATGGAGAGTTATGAAATATGTTTTAAAAACGTAACACCCTTTGGTTGAGTATAAGAAAGAAATCTGGAATTCTAGTCAGAATCCTTGTACAAGTTTGGTCAAATACGGTAGTGTGGATTACCATGCCAAAAATGCGATAAATAAAAATACGGAATTACCACATATACACCCTACAGAGGGATCGCTTAAATCCCATTTTGAGTTATGCTGTATTAAAAACTTAAAGTCCCTGTTTATGTCGTGCAATCTCTAATTTTCTTGTCTTTTAATTTAATTTAATCTTTGAATACAATGTATTCAAAATACCAAACATTTAATTATGAGTGTAGTGTGTATGATTTTATTGTACTGGGTGTCTCAAAACCGGACTCTTAATCATAACATTGAGTTTGTGAAAATTCAAATTCGTAACGGCAAATTGAGTCCTTTTTATTGATACACCAGTGCGCATTTACAATCATGATATGTATATGGTGATATAAATAAATGCATGTAAATAAGTGTACAAATACGGTAAAATACCTACTTCATGTACAAATAGATAAATACCATTATGAATTGTAACCAGTGCATAAACATGTACTGAGAGAGCGTGTACAATTTTCCTGGTGTACCATATACTTATTAAGATATTATTCAACTTTGTTGTTGAGAAATTTGTATCATATATTTTTGTATTGAAATTGGGTGACATATACTACAGTATTGCCGTGTTGTTGTATACACCAAACATTGTATATACAAACACCATACACCTAACATAAAAAGTTCCTGACCAGATGCTTTACCTAATTCAAGATCAGTAGGGCTTATCAGTATCAAAAAAATCTAAGATATACACTAAGGCGATACATTTTGTCTCAAATCATGTAAAATCAGCCGGTTTTTTGGCCGAAAATCTGTCGACATTTTTGTTCACACATTTAAAAAAAAACTCCCGATTTTTGCAGATTTTGGTGACATTTTAAGTTATTTTTTTATTTTTTAAAAACCGCTCGACCGACCGACCCTACTTGACAGGTCCGTCCGCCCGTAAACGGGGAAATTTCGTCTCCTCAATGACATTCATAACGATTGGGTGGATACTTTTGATGTTATGACGCTTTTAGTATACCACGCCTAACGGAAAAGGGTTTTGTACTGCATGTTATTACTGCATGTGCTGTGCTGTCGCAACCGGTCAAGCATGTACGGATGAATGGTGAGCTGTGATTCATTTCACACAAATTGTCACTGCTGAGCACTCATTAGGCAATGGTATCCCGTAGAGAAAAAAAACATGTTACTGCAACTTTGTTCTCGGTTGTTCTGGTTAAAGTTATGATGACTCGATTTTATGAATGAGGTCTCAAATTACAGGAAATAAATTTGCTCGTTTAAAACCCCATGGGGTCTACCTATCTACCTTACAGTGGTTCTGATTGGTTTATTACAAGATGTACTCATATGAATAGCCAATTCAAATGCAGCTTGTAAAATGTTTCACTCCCATCTTTGTCAGGGATACAATTATTCTAACAATGTCTCTCATTGGTTCAATAAATGATGTATCCATCTTTTTAACCAATCGGCCGGTAGTTCTCAGGGGGTTAATGTGTCTCAGATTTTTGATACCGAGTACTGATTTTACGAAGTAAGTTACCAAACATTAAAGTACCTAGTCAGGAATTGTTTGTGTTAGGTAGGGCTACATGTAAAAATACCACTATACAGGGTGAGTCAGAAAGAAGTTTACCCGGATTGGTGATGTTTTAAAAAACAAACAAATGACACTCGAGAGTTCAGTAAAGCATATACTTAACAAGCATTCTCTCGTGCTTATTAGGAAAAAGGAATGACACAAATTGATCATTGCTAAGAGGAGTTATGCCTATTTTAATAAAGGTACTCATTTTGCAAGCTGTCCACGGAATACTTGAAAAAACAAATGTAAAGTAAGCATTTTAGCTTGACAAAACATGAGCGCTTTCAGTAAAACAGGCATAACTTCTCTTAGGAATGATCAATTTGCTTCATTGATTTGCTCTAATAAGCAGCAGAGTATGTTTGGTAAATAAATGCTTTACTGAAATTTTAAGTGTCATTTATTTGTTTTGAAAAACATCACCAATCTCGGTCAATAGGGAAGTACGCAGCTAAAATGCATACTTTACATTTGTTTGGTCAAGTATTCCGTGGACAGCTTGCAAAATGAGTACCTTTATTAAAATAGACATAACTCCTCTTAGCAATGCTCAATTTGTGTCATTCCTTTTTCCTAATAAGCACGGGAGAATGCTTGTTAAGTATATGCTTTACTGAACTATCGAGTGTCATTTGTTTGTTTTTTAAAACATCACCAATCCGGGTAAACTTCTTTCTGACTCACCCTGTACACAGTTATTACTATACATGTATTGTAAATTTACAATAATCGTATTGCATTTAATGACTTTGGAATTACGGTATGTCATTCTGCTGTGTCATGAAGTTATAATTGATAACTTATCTAGCATATCTCTAAAAGCATTTGCTTGGAATAGGGGAAATTGTCTTAAGGGAGGTGTCAATCCTTTTTGGCGCCAAATTTATCAATCACTGTAACTTTTAAACTAAAAATGTGATGTACATAAAAGTATACATTTTATTTAATGAAATGAGTCAGAGAATCCATTTTTGGTATCAAATTTCACTAAAAATAGTGATTTTTACCCAAAAATCACTTTTTTGGCGCCAACATTTTTAAGACAACCTAACAAAATCTGTTTATGGTAAAAAAATTCCAAAATTTCACCAAAATCATTTAAAATCAATTATCTAGGATTGTTGGGGCTTTTTGGCTTAAAAATGTTGTTTTAAAATTATTGACCAAAAAGCGCAACATTTTGTGCACTTTTTGGTCAATATTTTCAAAACTAAAAATTATCAAGCCAAAAATAAAAACCGATCCTAGATAATTGACTTTAGATGATTTTGGTGAAATTTTGGAAACTTTAACTAAAAACTGATTTTGTTAGGTCGTCTGAAATAACTTGGAATAACTATTTTTTGTGGAATTTAATACCAAAAATGGATTCTCCGACTCATTTCAGTTCAAAAATTGTATATTTTTATGTACATTACATTATTAGTTTAAAAGTTACAGTTCTTGATAAATTTCATAAAAAAAGGGTTGACACCTCCCTTAAGATCAAAATCATTTTATTCATTCGGTTGGTCACATAAATGTGCATGTGATTGTTGAATATTTGGTTTTGAATAGTGACTTCATAAATAAATCTGTTCGTCACTATTATGGAATTAATCATATATAACTGATCTGTCGCTTTTATCTATCTCTATGCTATATTCTTTGATGGTAATGGTGATAAACTGGAGTATGGACTTGTATAAATCTTTTTTGATAAAAACGTTTTATATATAGATATATTTTGACATGTAAATGTATTTTATCCTTATGATTCGATGTGATCCACCACCAGTCAGTGCGGAGTCGGGAATAGTAAAATTGTATCTGTTATGCCAAAAAGTTGTTCTACCATCTACGGGCCAAATCGACATATATTACAAATCAGAGATTTGAATATAACAATTTGTTTTGTTTGTTTTCAAAATTATGTACATTTTAGAAAAGGTTAAAGAGATTTTGAAATTTATGAAAAAATGTGAAAAATGTGAAATCAAATAAAATTAGAAGAAAAACAACATTTGGGAGATTTTCGTCTATACCTGTAGATCGGAATTTTTTCGCCGCCTTATATATAATATGATACAGCTTTTAGAACGCAAATCACATGTTTTTATTCCCGCCTTCAATACTATTGGATCGTCGCATCGTATCTATAAAGACGGTATACACAATCTTGGTGACAGGGGACCTTAATTATTTGGATAATCAACCAATACTTCTTATTTAATAAAGAAAATATTATTTAAGGTTTATATTTAAAAGCATTCTAATATTGCGTAATTAATGAGAATCAAATCATTATTTGCCTTAGAAAAAACGGGCAAAATGAGAATGAATGAAAATGTTGCCGGTGTATTTTTCTCTCACAAATTAAAGGTAGATGTTCCGATTACTGGCCCGATTTTCAACTTGATGTTTTATATTCTACATGAAGGGGCGGGCGTCCTTAAAATAATCGTATTGCAAAAGTTTAAGTCGCATTAACTGCAATGGTTCTTATTTTAGAAGCACAATGTGACATGAAATTTGCCCATTGAGTAGTACATAACTCGGGGTGGATAACCAACCACCTTTGGCAGTAATTCATTGCATTTTGGTCTTTAACTTCTAAATGGAACATATCTTGCGCCAAAAATCTACAGGAATAATAAGAAAAATATGGGATTTCTTCTGATTTCAAAATATTTTGATGGAAAAAAAGCTCAAGTGATCGGAACATTTATCATAATCTTCATATAGTACTTGCAGTGTTCGTTTACGTTTTCGTCAGAACAACAATTTGATTTGATCTCATTCTTTGCCTAAAATTAATATAATTCAATAGTAAAAGGACAAATGTTTTGTTCAATTACATTTCGTCCTTTCAGGAGATGGGTAACCATTTGGTGATGGTAAACTAATATTGTGCTATATACAGGGTGTCCAAAATGTTACATGTTTTTTTTAAACACCTCGTATCCCCTATAAAACAAATTTCCAAAATGAGAAAAGAAAACATAAAAAGATTGAAATACAAAACGTTTGTACACTCTTAGAAAAAATGGTTCGTTTAAGAACCCTTTTTTGTCCCGCGGGGAGCACCTTTTGGCCTAAAAGGTTCTAAAAAGAACCTTAGAATAGTTCTTTGAAGAACTTTCAAATTTTAAATAAGACCTAAAGGTATATTTACTTTTTTGTTTTTATGTAATATGCAAATTCAAGAGAAATGTAAACAAATTTAATCCTTTTCAACTGTTAAAAATCATTTCTTCTTGGCTAAAAACATTTTTTACCGTTTTACCAAGAACCATTGAGGGTTCTCCATAATTTTTTCCCAAAAGGTTCTTGAAGCTTGAGGAACCATTTTCTTGGCTAAAGAACCCTTTTAGGAACTTTTTTGGTTCTAAAAGGAACCCTATAGAAATTTCATTGGGTTCCTTTTAGGACCAAAAAAGGTTCTAAAAGGGTTCTTTAGCCAAGAAAATGGTTCCTCAAGCTTCAAGAACCTTTTGGGAAAAAATTATGGAGAACCCTCAATGGTTCTTGGTAAAACGGTAAAAAATGTTTTAGCCAAGAAGAAATGATTTTTAACAGTTGAAAAGGACTACATTTGTTTACATTTCTCTTGAATTTGCATATTACATAAAAACAAAAAAGTAAATATACCTTTATGTCTTACTTAAAATTTGAAAGTTCTTCAAAGAACCATTCTAAGGTTCTTTTTAGAACCTTTTAGGCCAAAAGGTGCTCCCCGCGGGACAAAAAAGGGTTCTTAAACGAACCATTTTTTCTAAGAGTGTATAGAATAATTTTAGTGCCAGTTACAGCTGTCTGCGTCGCTAGCTAGCTATAAACAATTCGAATACAATTTTGATAATATTTAGTGAAAAAAATCACTATTCGCGCGTGCAGCAATTTGAGCTTATGTGAGGAATTTAAAAAGAACGAGAGGTGTTATTTTCATGGTAACTATGAAGTTTGATGACGGAATAGTATACAAATATTTAATGCCTGAGAGTGTGATAGTAAACACTATATCACCATTTTTCATTACACGAGGCGCAGCCGAGTGTGATGGAACAATCCAAATTGAACCGAGTGATATAGTTTTACTATTGCACAAACAAAAGGCATTCAATATTTGTTTTATATCATGATATCGCATTATTTGTTTCCAGCCATAATGATAGTAAAAACTATCACATGGTTGAAATCAGGCCTATCATGATATAATAACTTTTGGACTTCCTGTATAGGTATTATTTTTGACAAGAGTGTTCGGTGTGAACACTTACTTCAGCTTTGTACAGGACCGACGACTATGTAATATTATTTATGAGCCAATAGCTGAAGCGACGGATAAAACCCTGCTATACGAATTTTCAAGCAATTTGAAAATGTTTGAAATTTGTTGGCTTTTTTTTATCGGAAATGTTGAAAAAAATTCTGATTTCTTTAGAAACAAATGGCAATGTTTGAAATTGTTTATGAAAATGATGAAAATTGTTGAAAATGTATCAACATTTCCCGACATTTTTGAGAAAAAGATAATTGAGAGGTCCGTTTTACCGTAGAACAGGGGGTTATCGTCGCTTGAGCTGAAAGAATAACACAACATTGTGAATTTGAGTATGGATATTGACGATATTTATTTATTCTGTTATCAGACGTAAAAAAGAGAAACAGGTTACTAACATTCATTTAAATATTTCTAAAGAAATAGGCCTACGGTTTCTATTTCTTATTTTCTTGAAATATTATTGGAAAAGCACACAGTCTTTTATCTTTAAATACTATTTACAATTGTGATATTCTTCCTGTATAACATAAATTTTCAAAAACAATGTGTGTGAAAGAGTTTTTTAACTTTGTGTTACTAAATTCAACCCAAGTTTATATATAAACATTATAGAGAGAACCAGATTTTGGAATAAAATGGAAGTTGATGCTATGGTTTCTAAATATGTGTTTGAGAGTTGTTTCTTTAATTTCATTTTGATATATCCATCACAAGTTTATAGTGTTTTCTTTAATTTCATTTTAATAAATCCAACTTATTAGGGATCAGATTTTGGAATGAAAATCAGTCTGTCAGTGACGTAGCTAGGTTTTTCATATTGGAGGAGTAAAAAGTGAACCGACAAGACTTTACCGACTAAAGTAATGCGCACGTAGCGTGCGGACACTTGCGATTTTGTACATGTTGCCATGATTGCGGTACACTTTGGGTGTAACAAAATTTGCTATCTTTGTTCTAATTTGACCGTCATAATTACATAATTCCATGATTCCCCTTGTCAAAATGAGCCGACAGTGCCGATCTCATCCGACAGACTCACTATTTGGTGGGGCGATTGCCCCCCCCCCCCCCCCCCCACCCCCCGTCCCGCGATTTATTTTTTTACTAGTAAACATTTGTATGGGCTCACAGGTAAAATCAGTTGACTTTCTAAAAAATAAAAAATAAATCATTTTATTCAGTGAGTTTTGCTTTATTCCGTATTAAACCGAATAAATAAATCCCCCCCCCCCCCCCCCGGCTACGCCACTGATAAAAATTGAAGCGCCTATGTTTTATCGTTAAATGTCTATCGATCCCTTACAAATGCGGCATTTGTAAGGGATCGATAGACATTTAACGATAAAATAAGACACATTATTACACATTGGAGATATCAGTTTAATTTGGAATTTCACTATCCACTCTCGCTTGCCCTTGGCTTTGATTGAAGAGGATGGGTTGTGTGGTCCGAAATCTAAAACATGACACCTGAACAGTGGCGGCACCATCCTCATAAAAAAATAAAAACTGGGGTGGGGGGGGGGTAAAAGGGAGCAAGAAATTGTTTAGGGGGTCATAAGCCATTTAAGTTTTACGTTTAAATTGTCAAATTTAACTAATTTGGTATGAAAATGCGCGTTAGCTGTTATATGCTAACATTTTCAAGATTTTGGTCAAATTTTTTGTGCCTTTTTACACTAAAATTGTAAACTAAATTGATTCTTTTTTGGGGGGAAGTGGGGGGAAAACAAATATGTTTGGGGCACTGCCCCTAACACTGAGCGAGGGGCTTCAAATAGGGGCGAAGAGAACTGCTTCAAATAGCTGGGGGAAGGGAACTTTGAAATGCTTTTTTTCCCTTCACTGCAAATTTTCCAAAAAATGACTCGTTCGTTGCAAAAACTACACATCAGTCATGGTGAGTCATGTCAATACACGGTGAGTTTGAGTGCAGTCCACGGGATATCCATGTTTCGCCGCGAGTCTCAATTAACTTTAATGTAACCTTAAAAATGTTACCGAGTTAACGTATCTTAAAACGCAATCTGGTTTCATGGCCTCTTATTCTTTATCAGCTTTAGCAAATCAAATGTTGCTGAATCCACACAAAAACAAAACAGTAATATGATAAGTAGCCCGAATAAATAGTCACCTTCGATTTCAAATTAAACAAACCGAGTGAATAAAAGTAGCGCCTTCAGCCCATCTCGACAATTGGTTTTGTTTGCGGGATGGGAGGTCCCCCATACTATATAAGCACTTCGCGTATACAAATAATTTGAAATCAACAATCTTAATACAAAACTTATTGTAACCGGTATTTTATTTGCGCTGTCGGCGCTGCAAGAATTTTTCTTTAATACGTCAAAAAGTTACACTCCTAATCATCCAATACAAATAAACAAGGCGTGACATGACATTATCTATAGATCTTTGTTTAAAGGACAGTGAATTGCTATTTTTAACAACCCCCCAAATAATGTGAATAAGACTCTTTCGAAATATTTACCCCGTAGGTGATATAATTCTTGTAGTGAGATATCAGCCTCGAGAAAATAACTATTTGTGTTTTGATTGGTTGAAAAGATGTTTTCATCTTTCTTCTTTTATTTTATTTTGAGCCAATCAACAGATCAAAGGATAAAGCTTGATTAAGTGCTATCAGCTCGGATCAGGCTAGCTCTCAATTCCATTTTGATATATCTATGTTTGGCCTATGGGTGGGTACCACGGTTGCTATAACCATTCACTCAGCTCCAATGCCCGCTCAAAATGTGCAAACAGATTAATCACAGGCTAATTCATATAAATAAAGGCGTTCAGTTTGTTACATTTATAAATTGTAAATGCTAATAATAATAACATTTTAGGTAAAAGTGGGTTTCTTTTATAAATCACAAGTGTGTACCTTAAAGGCATATTATGTGATCTTTACCAAGTAGCGCCCTCTATCATTGATTTTTACTATGAAACAGGTTTTCTTGCAGATTTGCATTTTTGATCATAAATCATAAAGATCTTCTAAGTAACAGATCGATACGATTCCTAATTACTTCAAAATCATGGTTTGAAATAGATTGTACCGCTCCGGTACAATCTTGTCAAATTTTACTATAAATTCACTCTAAAACCATGATTTTGAGGTTATTATGAATCGTATCGCTCTGTGTAACTTGGAATATATTTATGATTTATGATCAGAAAAGTAAATTTGCAAGAAAATCTACTTCCAATTATTTTTCGATGATTGAGGGCGTCCCCTGGAAAAGATCACATAATATTCCTTTAAACAATGGGATGGCTCGTGTGTTTTTTCAGATCTTTTTTTAATATAGGCCTACAAGTACATGTGTATAATATACCGTTGGCACAATTTAATATGGGATTCAAATGCAATATATTTAATACTTTCAAATATTAAATTTGATTGGCTTTTTGATGATCTGCTATTTCATCATATTTTTATTTCCTTTGAGCTGCTGAGTTACTTGGATGTCTAAAAGTCAAACCTGAAAAAGAAAACCCAACCCACGCATTAAGTGCAAGTATAAACATTCAATATTGCTATAATCAGCAATTGGGTTTCCAATGTATTCTAATATATTAAAGGGGTAAAAAAAGTAAGTCCCCCCCCTAAAATTAGATTACTTTTGTTTACATAACTTCACACACAATTAGACGTTTCGAAAAGTTTAAACGATTACGAAAAGAGAAAACGCTTGGCTACCAAGAAACAGTTTTACATTTTCGATATCATGTTTACTTTTCCCAAAACAGTCACATTTCCCCAAAATGATGTTTTCAGAAAAAGTGGCACTTGGTCCATACCAGTAAATTTAAAAACTCTCTCTCGTGATTTTTTTTGTACGAAAATTAGACCAAGTTTGTTTGCATAACTCCGCACAGGATTAATCGTTTTGAGAAATTTAAAAACTGGTGAAAAGAAAAAGTGCTTGGCTTCTTACAAAAAGTTTTTCCTGTTCAATATCATATTTACTTTTCCCAAAATTGTCTCATTTTCCCAAAATGGGAAACTTTGTACGGATAGCTAAGCGTTTTTTCTTTTCAGAAAAGTTTCAATTTCTTAAAACGTCTAATTTTGTGAGGGTGTTACGCAAACTTAGACGTTTTAAGAAATTGAAACTTTTCTGAAAAGAAAAAACGCTTAGCTATCCGTACAAAGTTTCCCATTTTCAATACCATGTTTACTTTTCCAAAAAAGTTTAATATAATATCCAAAATTATGTTTCCGTTAACATGACATTTGCCAAAATCCCATACAAGTAAGTGCCTCTGAAAACATCATTTTGAGGAAATGTGACTGTTTTGGGAAAAGTATAAACATGATATCGAAAATGTTAAACTTTCTATTGGTGTTTTCTCTTTTCATAATCGTTTCAATTTTTTCAAAACGTTTAATTGTGTGGGAAGTTATGTAAATAAAAGTAATCTAATTTTAGGGGGTGGGGGCTTACTTTTTTTTACCCCTTTAGCTATCTTCTTGAATCACGATGAAAGTGTCTAAGTTTAAAGATACAATTGTGGAAAATTCCATCATTTATCATATGCTTTTTATATTATTAGCAAAGTTATAAGGTAGGAGGTAGAACTTATTGAAGAACCCTCGTAAAAAGGTTTGTGCACATGTTTTTTCTTCTAATAATTGCTATAAGGCCGTTGTATCGAACTTTAAAATGTCATTCACGAATGCAACTATAGTGTTTCCAATAACATTTTCAACAGCGTTAACTATTATTTAAAAGTCAAACTAAAACACTTGTGTTCTTTCGAAATAAAGACATCTTGTTTGATTTCTCGGTGGCAAGGTTTCTTGAGCATTTCAAGTATTTCCTGTTCGGCATACTTGAATATAAATGCTTTGTTGGGTTTTATAGAAGACTGTTCCTCAACGAATGGGTTGAGATTCAGATGTGGGATCGTGTGGCCAGCTAGGTTTTTCATATTGGGGGATATATTAGAAAAATTAAAAGTGAAACCGCTAGGATTTTACCGACTAAACAAATGCGCATGTAGTGTTGAACCCGCAAATCCGAGGACAAAAGTATAGAAGTTACAGTAAATCCGAGGACAAAAAAAAATGTGAGGACCTTTTTTGAAGTCCTCTCTTTTTTCCTGCATAAAAACGTATAGAAGTTGGGTCCTTACCCCCCTAAGGGTGTATGGCCATGTCCTCTATTGGGCGTCAATACACATATCATACATTTGTCCCTACATGTATGGTAACAAAAATAAAATGTCCTCAGATTGACTGTAACTTCTATACTTTTTTACACACGTTTTAATACGGGTCCTCACATGGGTTGGTACTCGACTATAGATGTATAGCGGCGCGTAAACATTTGCTATATATTTTACACTTATTTTGCAATGATTTAGGTTTAAAAAATTCTACCCCGCTTCCAAAAACACTAACATTAATTTTGGGGGGCGTCATAATTCCATGATTCTCCTGATCCTGTCAAATGACCCGAAACTCGAATCTCGAATCTCGAAACTTGATACCATGGAAACTCGATATTCTAACTCGAAACTTGAAACTCGATGATAAGCAACACACCCCTGCATACATCTATTATACCAACCCATGTGCGGACCCATATTAAACCACGTTTAAAATGTATAGAAGTATGGTCAATCTGAGGACTTTCTTTTTTTTACCATACATGTAAGGACATTTACGGTATGTGTATTGACGTGAAGGGAGGACACTCCCATACACCCTTAGGGGGTGAGGACCCTACTCCTATAGGCCTACGTTTTATGAATGAAAAATGAGAGGACTTCAAAAAAGGGACAAATGTGCTCGGATTGGCGGGTTCACCATTTCACACCTCTACCGTACATTAGGGCGGGGCATAAATAGGGAAGGTATTTTGTTCAAATTGGCCATGGTCAAAATGTATTCCACTTGACCCCACATGATTAAATATGCACTTTAAAAAAAAATCGGAGGGGGTCGTCAGACCCCACCACTACCCTTAATCCCCCTATAGGGGAATACATGGTAAAATTGCCAAATTGGTGTAGCAAAATTATGTTTTGACCTAAAACAAAATAAAACATAATTTTTTCAGCACAATGCATTTCTATAAGGTCCCCATAATGACATACTAAAAGTCCGAAAATATCAGAGTGGTAGAAATATGCCTAATTTGCATACACTTAAAATGGCCGCTAATTTGAGAATTTTGGCGGCCATTTTTTATTTATGCAATTTAAGATACACATATAGGGCTGATATGTCTCTGTATGTCCTTTGAGACGTTATACATTCATAAAATATATGCCGAAGCTATTTAAAGTGCCATAAAAACTATCTAAGATAAGAAATAAGTCCAAAACAATGAAAATGCTCAAATTAGCGGCCATTTTAAGTTTATGCAAATTCATATTTCTAACACTCTGATATTTTCAGACTTTTAGTATGTCATTATGGGTACCTTATAGAAATGCATAAGGCTGAAAAAATATGTATCAATTTGTTCTAGGTCGAAACCTGATTTTGCTTCACCAATTTGGCAACTTTACCATGTATTCCCCTATAGGGGGATAAAGGGTAGTGGTGGGGTCTGAAGACCCCCTCCGAAATTTCTTTAAAGTGCATATTTGATCATGTGGGGTCAAGTGGAATACATTTTGACCATGGCCGATTTGAACAAAATACCTTCCCTATTTACGCCCCGCCCTACCGTACATGTACATACATATTTCATAATCGTCTTTATACAGGCCATAATTCTATCGACGAAAACATTCCGTTTTTGATTAATTTTGACCAAAATGACACAGGGTGTCACAAAAGTATAATGATGGACATGCCCAATGTTCAGTGCATGTCACAAAAATATAGTATGGGAAAATCATAATAATTATAGAAATACCGAAACAATGATTTCTAAAGCTGAAATTTAGGACATTTCTTTCACGGTATACCAAACATGATATTGTTGTTAATTTATTTCTTGCTTGAGATAAGCTTTATAAAGATGCTGGCCAAATGGCAGGACCAGGGCCTTGTGTGAATAGTGAACACTTGCAGACAATTTATTGGCTAGCATGGGTGTCGGTATGCTTGCACCATCATACGATGCCGCGTGTAGGCCTACATTTGTTCCAAATATAATCTTATTGTCACTATTGGTCTCGGATGTAAAAAGAAGTTGACCTATCAAACATTCCAAAACATTACGATTAATACCAAATGTACATTATAAAACAAAAAATGAAACTCAAATTGGGTGTACGTAACCTTGTTGAATCAAAATAAATATTGAATTGAATTGAATTGACAAAATAGACACGATTGTACAACGCACAGAACCCGCCGAATCGTTCTGAAATTGAAATAGTCATTAACTGTTTAATCTTTTGGCATCGTCATGAATTAAAATGTCCCCAAAGATCATCATGTAAACAATGTGAAAAACCGTAAAACGTATGGTCAATATGTAATCACAAATAAGAAAACATTACGTATTTGAATATGTTCACCTCGAAAGTTTAAATATAAGAACATGTTTTCCTTCATTTACTATTATATGTATTATCCAACAACATATTTTACACATTATTTCCTCCTACTTGCAAAATGTATTTATTCACTCATTGTATTGTCCTGTGATTCCACGATCTATTTATTATTACACAAATATTTAGGCCAACATAGAACACATACAGCCTTGATTCCAACACGATTTAGAACCATTTTTTAAAGAAAACTTCATCCGTTTGATCTATAGCGACTATGCCGGCGCGAGTTTACAAGTGCATATTTTATATTGCAGAATCACGCAACGCATCAGTTTAAACAAAAATTCGGATCATAGATAAATACCTCAGGAGAAAATTAAAACTTATATGGGCGTATTGGTAACAATAAGTTGAGACATTATTATTGGACCTTCAAATTAAAGAACAAAATTGTAAATCTAAGTATGGAAAAGTGTAGGCCTACTTCAGGTCCCAGCACATGAAATTTGCCAGTATCGCTCGATCTGGTACATTATTATTGTTTTGTTCCAGTGTCGAGCAATACTGATGGTACATGTACCAGTGCCCCTGATAGCATCATTGACAAACTACCTTTACCCCTAGGCGCGTGGGGGGGGGGCTTTGTGGGCTCAAGCCCCCCGGGTCCCCAGAGGGTAAAAAAAAGAGGGGAGAGAGGGGAGGAGAGGAGAGGAGAGAAGGAGGAGAGGAAGAGGGGAGGGGAGAGGAGGAAGGGAGTGGGAGAAGGAGGGGGGAAGGAGAGGCCGGGAGCTTTTATTAGTGTCTCTTAGTCTTACTTTATCTCTACGTCTCTGAACCATATGAAAACCCAACAGCTTGTCCCTCTGAATCACCAGTGGCGTAACCCCCATTGGCAAAAGAGTAAAATTGAAAGGAAGATAAGGAGGAAGGGTAACGAGCATAGACAGTGCAAGCGGGGAGTGCCCCCCATCATTGTCACGGTGGGGACGATGCCCCCCCCCCCCCCCCCCCCCTCAAAAGAAGCAATTTTTTTGCGCGAATTAGTGTTTAAAACTATTCATGGTTTAACGTTTTCTGGACCATTTTAGTGACAAAACTAGAACAAAACTTGAATTCAATGTTTCTTTATTCAAGTTATAAAAAAAGGGCTTAAGGAACATTTTTCTGGACCATTTTAGTTTAAAAAAACTGACAGTTTGTACGCTCAGGAACGTTTTTCTAGAGCTTTTTAGTGTTAAAAAACCCATTTTTTTGCGCGCTTCGCGCTAATTGGTTTCAATGTTTATTCAAGCTTTATAACAACATGTTTCAGGAACGTTTTCTGGACCATTTTAGTTAGTAAACTAGACATTTTTGCGCGTTTCGAGCGAATTGGTTTTTTTATTTTATTCAAGCTTAAACAAAATGGCTTCATGAACGTTTTTCAGGGCCATTTTAGTGTTAAAATAACCAGTTTTTGCACAAATTATTTTCAATATTTTATTATTCAAGCTTAACAAGATTGCTTCAGGAACGTTTTCAGGACCATTTCAATGTAAAAATAACAAATTTTGCGCGCTACGCGCGAATTAGTTGGAATGTTTTATTATTCAAGCTTAATAAAATGGTTTCAGGAACGTTTTTTTAAACCTTTCTTTTTACAATAGCCATTTTTTTTAAATATTTTGTTATTCAATTTGAACAAGACGCGCGTATTAGTTTCACTGATTATTTATTATTCAAGCTTAACAAGATAGCTTCATCAGGAACGTTTTTCTAAACCTTTATTTTTACAATAGCCAATTTTTTCGCGCTCCGCGGGAATTATTTTTTACTTTGTGTTATTCAATTTCAACAAGATGGCTTCATAAACGTTTTCTGAACCTTTTTATTGTTAAAATATACATTTTTGCGCGGTACGCGCGCATAAGTTCCACTATTTATTTATTATTCAAGCTTAACAAGATGGCTTCAAGAACGTTTTTCTAAACCTTTATTTTTACAATAGGAATTTTTTGCGCGCTCCGCGCCTATTATTTTTATACTACTTTGTTATTCAATTGGAACAAGATGGCTTCAAAAACGTTTTCTGGAACTTTTTAGTGTTATAATAGACATTTTTGACGCGCTGCGCGCAAATTAGTTTCACTGTTTAATTATCAGTCAAGCTTGACAACATAACCTTTCTTTTTACAATAGCCAATATTTTCGAGCTACGCGCAAATCCTTTATTATTTAATCGAAATTTCAAACCCTTACGCCGTGTTGTTTGCTTTTTCAAAATTGAAGGGGAAAAAAATCCAATTGGAGGGGGAAAAAATCCAATTTTGAATGATATTGATAATAAGCCAATATTGATTGGAAATGAAGTTAAAGCTTTTCAATAAAATATTGGTCAGAATTACACACCAAACCGCACCAAATGGGTTCAAAAATTCAACAACAAAAACCACCAATTCCAAGGGGGGGGGGGGGGGCACATCCCCCCTCAGACTCCCCCTGTCCGCGTTACCGCGAATAGCGGTGCGAACCAATGACATTTATTTGTAAGCCCCCCCCCCCCCCCCCCCCGGCGTCCCGTCCCCCCCCCCCCCCCCCCCCCTCTCCCCCTCCAACATTTGTGAGATGACTAAAAAAATGTGGGGCAACCTTTTACGAGATTTTATTTGGTACCAATGTACCTTTTCCAAAAAATACGCCCCCCCCCCCCCCCAAAAAAAAAAAAAAATCCTGCTTACGGGCCTTACTGATGGTACATAATGTACCAGTACCCCTGATAGTATCATTGATGAACTATCTGATTTACCCTTGATATCATAATTGATATACTACTGATATTGCACGATACTGGCACATGACATTTGCCAGTATCGCTCGATACAGGTACATTATTGTTCCAGTATAGTCCGAACACCAAATTGTGTTCCTGTATCGAACGATACTGATGGTACATAATGTACCAGTACCCCTGATAGCATCATTGACAAACTACCCAAGTTAACCCTGATAGCATCAATGATAAACTATCTGATTTACCCTTGATATCATAATTGATATACTATAACCTGAGTTATTCCTCCTGATAGCATCAATGATAAACTACTGAGTTACCCCTGATACTATCATTGATAAAATACCTGAGTTACCCCTGATAACATCATTGATAAACTACCTGAGTTACCCCTGATAACATCATTGATAAACTACCTGAGTTACCCCTGATAACATCATTGATAAACTACCTGAGTTACCCCTGATAACATCATTGATAAACTACCTGAGTTACCCCTGATAACATCATTGATAAACTACCTGAGTTACCCCTGATAACATCATTGATAAACTACCTGAGTTACTCCTGATAACATCATTGATAAACTACCTGAGTTACCCCTGATAACATCATTGATAAACTACCTGAGTTACCCCTGATAGCATCAATGATAAACTACCTGAGTTACCCCTGATAGCATCAATGATAAACTACTGAGTTACCCCTGATGACATCATTGATACATTACCCGAGTTTCCCCTGATGACATCATTGATAAGCTACCTGAGTTACCCCTGATAGCATCAATGATAAACTACCTGAGTTACCCCTGATAACATCATTGATAAACTACCTGAGTTACCCCTGATAACATCATTGATAAACTACCTGAGTTACCCCTGATAACATCATTGATAAACTACCCGAGTTACCCCTGATAACATCATTGATTAACTACCTGAGTTACCCCTGATAACATCATTGATAAACTACCTGAGTTACCCCTGATAGCATCAATGATAAACTACCTGAGTTACCTCTGATGATAACATCATTGATAAACTACCTGAGTTACCCCTGATGACATCATTGATAAACTACCTGAGTTACCCCTGATGACATTATTGATAAACTACCTGAGTTACCCCTGATGACATTATTGATAAACTACCTGAGTTACCCCTGATAGCATCAATGATAAACTACCTGAGTTACCCTGATAACATCATTGATAAACTACCTGGGTTACCCCTGATAGCATCAAAGATAAACTACCTGAGTTACCCCTGATGACATCATTGATAAACTACCTGAGTTGCCCCTGATAGCATCAATGATAAACTACCTGAGTTATCCCTGATAGCATCACTGATAAACTACCTGAGTTACTCCTGATGACATCATTGATAAACTACCTGAGTTACCCCTAATCGAATCAATGATAAACTACCTGAGTTACCCCTGATGACATTATTGATGATATACCTGAGTTGCCCCTGATAGCATCAATGATAAACTACCTGAGTTACCCCTGATGACTTCTTTGATAAACTAACTGGCCTGAGTTACCCCTTTAATCAATGATAAACTATCTCAGTTACCCCTGATAGTGAAAGCATCATTGATAGCCGAGATATTATAAAGCATTTTTATATATTGTAATAAATATAAGAGGACCTGACGTTTCGATTCTAACAGAATCTTTATCGAAGGTAAAATGACAGAATACAACATTACACAACATATATATAGACAGAGGAACAATAGGCAGGAAGTCAAAGTGACAGATGAATGAATAGGGGAAGATATCATACTTGACAGCTGATTGATGAAGGGGATAATATAACAAAAGGATGACATAGACAAAGGGGAGATTAAAAAGTAAAAGGCAAATGGGATATAAAAAATAATTGGTGAGTGAAATCAATAATGGTGATTGATGACTACAAATAAATATATAATAAAATGGATGGAAAATGTAAAAGGACTGAGAGAATGCATATATTATTAGGTAGATTATCAATGATGCATCCTAAGATATACCCTTATAGCATCATTACTCCCCATATTTACTTCTGATAACTAATGCGGATAAGGATCGGTTCTCGGATGGGAAGTATCAGGGGTGTTGTTCAATTGTGTGACAGTGATATTATACAAGGTATGCGAGTAGACTACAAGTACAGCAGCACATATCTAAGACTTTGAAATAGAGGGCGCTAACCCTACTTTTTCAATTGACAGACTACGGATTACCAGATGACGATGGACATGTTGACCATTTTGAATTTGTAGCGGTTCAAGCTTCGTGAATGGCAAAAACAGAGTTGAGCAATTCATTTCTAAACACATTCTTGCCATCCCCTTTAACAATAACATAACCTTGTATTAAAAGGCGTAATGTTACATTATTGTTTAATTTGTTAAAATGCCGTTCGAGGAGGGTTTTTTATCACTCTCAACTTGAATTGAAGTGGTGTATATAACCATAAGGAAAAAAACATATATTTGGTCTATATCTACATGATTGTACCCATCTAACGACTTTAAAACCGTTTGGTCTATCCATCACCTGTGAAAGTTAGTCACATTTTACACAAATCCGCACAACAAATTACACCCTTATAAAAATTATCCCACTGAGCTGACCCAGGCGTAGGTAACATGGTAGATAAAACCCCGATTCTCTTGACCTTAATAGTTTGTCGCAACTGGTCTAGTTGGCGCTATAACATGGTCGAAGCCAACCACTGCTTGCCTTATGCGGCATGTCGCAACTGTTAAAGGGGGCGCTGTGTACATGAACCAATTTGATTACAGGCACAGATCTGGAGTTTCTTATCCCATAATTATTAAATATCCCTGGCTGACCTGACTTGTACTATTATAGATGGCGCTATTTAGCCGACGTAATTGATTGATGACGTCACTCGTCCTTCTTTTCGATAATCACGTAAGTACAGGTGGACGTGCGAATTTTAGGCACTTACAATCTGTTGAAATTCTCATTAATCAATATGATATTTATTTTTTAAATGAGGTAATGTAAAATTTGAAATAGTTTTCTACGCGATAGCTTAAAAATTTCATCGATTTTCATGTAGGTTAACTATGATAATTTGGATTGAAAATCTATCACTTCATATTTCGAAATAGCATGTAACTGACAATAATAGGTTTCCCATACACATGAACAGTATGGGGGATAACAGCGTGGTTTTAATTGATTTTTTTTTTATCATGATTCGCACCAGCTCTGAATCGGCTATCTGTCTGAGACCTCTCACTTTAAGGTCAAGCAGGCTTTGTGATTTTTCTCATCGTTCTTTTTGTTTGTTTTTTCAAAATGTTGCTGTATTTTATTTTTTGACAAACAAAAAATCCATTTTGGGTCCAGTATTCATTTGCACTCGATTTTGCCGCTCGGTACAATCTATTTTCAAACCATGATTTTGAAGCAGCCCTCAAATTAAGTTAAGAAATAGAAAGGGCAATGCAATTTCTGGCAATTTGAAAGGGGCACCAAGGCAATTACTAATTAGGGCCTATGTAATTTTCAATGGAGTAAAAACAGCCAGAAGTTGAGGGCATTCAAGGCAAGGTGGGGCACCGACGGCAATTGCCTTCGGTTAATTTGAGGGCTGTTATGAAGTAGGCCCTAATTACGAATCGTATCGATCTGTAACTTTAATAGAAGATCTTTATGATTTATGATTAAGTATGAAATCTGCAAGAAAATCTGCTTTCATAGTAAAACTAAAAATCAATGATAGAGCCTAGAGGGTGCTACTTGGAAAAGATCACATATAAAATATAATATGCCTTTTTAAATGGTGATCTTGAGAGGCAGGTATTTTTTATCAAGCCATGACATTTTTGCCATTTATTGCGTAAGCCTACATAACTCCAGGGGAAAAAAGTTACGTATGTGAAAATGGCGATTATTTTGGACGACCCCCTTCCAGAAGGGGCACGCACCAGCGTTGAAAATTAAATGGGGGAGGGGGGAAGAGAAATAAATAGGAGGGGGCAAGATGCATGCTAACATTTAAAGGTTTTTAATGTCAAAATTGATTGATTATTATTTTAATGGTCTGAAGCCAATTGTATGTTTTTCTTTAAAAAAAATCTTTCTATTGTTTGTGGGGTAAATGACAGAGCGGTATTGCAGGGCCTCGATTTATTTGGGATAATTTTTAGCAAAGTAATACTAGTGTGGGCTAGTTACTGAAAATGGTCTAAAATCGTATGGGAAGGGAAGTCTGGGGGTATTGGTTAATAATAAAAAATCGGCTAGATTTTAAATAATAAGTCATTTTCAAAATGACTCGATCCTTGGCTCTTTCCTTGTTTATTACATGTGTGAAATAGAGAGTAAAACATTGACTATTTCTTCCTACGATTGTGATTTACAGCAATGGCGGACGCAGCACCAGCCGGTGGTAGAGGTGGGTTCCGAGGCGGATTCGGTGGCGGTGAACGTGGTCGCGGAGGCGACAGAGGACGTGGCCGAGGGCGCGGTAGAGGCAGAGGGCGTGGACGTGGTCGTGGCAAGGCAGAAGACAAAGAATGGATGCCAGTCACTAAGTTGGGACGTTTGGTAAAGGACCTGAAGATCAAGTCCCTAGAAGAGATCTACCTGTTCTCTCTCCCGATTAAGGTACGTTTTGAATGCCAGATGCCACAGATAAATCTTTGCCAAGAAGTGCTAAACATGTTCAAGGTTGTAGTATCCCGTCATATCAATAGGCCGATCACTACATCCATCCACTGAACAGGGCTCTTCAAATTTCAAGCAACGTAAACACAACATTGCAGTCTGAATAAATTCATTATTTATATTTAATCAGTGAGAATATTTTAATTATAATTTACATTCCATAGAAAATGGACAAACAAATCTTGGCAGTTGGCGCCCCCATCTTCACAATATCATGATATAATCATATTCATATCCTCATCCACATTATCTTGAAAATTCTGAACAAAAATACATGACCAATGACCATCTTGTTCAAACGACTTTGATTATAAGGCCCCGCCAACTTGATCTTTAGTTTCCCGTAACATTTTTTTTCAAAACAGGGGAGGCACCCATTTCATTATTCATTATTTTTACGCCTTTCATTATTATACAAAATGTGGACGTCAGACGTATTGTTATACACCGCTGCACACCATCATAGAATGAAATGGGTTAATTTAGAATATGTAAGTTACAGAAAGGCTATTCAGGTCAAAATGAATAAACATTTCACTTCATTTTAACGACGGACGATTGATCAGACAATTTCATCACACAAAATGCATGAATTTGGACGTTTTCATTGCAAAAACGGTTTTTTTTCCCAAAATTTCAATAATGAATTCAAATGCGGGCATGAAAATGAAGCGCGGGCGGGTTACGGGAAACTAAAAATCAAGTTGGCGGGGCCTAATCATCCATATAAACTGGGTGCAACATAATTCTTAAATTAGTATTGTTACGCTTAATTCCATCGTGGACTTGACCACTCGATTGAAGAAGTCTAGCATCATTTCCATGAAGGCAGATTGGATTCAACAGTCGCCCCTAGAACTGTTCACCAACTCCTCATCAGCAATGACTTGTATATACCCCTGGTTGTTAAATGTTAAGTAGAGGACCATAAGCTACTTAATTAAAAAAGATGCAAAGTCGCCCTTCTGTTCCACATGCTTGATTCAAGGCTTGCTTCAGAAGTTATATAACAACTTTGTTTATGTTTTCCCCATCATTTTGTACAATTGTACACCATAGGAGTCTGAAATCATTGATTTCTTCTTGGGTGCAGCTCTGAAGGATGAGGTTCTGAAGATTATGCCAGTCCAGAAACAGACACGTGCCGGACAACGTACACGATTTAAGGTAGGTCAAAGTATGTGCAATAATATTGCTACATGAGAAACAATACGATTAGGTATAGACCTTATTCGTAATTGGCGATGTCAGGCTAAAGAGGGAGACATACTCGATGCGACGTCACTAATCTTAACGAAGGCGAGGCCAATTGTAGTAAATTGCGTCACTTGTGACGTGTAAAATTACGTCACAAGTGACGCAATTTACTACAATTGGCCTCGCTTTCGCTATGATTAATGACGTCACATCGAGTATGTCTCCCTCTTTAGCCTGAAATCGTCAATTACAAATAACGTCTATGGATCAAGACTTAACATCATAAAGATTATCGTAATGTATAACAGGTGTGTGAACTATCAGTTATCTGCTTTAAAACTGATTTCTGCTGTTTTGTTCAGCTGAATCCCACACTTATTAGCCTTTAAGGATTATTATCTTTATCTTTATTGTTATTCAAGTCATCACTAACACCCTTGGTTAACTGTTTCAGATTTTAATTAATGCCGATTTGATATATTTTTGTTGTCAATTTGTCAGCAAACCAGAAGTCTGGCATTGACAAAATAAACACCCATTTTTCCCTATGTTCAAATCAAAGGTATATCATTTGTAAATTTGCTGGTACAGGGATGAATAATTCATGGAAAGTTTGTCAGCATTATTGTGGATAAATGATGATTTCAAATAAAATAGCTTAAATTTTCAAATGTCGCATACTTCCTGAAATGATTAAAATGAGAAGAATGTCCAATCATTAAATATTAAGTTAAACTGTAGCACTGTATTATTCTTTAAGACTGATGAATACCAGGGACCAATTTCAAATATTTGAATTGCATTTGTAGGTGCACAAATAGATTATTTCACAATCCACCTGCACATTTTGTCAGCTATTCCACAATCCACATGACCACATGCACATTTTTTCAGCTGATAAATCAATAAAAGAAACTCTCTTTTAAAGGTGATCACTTTTTTGGGGCTATGATTTTTTTCTACACATAAAGATATTTTGATATCAGAAGAATCCCCATATTTTCTAATTATGTCTGTAAAATCTTAGGGGCCAGAAATGTTCCATTTAGAAATTATAGGCTGAAATATGGTGAGTTACTGCCAGAGGTGGTTAACCACCAGTAAATTTGTGTACTACTCAATGGGCCAATTTATTGTGACCATGCTTGTGCTTCTAAAATAAGAACCATTGGAGTAATGCAACTCTAACTTAGGAATGTGACAATTTTAAAGGAATGGTCCCGCAAGCACAACATTGAGCATTATTTGTTAGAAACATAATTATCGAGCCGAAGTTACGTAATTATATAGAACAAAACACCGTACTAGTCACAAAAATGAATAAAAACTGCCATCACTCAACATGCACTTTTTAAAATTCGCGGCGATTGAAAGTCCCTGTGTCGATGACGTCATGGGTATCGGTGCTCAAATTTGCGCATGTGTATTGTACAACTATGACATCATCGACACTGGGACTTTTAATCGCCGCGAATTTTAAAAAGGGCATGTTGAGAGATTGCGGTTTTTATTTGTTTTTGTCATAAGTGTGGTGTTTTCTTCTATATCATTACAAAAGTTGGGCTCGATAGTTATATTTCTAACATATAATGCACACTTTTATGCTTGCGGGACACCTCCTTTAAGGATGACCTTTCCTTGAAAATAGAAAACATCAAGTTGAAAATCGGGCCAGCAATCAGAACATCTACCTTTTACTTTTAAATCATGGTACATAATTACCTAAACTGAGCTTAACATTTTTTCCTTGTCATTTTCCAGGCATTCGTTGCTATTGGAGACTATGCAGGTCACGTAGGTCTTGGTGTGAAATGCTCCAAGGAAGTGGCCACTGCAATCCGTGGCGCCATCACCTTGGCCAAGCTGTCAATTGTGCCCGTACGTCGAGGCTATTGGGGTAACAAGATCGGCAAACCCCATACCGTGCCATGCAAGGTAAGTCGCACGCTAGAAATCTTGAGTTACAACCACTGTTCCCTTTTTATCCCCCTGGTTTTAAAACCAGAAGAGGATTTTGTCATGTCAATGCGCATCGGTGTGTGCCTTTTGGTTATCCTTTTTTTCTTCAGAATGCTGCATCTTTTGAACGGATGGACGGATTGAATTCAAACCTTCAGCGATAGGTAGGCCATGGTCAAAAACTGTGGCTGCTTTTTTGGGGGGGTCTAATTTGCATAGGTCATCTGAGGTCAACAGGAATGACATTTCAAGATTTTCTTGAACTATTTATGGTTGATTTTTGTGTACAATTCCTCGAAATCTCGGCTTATTTTGATAGAGTGTCTGATTTAGAGGTGTTTTACATGCACAAATGCATGAAACTTTGGCTCTGTGCATGTAAACATTTGCTTGCGTGCATATAAAATTGTGATATACAGCCATTTTTAAGGGGGGAAATCCATTTTTCAAGGAAATATTGCTGTTGTGCAGGTAACTTTTATTTTCTAAATCGGACACTGCTTTGATAAAACTGAGGGAAATGGTAAAACCTGATAATCACGGCGAGAATACCCATAGTGTATGTGTATAACGGAATAAATCTGTATAACTCGTACAATAGAATGTCTTTGCACTTTTTGACTTTTTGACTATTTTGTGATAAGCTTACCCACCCGTAGGTAGAACCTAAATCTGGGGTTTTGTGCGTTGTATTCAGCAGTTCTGCTTTTGTTTCCAATTTCTTAAAATGTTTAACTTTGTACCTTGCCCTGACCATAACCTGATAAATAATGACCAAACCATTTGAATATTTCCCCCAAAGGATTTTGTAATTTCCACACAGTTGCTTTAATTGACTGAAGAAAGTCACCCTACATGCAATGTGATCATTTTAAACCACATGGAAAAACATGTGCTGCTTTGTAATGTAACCTATTGACCCTTCAGATTTCACTGTCGAACAATGTCAAACAACTTAATGAATTGGAAAACTTGTTTTTTCGATCAATAATCTTTCAAAGCAACATTTTAAGACAATATTTGGATCACCTCAATTTTCAGGCTCCATTCACCTTTCCGGTGTTGCGCATTCAAAAATAATAAATCTGTGCATTTCTCTGTGTAATCAGGTTACAGGTAAATGTGGCAGTGTATTGGTACGTCTGATTCCAGCACCCCGTGGTACAGGCATTGTCAGTGCACCAGTACCCAAAAAACTACTACACATGGCTGGTATTGAGGACTGTTACACCTGCGCTAAAGGATCTACTTGCACCCTTGGAAATTTCGGTAAGATGTGATTGTATTTATATAACCAACTTACCAATATCTACAACTTGTTCTAGACACTTGGTTTCTCTAGTTATTTGTTTCTCTAGTTATTTGGTGACTGTGCTCACTTTCAGATTTGAAATGTGCACATTTTGTGATCAAGGCCATTATTTTATCGGGTGAAGGGGTGCCCATTAGATACCAATGGTTTTAAAACATGTGGTTAGAAATCCTGACATTTTTAAATTGCTTAAATTGCAAATTATACCTAAATAATAGCTCCTTGAATAACACAATACGATAATAACACAATACGATAATATTGACCTGTTATGAGTTTCGACCAATTAAATATGATAACATTTCATTAATTAATAATATTAAATATTCCAATTACATGCGGGTAATAAAATTGCTTGCAAATTATACCTAAATTAACACAGAACACACAATCAAATTTGCCAAATGAGTGCCCCAGACTACTACCCATTCCTTATTTAATGCATCAAAGACAATCAAATTTTATAAGCCAAAAATACTCTGCCACAACTATCAAGGTCCATACAATTCAATAAGGTTTTCTTATAGGACCGATATGAGCAGGACAAAGACATCATGATACTATCACTAAATCATTTTGATGTATTCAGATTCAACAACGTTATTGATACACCTGTTCAAAACTCCCGCCAATGGACACACTTCTAATTCCATGGCTATACAAAAGTGGCATTACAACGTTACGCTAAGCTAGGATAATGCTCTCTAATACTACCCATTCCTTATTTAATGCATCAAAGACAATCAAATTTTATAAGCCAAAAATACTCTGCCACAACTATCAAGGTCCATACAATTCAATAAGGTTTTCTTATAGGACCGATATGAGCAGGACAAAGACATCATGATACTATCACTAAATCATTTTGATGTATTCAGATTCAACAACGTTATTGATACACCTGTTCAAAACTCCCGCCAATGGACACACTTCTAATTCCATGGCTATACAAAAGTGGCATTACAACGTTACGCTAAGCTAGGATAATGCTCTCTAATACTAGGATTTAAATAACAATCAATGTTATAGCTCAGCAATGTGATAGGAGCTTTAATCATGGATCATTGTTATTCCTTCTGTATCTACTATTTCTATGATTCTGATCCAGTCCTTATCTGTCTCATGGATGTAACAGCGCTATCTGTAGTGCAAGTCTTCAGGCCAATAACAACCATTATGATCTTCTTCTTTTTTACAGCCAAAGCAACCTTTGAAGCCATCCAAAACACATACAGCTATCTGACCCCAGACATGTGGAAGGATACTGTGTTTGTAAAGGCTCCATACCAAGAGTTCACAGATCATCTCGCCAAGATGGCCAAGAGTCAACCCGCTGCAGCTCGAGAAACGACATCTTACTAAAAAACAGCAGTAGTTGTCGGATTAATAGTCCTTCACATTGTACCAATCCTAAAGGGGTGGGGTTTTCATCTCATCAGATTTAATTCTGTTGAGTCACATCTTTTGATCCAAAATGAAAATAATCATGCAAGTTGTGTTTAAAAAGAGTGAAAACATTCCCCTAGTAGCTGCATAACATGATTGCTACACTTTGGAGGACATGATAAAATTTTGACTCAAATATATACCTATTCATCCTCTCACAATCATTAATCATGAGTGTAAACTGTGCAATGCAGATTTAGTATGAGTTATGTATATTTAAGTTAACATTTTATTGGCAAACCAAGATGTATGATTTCTACTTTATGTTGATTTTTAACGTCTTGTTGTCCAATGTCGCCTTAAAAACGCGTCTTTGGATAAAGAAGTCTTGCGATAGTAGACATAATAAAAATGAAAAAGTTGAAAAAGATTGAAACTTAAATAAAAACTACTGTGTTTTGTGTCATCATTTGACTTGTACAGTGGAACCTCGTTAACATTAAACTCTGGTAACACAATGTTATTCAAAACCCAAGCTTATATTTTACCATTGTAATATGACTCGATAACACAAATTCCTGTTAACTCAAACTAAATTCAAGGCCCTGGTAACTTGGTGTTAATGAGGTTCCACTGTATTAGCAAATATTATGGGTGGTCAATAATTTCATAAAACAATGGTAGTACAATTTTGTCATTGTTGCCTTATTTTGGTATGATATGAAAGATTGATAAATCACCACCACCAATGTCACTTGCAGAATTGTTACAAGAAAATATTTTAATGACAGTTGATTCAGCCGACTTCGAATCGACACAAATAGATTTGTTTTGGGAAGTTGGACTTGTCAGTAATCTGCTCTACGACCAGCCCTCAAATTAACCGAAGGCACCGAAGACAATTGCCATCGGTGCCACATCTAGTTACCTCGATGCCCTCAACTTCTGGCTGTTTTTACTCCATTGAAAAGTACATAATTGCCTTGGTGGAAGTTGGTGCCCCTTTCAAATTGCGCAATGAAGGCTGCAGCAAATTGGTGTTTGGTAAAGTCTTTCGAATCATACCAAAATCATGAGATAGTAATGCCCCTCATACAGCTATAGAAAAAGTGACCTTATGCAATGAAGGCTGCAGGAAATTGGTGTTATGGGAATGTCTTTCGAATCATACCAAAATCATGAGATAGTAACGCCCCTCGTACAGCTATAGAAAAAGTGACCTTGTGCAATGAAGGCTGCAGGAAATTATTGTTGGGTCATTCCACCCCAATTCAACAATATTGGGGTGGAAAAATAGATTTTGTTCATATTTCATATACTGATAGATATTGATGAGATATGAAAAACCTGACATTTTGGGGGGGTCGCCGAAATTCCGCAAAAAACACGCGTCGCGAAATGAAAGTCCATGTTGAGCGGCCATTATCTCAAGAAGTAAACCCCCTAGAATATTGAGATTTGGTTTCTATTACTAACTTTTTATGCTGCTTTCAAAACTGTAATCCCTGCAAACATGACTTTAGCTTATCAAAATAATGGATTAATATTGTATTGCTCCCCTTAGTGAAAATCCCCTAGTCAAATGGCGTTGATCCACATTCAAATGCCTTAATGTTGGCATTGTATAAGATTGGCATATTGAATATCGACATCCTCTTTTCAAGGGAAAACAAAAATCGCGTCGTATACAATAGACTCGCTGACTATTCATAGTAAATTGGTCTGAATTATGATTGTACTTTTAGAAGCTAAGACACTGTTTATTCCAGGGTAACTACGAGGGTCAATCAATAAGTTCTACCTCCTTCCTCACAACTTTGATATTAGCCAGTCGTATGAAATATTCCACATCTGTAGCTTTGAAGTTGAATTCATTTGCGAATTCATAGTAAATTGGTCTGAATTCTGGTTGTACTTATAGACACTTTGTGTTCCAGGGTAACTACGAGGGTCAATCAATAAGTTCTACCTCGTACCTCATAACTTTAATATAATATTAGTCAGTCGTTTGAAATATTCCACAACTAGCTTTGAATCTCAGTTACGAATTCATAGTTAATTGGTCTGAATACTGGTTGTAATTTTCTGGAGATACAGTGAAAACCAAACGCCAATTTAGTGCGACGGAAACGGATTTAAAAAAAGCCAAATATCTCCTAAATGCTATTCATTTGGCGAATTCTAAGAGACAAAAACGTACCTATTGGTTAATTAACCGTTCTAGAACAGTTATCTCTTCAACAACCATAAAAGTGACTAAATGACCCTCTAATTATCCATCAGTTTAACCTTACCCTAGACTAGAATCACTGCAAAAGTCATATTTGCGTTTCATAAGAACTAAGACATCTTCAATATAATGTACAGGACTATTAGAATGGATGGATTTCAAGCCTCTCAAAGAGATAATTTTCTACCACGACTACCTGATCGACTATTCTAAAGGCTGCATAAGGAAAACTCATTAAGGGGGCTGTGCACCTTCAGGTACAGCCTCCGTAAAACTGTCGTAACTTCTTTATTATTCATTAAATCTATATAAAAGTATACATTTTCTTGCAGAAAAGGGTTCAATGAATCCAACCATGATCATGAAATTGACCATTTTGGGAGAAAATTATAAAAAACACGTTTTTTGACCCATTTTAGGTTTGGAAAAGATAACTCAAAATATATTTTGTTACATTTTATCATACTAGTTTAATTATATTTTTATTTATTTATTTATTTATTTGAACATACACTTTTACAACAGTGGCACCCGTCTACCCGACGGTGCGTTCATAATATATACATACAATAATTGACAAAAACGAAGAACATTAAAAATTATTATATAGTCATGTATACAATAGTCTCAATAGATTCACTTTGAGTTCATAATATTACATCTAACAGCCCACGCACGTTTAAGGTATGATTTGCAGAATTGGTCAAGGATAGCGTATGCAGAACGGGCAGCTTTAGTGTGTCTGTAAGGCGTGGTGATATTAATTGGACAACCTAGCATTATATACAATTTTGAGTCCAGATTACTGATAATAAATTCCAGCCAAACATCACTAAAACCATCGTTGCATAGGTTATTTTCGAGTTTGATATATTCCTCGACCCTTATCTCATTCAGTGATCTACATGTAAATAAGAAATGTCTTAAGTCTTCCATTGAATCATCATTACAAAGCATACATTTACCATCCTTATTATTTGAAGACCATTTGCGTATTCTATGTTCCAATGGAAGCGTGTTTGATCGCGCTTTGAATTTTAGACTACAACCAAAGAAATCAGTTTTGTCTAAAAGATAGTCTTCCAATTGAACGGTTTTTTTAAACTGCAAATAGTCGCTAAGAGAAGATTTTTCCCTAACAGTGTTACTCCATACATTATGACAGACAATCTTATTAATGCGCTTAAATGTGTTGACCCAGCGTGGACTTGTGGGGGCGTCATTAATAATGTATTCCATGTCGCATCTTTTAAGCGTATCTCTAATCGACGACAACCATTTGAACCTGATATGGTCCATGTCGCAGTTTAGATTCATTAGAGCGTTTAACATAAGTTTTGGCCAACGGTGCATCTCTAGATTAGAGAGTCGTGCAAGATACCTAATTCTGTGAACATCTTGAAGGGAGGCGATGGGGTTCCACCCCAAGTCGCCATAGAGGGCTACGCCCGGCGTGTTACGGGGTGCCTTCAAGATATATCTTGCCATTTGTAGCTGCAAATTCTCTATTTTATTGCTATCAGCCTTGCTACCACAGGTCCATACCGAGCATGCATAGTTAATAGAGGGAACCGCTAGAGATTTCCAAAGAATGTTACCATAATAAATCCTATTGAAATTATCGTGACTATCAACGATCGATTTTATATACGCGATCAACCTATTACCTTTCTTAACAACTTCATTGACATGAGTGTGATCAGACAAATTTCTTGATATGTGGACCCCTAAGTATTTATAGTGATCGCACTCGGAAATCGATAGATTGCCTAGTTTCCAGAGTTTAGTTTTATCTATACGTTTGCCTACCACCAATACCTTAGATTTATCAATATTGAAGTCTAATTTCCAGGTTCGTGAGAAAGTTGATGCAATGTCTAGCATCCTTTGCAATTCGACTGCGTTATCTGCTATAAGAACTACATCATCAGCCCAAAAAAGACAACCTGTTTGCACATTACATGTACGTACCCCCACCCCTTCTTTCCTTATGAGCCTAGCTAATTCATTTATGTAAATGCAGAATAAAATTGGTGAAAGCACACATCCCTGTTTTACACCTTCTTCCACCTCAAAAAAATCTGTAATGAGATCACCAAACTTAACATTAGATTGAACATTCATATATAGACTACTAATAATGTTCCACATACTGCCCCGAATACCTAACTTCCATGCAAGTGATAACAAACCGTCCCGCCAGACCGTATCAAAGGCTTTACTGAAATCCAGGAAGGCTAAATATGTGGATTTGTTCTCAGCCAATCGCGTGGCTGCTATGCTTTTCAGGGAGAAAATATGATCCTCGCATCTGTAATTCTTCCTAAAGCCTCCCTGTATTTCCGAAAGAAATTGGTGGTCTTCAACAAAACATGAAATTGATTTAGAGATTATACGATTAAACACTTTAGAAACACATGAAGTTAATGTGATGCCCCTGTAGTTATTAAGATTACTCTTATTACCCTTTTTATGGATTGGTATAATAATACCTTTGTTCCACTCTTGTGGTGTGCTTTCAAGCTGTACAAGTCTTTGGAAAAGTTGAAGGATTGATCTGTTGAGATCATCCCCGCCATTCTTGAGGAGCTCGTTCGTGATATTATCTATTCCGGGAGACTTGTTCAGTTTAGCTTGGCCTAATGCCTCAATAACATCATCAATATTAACATTAATGTCGGATAATATCTTATCTGATTCAGCTACATCGGTTGGATCATGATCATTAGCAAGTACACTCTGAATATGCTGAATGTGGTTTTTAACCAGAACATCATTATCTGTTTCATGTAAATTCTTATTCATTTTTCCGAGAGACTCGAAATACTGTTGAATAGTTTGGTTCATAATCTTCCTATCTGTAGTGATATTGTCCGAGTTAGGAAGTTTTAAAGAATTCACACGCTCTTTAACATTTTTCGGACCCCTTAATTCTTGCCAAAAATCTCTACTTGAGGTACCACCCTTTTGTGTAATATCTATACATCGATCAATCCTTTTCTGAGTAATACGCTCTTTAATAAGCTGCTTAGCTCTTAACTTCTTACCCAGATATTCATTCCAAAGCTTATCCCCCTCTTCTTTGTTATTATCACTTGAAGTGGACCACTTACGGTGTGATTGACAACTACTCTTCCTCTCTTGAATAGCCTCATCAATGTCCTTATCCCACCATGGCTTACACTTACCCTTGAGTGGTTTCACACCTATTGTGTCTTTTGTTACTTGAATGAGATTAGACTTCCAAGAGCTCCACAGGGAGTCCGGGTTATCAAAAACTTTTGCGTCCCAGTTTTTAAATTTAGATTTAATCTCATCTTGATACTTGCTAAAGTCATAATCTGGTGTAATATCCCATATGACTTTGTTATCTTTGTCCTTACGTTTTACAAACTCATCATTGAAAACCATGTTCAGAATAATCATATTATGGTCGCTGCCGATATTGAAATTGCGATCTTCATCCACGATCATAGATTTTATACATTCCTCAACATTTGTAGAAGCTAAAACATAATCAATTGTACTAGATAAATGGTTACGGAACCAAGTGATTTTTCCTTGACATTTGCGTGAACAATTCATAATAGAGAGGTTAGCATTATCACAAAAATCAAGAAGTTTCACGCCATTTGTGTTACGTATAGGATCCCCATAAGGGATAACATCACCGATCCTCCCATTAAAGTCGCCCATGACAAGGATATGCTCATCACCCGTATTCTCCTCAATTTGAATGACTTCTGATAGTAATTGATTATAGAGCTCATCCGTTAAGTTCGGATCGGCACCTTCAACTGGGAAGTATGCAACTGCAAGATTTGTAAACAAGTTCTTGCCAACACGAACTTTGATCCATAATCTTTCATAATCATCATGTTTTGAGTTAAATAAGTCATCGTCGATAATATCAAACACATCAGACACTAGAAATCCCACACCACCCCCTCCCTTTCCATGCCTATTTTTACCAACCCACTGGAAACCTTTCACGTCAACCTTCTCGTCGTTATTCAGAAATGTTTCGGTTAGCCCCATAACCTTAATCTTCTCTTGATTGAGAAGGATAGGAATTTCATACATGCTAGATTTAATACGATTTACATTGTTGAAAGCCATTTTCACAGAAGTATTGTTACGCCGTAATTGGTTACCTTTACCACCTCTCCTATGTCGTCCTATTTTACCATGTTTACTAGAACCATGATTACAGAATTTTGCAATATTATTTGGAACAGTAAAAACAACATCATTATTATCATTATCATTACATACATCAACATTATTATCATTATCATTATATATATCAGCATCACACTTGAGATCATCAGATAGAATGGTATACATATTAAAATGGGTGAAATCATGAGGATCCGTGCGTGTATCGTAAGAAACATTATTGTAAGAGACACTGACGGCACTATCATCATGGCCTACATTTCAGTTATTAAGTGGGCAGATGTCCATGTGTGATTTATGTCCTATGTCATTACAGGAGTGACAAGTGATGGGACGCCCATGTCTGCAGTTTTTCTTCATATGGTTTTGCTCACCACAATAATGGCAGCGACGGGGCTGATGTCGGTTATCATGCTTATGGTGGTTATGCCGCGCGCGAGAGTCTGACTGTTGATGACCTGATGATTGCCGCTTTTGTATAATCCGATGGGTAGCGTTTATGTTCATGAGAAGTTTACGCGTTCCTTCCGAGGATAAATGTAGACCGCGACTATTAAGAAGAGATGCGTCGATGTCCTCGGCGGATTGGTTATTCTCTACCACGTTGCAGTGGTGTTTCGTCGCGATGACCCTAATAGATGAATTCAGTATACTAACGCGGTTGTCGTGTTCGTTGCTGTCCACGCGGGGGCAAACTGTGGAAAGAACCACCTCCGTATGTGGTGCGCGTGTTTTAAGTCCTTTGACGAGTGAAGATATTTCCGCGGAACCTTCCTTTAGTTTTTCCTTAGAGGTGCAATCGTTGGTACCAACATGAATTATGATACATTCCAAGGGGTCTAAGTTGATGTTATCCAGGGCCTTCTTGACATCGCATACCCTTCCTCCTCGCAGACACTTAACTGAAGTATTATCCAAACCGCGCTCGTCTATATCTCTGATGATTGAGTCTCCAATTAACAAGGTCTCCTTGGGTTCGCGCGTAGAGTTCTTTAGCACCGGGCTTGTCGTGGGTTTCTTTGCAGTTGATTTCCTTGGCACCGGGCCGCTATCCGAGGAGTTCTTCGACGCCGGGTCATTTGCCGTAGGTTTCTCTTTGGCACCGGGCCGCTCACCGATGAGTTCTCTGGCACCGGGCCACTCGCCGGGAGTTGTTGTCGGAGATCGTGTAGTTCTGTCTGTTGATCGCGAATCAAGCTGGAGAGTGTTGTGTTTTCATTACGTATTGTGATGACCTCGGCCTGCAGGGATTCTGTGGTCATTGTAAGCGCTTTGACTGTGTTTGAGATGTCCTTACAACTAGCGCAAATCCAAAAGGTTGGTCTGGCAGTTGGCTTAACACCAACGCAAATCCGATGGAAAAGGCCTTGGCAAAAGCTGCATTCCATTGCCTTTCCCTTCTGCAGATGGTGGAACTGACACTTATCAATGCACGCTACCCTGGCAGCTGTGATGTTGGGGCCGTCAACATGATGCGTCTCGGATGGGCCTGTCGCCGGCATGTCCAGTGTCGATGATGCAGCAGGTTGTGGGTCTATCACCGGTGTTAGTGTAGGGGCAACAGATATCGGTGTCGTCAACCTTGGTGATCCAGGATGTGTTTGCCTTGAGTTTCTCAAAGGAGATAGCAATATACTAGTACTATCAGATAAGAGTTGTGGTTTAGACAGTTTCTCCATCCTGGCATATACGGCCTTTCAGACTAGTGTTGATTTGGAGCGCGTGATTTGCGATGATAGTTGGATCCGTGTTGTCTGGTAGAATCCTCCCCATGGCGTTCCGTATTCGACCGAGTACGGCATGGGCATTCAGCGTCGATAGTTCAGACAAATCCATCTTGTCAATTTGTTCTCGTTGAGCATTGAGAACAGCGGATGCTGCCTGTTCAGTTGATATGTTCTTAGAGGCGCCGTTGTTCTTAAAAGAACATTTTGTCTTACCTGCCTTAGGTTTGGTTATAGGCATCGGAGGGAAGCGTTTGTCATTACATCCTTTGCATAATATTAAGTCACCATTACAAAGATCGGCTGGTTTGTCCTTCGCGTGACAGTCGCTACATATAAATCTCCTTGCCATCGCGAAATATACGAAGAATACAAATGTTATCCGAATGAAATAAGTATCCAATGCAAAATATAAATATCCAGTTTATAAATATCCAAGTATATATTCAAGTGATGTAAACGATCCAATAAGAAAAAGAAATGTTTCCCTTGTGATGTAAACGCCGGGGGTGTAAACGTAGACAGTAAATTAATAAATCGAAGTTGAAAGTTGAGTGAATGGTTGGCTGCACACTGGAGCTCGGTGTAGGCACGTCCTATCTCACTGCTGACTGCTGACTGTCGTATATTCCTCATGTAATTCCCTAGGAATCTTTTTTTTTTTTAATTTTTACTCTTTTTTTTTTTAATTATCGAACAAAAAGTACCAAAAAACGTGATTTTCACGATTTTGGAGGTTAAAAAAACAGGTTTTTTGGCACTTTTTGGTCTGTAATTCAAAAAATAATAAAGTAAATTTTTTTAAAAAAAACGATTCCTAGGGAATTGCATGAGGAATATAATAAAACTAGTATGACAAAATTTAACAAAATATATTTTGAGTTATCTTTTCCAAACCTAAAATGGGTCAAAAAACATGTTTTTTGTAATTTTCTCCAAAATGGTCAATTTCATGATCATAGTTGGATTCATTGAACCCTTTCCTGCAAAAAAATGTATACTTTTATTAAGATTAAATGAATAATGAAGAAGTTACGGCAGTTTTACGGAGGCTATGCGAAGGTGCACATCCCCCTTGGCTTAAGTGGTAAAGGGGGTAAAAAAAAAAGTAAGTCCCCCTTCCTAAAATTAGATTACATTTGTTTACATAACTTCATACACAATTAGACGTTTCGACAAGTTGAAACGATTATGGGAGGAGAAAACGCTTGGCTACCAAAAAAAAGTTAAACATTTTCGATATCATGTTTACTTTTCCCAAAACAGTCACATTTCACCAAAATGATGTTTTCAGAAAAAGTGGCACTTGGTCTATACCAGTAAATTTAAAAACTCTCTCCTGATTTTTTTGTACGAAAATTAGACCAAGTTTGTTTACATAACTCCGCACAGAATTAATCGTTTTGAGAAATTAAAAAAATTGTGAAAAGAAAAGTGCTTGGCTTCTCACAGAAAGTGTTTCTCCTTTTCAATATCATGTTTACTTTTCCCAAAATTGTCTCATTTTCCCAAAAACGATGTTCTCAGAAACAGTGGCAATTTTCAAAATCCTATACGAGTTTGTACAATTAGACGTTTTAAAAATTGAAACTTTTCTGAAAAGTTTACTTTTCCAAAAAAAGTCAAATATCCCCAAAATTATGTTTCGGTCAACATGAAATTTGCCAAAATCCAATACAAGTAAGTGCCACTTTTTCTGAAAACATCATTTTGAGGAAATGTGACTGTATTGGGAAAAGTAAACATGAAATCGAAAATGTATAACTTTCTATCGGTAGCCAAGCGTTTTCTCTTTTCATAATCGTTTCAATTTTTTCAAAACGTTTAATTGTGTGTGAATGTAAACAAAAGTAATCGAATTTAAGGGGGGGGGGACTTACTTTTTTCCATCATGTTAAGATTTAACATTCGAGGGATCACTGTGGTAGTAGCAGTAAATTCGAGTTGATATTATACTAATTGCCAGCCCACAAAGGTTAATATTGCCTACAATCTGATGTATGATAATACTGTATTATATTCAGAAATCATTGTTTTCTATTTTCAGTATTTAAATCGCGCTGTTATATCTAAGTGCAATTCGAAAAAAACATGTATTTATATTTAGGCCTAGTGTAATTTTCCGTGTCCGTGGTCCAAAAACTCTCTGGCTTTGATCGCATTATAACAAAAGTAAAACATATCAATCATCATTTACTATAAATGTGTATACCTGTGATTCAGAGCTATAATCATGACAATTGTCATGATGCTGACATTCATATTATAAATGTTATGAGTGAGGAGGTAGAACTTATTGAATGACCCTCGTATATATATACATACATACATACATACAGGGTGAGTCAAAAATACTGCAATAGTGGAAAGAAGCCATTTTGTTTTCAAAACCAAAACGTTGCAAGAATGATGTATTTAATCCTAACTTTGTGTGAAAAAATGAAGTCGATTACATTTTCCGTTTGCCTTTGGTGAACCTTTTGACCAGTGCACCCATTTCACACGTTTGTCCACGAGATACCCAAAATATGCATCAAATCGCAAAATGTGTCTCTCATTCAAATTTGGAAACTTGAGTTCATTTGTGATGTTATTGGAATTTGATGCATCCTTTCTTGTTTACATGTGAGTTAGCATAATCAATTATAATCATACCCATGCTATGAAAGCGTATAATGTTCTAAATTTTAATAAAAAAACTGACATTTTCCATTTTTTTGTTGGCGGGATATTCAAATATGAAAATGCAATGTGTGCCATTTCAAATAAAAATCACTGTGCTCGTGGACAAACAGGTAAATGTGGTTGTGCAGCAAAGAGGGTCACCAAAGACAAACGAAAAATGCAATCGACTTCATTTTTGTACACAAAGTTTGGATTAAATACATCATTCTTGCAACGTTTAAAAAGTTTTAAAATTTATTTTGGTTTTGAAAACAAAATGGCTTCTTTCCACTATTGCAGTCTTTTTGACTCATCCTGTACATACATACATGAAAGCATTTATATAGCGCTGCTACCTTGAGATCGTAGCGCTCATCCGAAAGATGTGACGTGTGAACAGATACAGACCGGGATGATCCCCTACTCTTTACGAAAGAGTCTTATCTTTTTAACGTGCTCGGGTATTGCTCTTCCGATGCACGGGACCACCATTTCTACGTGACTTCCGAACCATGGTATTGTTTGCTGCCATTAGGAAATCGTCACAATCACTTCGCTTCACTTACACGGGCAGCCGAAGCGCACACAAATGTATCAGCACTTAGATTTTAATATCCCCTAACAGCTTCCCGATCTCGCTTGGTCGACGAGGCAATTGAGACTTAGTACCTTGCCCAAGGATACAAACACGTTGGCCGTAGCGAGGCTAGAACTCACAGCCTTTGTATCGTGAAACCGTACTGATCCACTTGACCACACAGTCTATAACAGTCTATAGGGGAGGGGAATTGAAATTTGGTAATATAAAAGCAACTGTTACATCAAGAATAATAACCCCTGGCCGTAACCTTGATGAGAAGCTATGGAACTACATCAAGAATAATAACCCCTGGCCGTAACCTTGCTGAGAAACTATGGAACTACATCAAGAATAATAACCCCCGGCCGTAACCTTGTTGAGAAGCTATGGAACTACATCAAGAATAATAACCCCTGGCCGTAACCTTGATGAGAAGCTATGGAACTACATCAATAACCCCTGGCCGTAACCTTGATGAGAAGCTATGGAACTACATCAAGAATAATAACTCCTGGCCGTAACCTTGATGAGAAGTTATGGAACTTCATCAAGAATTATAACCCCTGGTCGTAACCTTGATGAGAAGCTATGGAACTTCATCAAGAATTATAACCCCTGGCCGTAGTGTTTTGAAATCGAAAGAAATAGTATAAGCTGATTTATTCAGGATAGTTCCTCAAAGATATGAGGAACAACACTATCAAAAGTCCCCAAGAATCCAATGTGTGCCACAAATTTTAAGAACCACTAATCCAAAATGTCCGCCATACAAGGTCAACAATGCAAATTGCTTTAATTAAGCTATAGAGCCTTGATTATGCTTACAAGCATAATACCAGATTGTTCGTCTGAGCACGGATTCTAAAATAATAATGTTGTTTCTACTCACAAAAAACACAGCAAAACTTGATTAAAACAATGTTTGAATATGTTGGGATACCAGTAGGCCTACCACTCCTAACCATACGTTAAATGCTGGTTAACCAGCATTTATGAATCGACGTTTTGTTGTACAAAGAGGGCTGATTTTTCTAAATCCTTATAAATGTATAAGTTCATACATACAATTGTAAAAATATACAAATTGCAGTTGTTATCATACATTTTTGTAATTGAGGGCGCAGCCTCCACCACAGCTCTCCATACCCCTTTAACTTTAGATAAGATCCTAATTAAGAAATATATACTTTATCGAAGGTATAACTTTTGAGGATTTAAAGAAAATTCTTCAATTGTAAAGAAACTGAGACCACTGAAGCAAAAGTAAGCAAAAATTACAGCTAAAATTTGTGCTTTCAGCAGACTAATTTTTTAAACATTTCCACGAGCCCCCTTGCATGCAACCCCGGGATGCAACCCCGCCCTTTGCCCAAAAACAATAACGTTATTTCCTTCTTTCTATTTGTAACTACCTACGATAACACTTTTTCGCGCCGGTATTGACTTTCTGGTAAAGTCCTTCGTCGGTTTACTTTCATTTTTCTTCCCCCCCCCCCCCAAAAAAAACCCACTTAGCTAGCTACGCCACTGCCTGCGGCCCCGCCTACGGCACTGGCTAAAACTCGAGAGCTTTGGGCTCCGCCGTCTCTGAACCCCCACAAGCATGACAAGGTCTAAAGGCCGGTCCCTGGACCCCCATCCGTCATTCGTCGTTCCCCTATTAATACGGTCAGTATTTACGGTAATACGGTCAGTAACTTTAGTCAGGTTAGTTAGAATATAATAACCATCTCCCCTCGCCATACGGCACTGAAAATTTGGGAGTAATTCTGTTATACCCTTCACAGATGCATTCGTAGTGCATGATTTTTAAGAACGACGCATACTACCGATGTAGGTGTGCAGGGTATAACAGAATTATGCCAAAATTTGTGTTACCGGGTAGTACCAAAGTGAAAGTTCGTACATGTAGACTGCTCAAAAAAATTTGGAATATTTTTTCAAGCACAAGATTTTCAGATGTCGCGGGATATGTTCGTTAAGTGTAATATATCATTTAAAAGCTGATGTGTTCATCTTTAAAATGATATCCAATTTGAAGCAATCCCTTGTTCCAGTGCTCAGCCAAAAGCTTGAGAACGGGGAGGTCGCAATCTGAAAGTGCCAAAATCACCCGGGGGGCCCAGTCAAACATAATAGTGTACACAGGCGTGACCAAAAAAACGCGTAAAAAGGGGTGTTTTTCAGTGTTGGACTGGACGCGTCACGCGAGTGACGCGTTAAGGGTATCAAAAACGCTGATTTTCAAGAAAAAGGGTGGCTTAAAATACCTGTCGAACGTGTTTAGGGTAACTTGTTTTGTTCTCCGTTCCCAGAAGAATGTTATCCCCGTTTTTTGCGATTTCTTTTGAGCATCTCATTTCCAATTTGAGAATGCATGGGTGTCACTCGTCTCTACAGCGTCATAATCGCAAATAGACAAAACTTGTTTAGGGGTCATATTCTGACAAGAACTTGTTTAGGGGTCAAAATTTTCAAGGAAAGCGCGCTAAAAACTTGTTTAGGGGGTAATTTTGCTTGCAGGGTAAAACTTGTTTAGGGGGTCTGGAAAAAATTTGGTCACGCGTGTGTACACCATTATGTTTGACTGCCCCCCCCCCCCCCCCCCCGGGCAAAATCAACACTATTTTGTGCTTAAAAATCAATATATCATCACACTACACTGTCATGTCTGTAGTGATCAATGTAAATTCATTAAATAGAAGACAAAGAGGTTCTGAGCACGAAATATATAGTGTTGATTTTGAAAAATTCAGATTGTAACCTCCCCATGTTCTCAAGCAAGTAGCTGAGCAATGGAGCAAGGGATTGCTTCCAATTTGGTATCATTGTAAAAGATGAACACATCAGCTTATGGATATATAACACTTAATGAACATACCGTTTATCCCGCGATATTTGAAAATCTTGTGCTTGAAAAAATATTCCAATCTTTTTTTTGGAGCAGTTTATATAAGCGTATAGGCTAAGGATACATGTACAGACAAGCGTGCAAAATTGACAATCTGTTTCAAAATAATTAACAAGATTGACCAAAAATAGTTCCCCAAACATGATACAGAACCATATAAAGAACCTCTCTCTTGAACCTTCAACAGATATTTTTGAACTGGGCCAAAAATTGCTCAAATCATGAAATTTGCCAGATAAAAGCTTGCTGTGCCTTCAAAATCTAATCAGAAACAGTGAAAAATGCTTAAATTAATGTGTATAATTATTTTGATAATTAAAATGAAGATATACATGAATGTATCAATCAAATATGGCTGCACTATTATACCTCTCTTATTACTGCTATCTTTAGACCTACTATTAGTACTTATATTATAAGCACAGGCTACAATATAGCGCCCATCAAATGCAATATGCACCTATCATCTTAAGACGACTGTTATTACTGCATGTATATATTTACTGTTGCATATCTATCAATCATATAAAGTACATTAAACATGATCTAAACCCATCTTCATATATCGCCCATACTATCATACTATAATTTTCAATCAGTCACTCAAGGAGAGGGCTTCAAAGATCTGGAGAATATCACATTGTGTATAAATACCCTAAAGTTCCAAATGTTTTGGATCGTAGAAGGTAAGGATATACCGTATGTCAAGTTTCAACAAAAGTCGTACTGTTCAAAAGAAAGCAGTATGCCCATACAATTACAAAATCCTTCATTTCGGACCACTTGCCCCATAAGACCAGTTGCCCCATTTCCCCCTAATCGTCATATAATTCTAACGGTTTGAGGACATTTCATGATCAGCTCCTTTTGAAATCCCTACTATCATTGCTTTACATCCCTCAACAATGTATTCAATTATAATCCCTCTATTGTTCTTTATCCTTTGTTGTTTTAATGTTTTCTATGGTTTATCGTTGCGGATTTTCCTTAATATAAACGTATTTGAGATGGCCCCTTCTTGTTTTATTTGTTTTAGCAGTGGTTTTAGTAGTAAGTTAGATCTAAAAAGAGTGTCAAACAGAGCTTATTGTGTGTTCTTACTATTCACAAAATGTTATCTGTTTCTATATGCTTGCATTGTCGAGATATATGTAAATGTATCAATATTTCAAGTTTTTACATCAGCCAAATATTGACATATTTCAGGCAGTGTCCAAAGTGTACTTACTTTGAGCTAATGCTATGACGTCATAGTTCATACCTAGAAATCCAAAAGTGTATTGTTTGAAAGACAAAGGTTCATACTTTGTATTGGTGACACTATCTGTCGATAGAATCACTCATGCATCCCATTCCATGATCACTTTCATTATTCATTGACCGACCCTCGTATATTAATATCAACAAATAGTCGGTTATGCCCTGTCCCTAGGATTTTAGTCCCAGCTCATGCCCCCCCCCCCCCCCCCCCATTTTACGCTATTAGAGTATTCGATGCCATCATTCTTCAAGAAACTATCCTATAAGCGCTCTTGGGGGGGGGGGGGGGGCGGGGGCAGATATTTTGCTATTGCTGCAGCAGTGCAGCTCCTCGTCTCTGGACTAATGAACTTCCTATCCATATTAAAACTACAAAAACTGTTACAATCTTCCAAAAACTGTTGAAAACACATATGAGTGTCTGAGACATTTCATTGTAATAATTAAGTAGTTTTATTGTTATTGTTTATGTTTTTTTATTTATGTTGTATTTGATGTATGTGCCTTGAGCGCTCTTATTTAGAGTGGATGTGCCCGGATATATGTGCCTTGTCACTATTATTATGATTGATGATAAGCTTTATTAGTTATTATTATAGGAAAGTATTACAAACACACATATCCCCAATTTTGAAGAAATTGGGCGCTTCTCTCTGTTGCAAATGATTCACCGAGTGCCGGGACCGAGTGTCCCTGGGCTCGAACCCCGAAACCTGTCAATGACTTCACATCTGTGAAGGATTGGTCGGCGAGTTTCACGCCCCCAAACTCCCAAACATGCAATCAATCACACAGGTTTACTTCCGGTATGTGACGTCATGGGTGTGGTATGGTTGGTTTAGCAAGGTTGCCTAGCCTATCTACTTAAGCACCATTCATTATCGTTTAGTTTAAAAAAGTTCTTTTATGGAGCAGAGCCCACAGTATACATCACGATGCTCCTATTTTATCATACCGTATTAAACAACAATTATCTGACTGAAATAAAAGCATCCATTACAACAATACATTACAATACAGATGCAATTTTAAGAACAAATTGTGGCCATGTAAATGTAATATAGATTATTAAAATATTGCAAAATAACTTATATGGAAGCTTCACTAAAGAGTACACTCTTAGAAAAAATGGTTCGTTTAAGAACCCTTTTTTGTCCCGCGGGGAGCACCTTTTGGCCTAAAAGGTTCTAAAAAGAACCTTAGAATGGTTCTTTGAAGAACTTTCAAATTTTAAATAAGATCTGACCAATGACTAGCTACTGTGACGATATACAAAGATGGTTCATTCTACTTTAAAAAGTTCCCCTTTCATAGGCTTGCATAAGTTTAAGGAGTCTGAGCAGGTGATCTCTTGGAGTGAATATAAACCAAAATAGTGAATTCTCTCGGCATCAGAAGAGTGAATTTCTCATGAGCAGAGAACTTTTTATGAGAACTTGTCATTCAGTTATAAATCAATTATAATAAAATAATCTACTTACCCCGGGCTACCTACTTATTGATAATTAGTTGGGTTTTTTATTTATCATAAAATATTTTCATTCATATTATCCATGACAATCCAAATGTACTTTACACAGTAGGCTACACTCTCAGAAGGTTAAAAAACTGCACCCAGGCTCAAGTTAAATGGTTCTTGAATGGAACCAAAAATGGTTCTTCAGACACCTTAAGAACCATTTTTGGTCTCTATAGAATTAGAACCATAAAGGGTTCTTAATTTTTAAAGAACCGTTTTTAAAGGTTCTATGCCATAGTAAGAGGAGCCTCTCTCTTTGAATCTTCGAAGAAGGGTTCTTGAAAATTTCGAGAACCATTTGGAGAACCAATAAAGGTTCTAAATAGAACAAAAAGGTTCTGTAAGGTGTCTGAAGACCTCGTTTTGGTTCTAGAAGGGTAATTTCTTCAAGGAGTTAATATCATAATATAATAACTCCTTGATTTCCTTTAGAGTGAACATCCTAAAGATTTATGTATCATAAGCAAATCATCATTGGAATCTCAAAGGCAGTTTTTCAGTTGATCCAATTCCTCTCAAAAAGTGACCAAAGTGGGATTCGCATTTGATATTTGTTTGAAGAAAAAAAACATGGGATGTATTTTCATTTTATTTTCGTTCCCTCATGTGACAACTTTTGACACGCCCCGTCAGAAACATGGGTGACTCTTTTTGCCAGTGGTCAGGGCAAATTCCATAGACATTTTTCAGTTTATATGTGTACAAAAGTACTAATCTGCTACAGGAAGGGATGTCCCTCAATCCCATTCCATTCTGGCTTTGTTTACAATTGTATTGGGCGTATTTTATTGTTATGTTCTGGCAACACTGGCGTTTAGCGACACCCAGCAGTCATTTACACAGCCAAGATGGCGGGCACCTTTGCGTGCTGCATGTCGGATCCAGCTTCGATTAAAAGTCGTGAAATCGACAGAGATTTAAACAAACAGAAATCGTACCTCCGACGTGAAATCAAGGTTCTTCTACTAGGGGCTGGGGAGAGTGGCAAGAGTACATTTCTCAAGCAGATGAAGATCATACACGGTCAAGAATTCACCGATGAGGATATTCGCGAGTTTCGCACAATAATCTATGGGAACATAATCAAAGGTCTGAAAGTACTCTCAGATGCCAGGGACAAGTTAGGGATCCAATGGGGAGATCCCGATAATGAGAGCCATGCTAAAAAGATAATGACGTGTGATAATAGTGTGGTTGTGGATCCAGGAGCTTTTACTAATTACGTGTCTAGTTGTAAGGCACTTTGGAAGGACAGTGGTATTCAAGATGCGTATGACAGAAGGAGAGAGTTTCAATTGGTAAGGAAGTAAAGCTGTCAAAATTATTTAAAAATATGTAAAACTAAAATATTCCTTTTTTTGCGATTCATGATCTATTAACCCTAACCTTACAAGAGGCCACAAAAGGCCACAGCAAATAGCTGCTGTATAGCATGCTTCATGGTTATACCCATCTCGTACGGCACGATCCGACGTTGGCGACGAGCTGTCAAATGGACCCCATTTGTTTACTCATTAGCGCAATCAGTGGGCGGGCCGGGCGTCTGCCTGCTACGCGGGCGGCCCGGGTTTGATCCCCGGCGGGGGCAAACAGTGATCTTTCCCACAAATTTGACCAGTTTTTCTCCGCTGATAGTTTAACTGACAAAAACACGATAGGGAGTTGGGGTTAACACACACAAAATGAAGCATACGATGTAGACCGTCCATGTCATAGTTTTACTGTAGCTGGAATAGGGTGATTAAAATTCAAGCCAGTATTTCTTGGAAATAGAAACAGTTTGAGATATTTAACCAATGTATTACTTTAAACATAAACATGATATCTTATGTACCATGACAGAGCTGGTTTAATACAGTACACTGCACAATGCACAACCACGTGAGACCCAATGCCTCGGACCTAAGTATACAAGGTCATGATTATCAGGTCTTACACCTACATATACATGTATGGATATGTGACAGAGCAATTCGTACCAGGTTAGAAACCCTAATCTGGCTTGACATTTTATTCATATTTTTGTACCTCTTTTTAAACTATTCTATAATTATTCATCAACCATCATTTTGAATACCCAATTTGGAGTTGCTTATTGTTTTCAGTCAATTTCATTGCACTTTTCAGAGGATTGCCTTATATAGGCCAAAAACAGTATGAATCATATTACGAAATTGGTGTCAGATGTGGGATTCATTTCAATCAAGAGTAAGGCTTATTTTGCGTTCCTATATTTAGTTTAGAGTTAGACTGAGGTATTGCTATCTGAAATCTGAACCCTAACCTGCCGTGGGCGTGTTTTTGAAAACTAACCTATCCGGGGAGGAAAACAGGTCCAATTTTGATGTAGGGGGAAATCACTCTTCGCCAGCTTCGGGGATCGAACCCAGCTACCGGCGTGGAAGTCAGACGCCTTACTGACTGCGCTAACGTGAGAGCTCGAAAAAGTTAACTTTGAATTTGATAGCCCGGGCGGATCGTGGCACGAGATTGACCCGTCAAGCATTTGCAAGCAGTTGATAGCACTGTATCATGATTTGTACAGTGAGGAAGGTTATGTTAATACAAATATTATAATCTCACCTAACTTGATAGTTAGTCAGTTGAATTTCATTGGGAACAAGTAAATGTTCATCACTCTCATGGGACATCTCTTCTGGATGAACATGATGGAACTGTAGTGGTTATCAATGGGTCGTATAGATGAGGTGACCTATGATGTCATGTATTTACAAATGGGACACCCTCTGTTGTTTCCCTCCAGGCAGAATATACAGTAAAGTTAATGAAGACAACATGAAATTTCTTTCTAATGAATTGTAAAACTCATTTAGTTTTAGTTTTTTTTGTGAAATGCGATAGTTTATAGCATTCCTAAGCAAGTTTAAAGACAGTTTTGATAACAATTTGCTGTGACACCACAATCTAGTTAGAAAACCTGATCTGGCCTATGTAAACTATAGGAACTCTTGCCCGGTGTGTTTTGTCTCAAACCAACAGAGGGCGTCCTAAATGTCAACAAATGTCACCTCATCTATAGACAGGGGCGTAACTACTTTTTTTGAGTGGGGGGGATGAAAATTATCAGACTCAAATACGGCAGGGCTGTCAAGTTCAGAGTAATGTTCAGAGTGAGACTTTTTTAACCTCAAAATATTTTTTTACTCGCTACGCTCGTAAAACTATTGCCCGCCTTTTGTAACCCAAATAATACACTTTTTACAGATTGGGCTCATTTTGTAGCCCAAAAATTCAGGCGGATCCAGGAAAATTTTAGGGGGGGGGGGCCCAAAAAAATAGCCGGTACCATCCAAGCGGTGCGCAGCACCGCCCTCCGAGCTATGCTCGGACAGGGGGGTGTCTGAGGGGGGGATGTGCCCCCCTCTGAAGTAGAAAAATTTTCAATTTCCGAACTCATTTGGTGCGATCTGGTGTATACTTTTGATCAACATTTTATCAAAAAGCCACCTCTTCATTTCCAATAAATATATTATTTTTTTATCAATGCACGAAAGAAGTTGAGCATATTATACTGATATATTTTTGATTTAAGTATAGATGATTTGAAAGGTCGAACAGGGGGGAGTCTGAGGGGGGAAGTGCCCCCTCCGAAGTAGAAATTTTTTTCAATTTTCGAACTCATTTGGTGCGATCTGGTGTATACTTTTGACCAACATTTTATCAAAAAGCCACCTCTTCATTTCCAATAAATATTTTGGTTTTTTATCAATGCACGAAAGAAGTTGAGCATATTATACTGATATATTTTTGATTTAAGTATAGATGATTTGAAAGGTCGAACAGGGGGGAGTCTGAGGGGGGAAGTGCCCCCCTCAGAAGTAGAATTTTTTTCAATTTTCGAACTCATTTGGTGCGATCTGGTGTATACTTTTGACCAACATTTTATCAAAAAGCCACCTCTTCATTTCCAATAAATATATTATTTTTTTATCAATGCACGAAAGAAGTTGAGCATATTATACTGATATATTTTTGATTTAAGTATAGATGATTTGAAAGGTCGAACAGGGGGGAGTCTGAGGGGGGAAGTGCCCCCTCCGAAGTAGAAATTTTTTCAATTTTCGAACTCATTTGGTGCGATCTGGTGTATACTTTTGACCAACATTTTATCAAAAAGCCACCTCTTCATTTCCAATAAATATTTTGGTTTTTTATCAATGCACGAAAGAAGTTGAGCATATTATACTGATATCTTTTTTATTTAAGTATAGATGATTTGAAAGGTCGAACAGGGGGGAGTCTGAGGGGGAAGTGCCCCCTCCGAAGTAGAAATTTTTTCAATTTTCGAACTCATTTGGTGCGATCTGGTGTATACTTTTGACCAACATTTTATCAAAAAGCCACCTCTTCATTTCCAATAAATATTTTGGTTTTTTATCAATGCACGAAAGAAGTTGAGCATATTATACTGATATATTTTTGATTTAAGTATAGATGATTTGAAAGGTCGAACAGGGGGGAGTCTGAGGGGGAAGTGCCCCCTCCGAAGTAGAAATTTTTTCAATTTTCGAACTCATTTGGTGCGATCTGGTGTATACTTTTGACCAACATTTTATCAAAAAGCCACCTCTTCATTTCCAATAAATATTTTGGTTTTTTATCAATGCACGAAAGAAGTTGAGCATATTATACTGATATCTTTTTTATTTAAGTATAGATGATTTGAAAGGTCGAACAGGGGGGAGTCTGAGGGGGGAAGTGCCCCCCTCATAAGTAGAATTTTTTTCAATTTTCGAACTCATTTGGTGCGATCTGGTGTATACTTTTGACCAACATTTTATCAAAAAGCCACCTCTTCATTTCCAATCAATATATATTTGTTATCAATGCAAGAAAGAAGTAGAGCATACGACGTATATACTGATTTTTTCTGAATTTAAGTATAGATTGTTTAAAAGCTCGAACAGGGGGAGTCTGAGGGGTGATGTGCCACCCCCACCCCCCCCCCCCCACCCCCCTCTTCCTCTCTTTCTTTTTTCCTTTTTTTCCCCCTTTTTTCCCCCCCCCCCCTTTTTTTTTTTTTTTTTTCTTCCTTTTTTTCCCTTTTTTTTTTGGTAGGGGGGGGGGGGGCCCGGGCCCGTCGGGCCCCCCCCTGTATCCGCGCCTGGTCATGCATTCCTTGATTGATAGCAATTTGTAAATCGCTGTCGTCATTGTTTTCATTTTAAAATGATAAAATCCAAACTGCAATGAATGAATTGAATGTCCCAGTGTGGTTGTGTCCAGTGTGCAGTGTGTGAATCTTTACGCCCACCTATTTGTTTAAATACGTCACTTTTAAAATTATTGGTTATGAAAAATCTGGGGGGGATGATTACATTAGGCATCCCCCCCAGGTAAAAATCTGGGGGGTATATATCCCCCCCATCCCCCCCTGTTGTTACGCCAGTGTCTATAGATATCTGCTTTACAACTGTAGCAATTTTTCAAACTTGTTTGTGAAGGTCATTGCATTGGCAGCTAAAGAATAAAGGTGGTGGATAAAACAATTGGTGTCAGATGTGGGATTCATTATACAAGAGGTTAAGAGCCTACCTTTGCTTTCACGAGGTCCTACATTGTACATATTTCTCTCCCAAATTGCTTACATAGTCAAATACAAAGTTGGGAAATAATTACTATGTCATTTCCAATATTCTATTATTCTTAGTCTTGTGTCAAATTTGATTTCAAGGTTGAAATTCAAAATTGAAGGGTATTTAACCTTGAAATTGATTGGTGGTCTATTCTTCTGAAAACCCTTAATTCCTGCACTCTGACAAAATCCTTCCCAAATCCCAACTTCAATCCTACACAATGTTTGCATTGAACAGAAAGTGACAATATTGATCCGTAAAGTTGTGTAATTCTGAAAACTGATAGTACCAGCTGGCCACCAAATTGTTGATCTGATCATGCCTCTTTTTCAGTTAACCATGGAACCCCTTATATTCTGATAATAGTTCCCCAATCTCCACTCTCCAGGTAAAATAATGGTAGGGGATACACTCCCCCACTTTCCTCCCCTATATGTCATCATGTCTACCTTGTGCCCAGGAGAAGGGCTGGTCATTTTTATTCAGAATGACTGCAAGCCAAGCATTCAATGTTCCAAAGCAGCACAGAAAGCCATGAACAGGCTGAGAGTAATCAAGCGCACATTCAAAAGCACTTCAACAAAGACAGCTTTACTAATGCATCCTGTTCCTGTACAAGACCTACATCAGACCACATCTTGAATACTGCGTCCGAGCATGGAACCTGTGGTTGACAAAGGACTTTCACTTATTGGAAAAGAGTCAGAGAAGAGCTACCAAACTTGTGCGTTAATTCAAACATCTGACGTACCAAGATCGACTGAATATGCTTGACTATCATCACAGCCTAACAATCCCTACAGGTAGAGCAGAGACGAGAACGGGCGACTTAATTGAGACATTCAAGATCTTAAAAGGTTTTGAAAGGACACCTGGGTGGGCAAGTTACTTCTTCCAAAAAAATTAAAATACTCGTCATAATATTACAGATTTTTGTTGCCATTTTGGTTACCACAACAAGTATCTCATTTTACTGTTGGTACCTGAAAAAGGGGCAAGGGGGGAAAAAAAGAGAAAAAAACCCTTTTTCTCAACCGACAGACCCAACTTTTTAAAGTGATAGGCTGATAGCTACATGTATGGACAATCAAACAATTTATTTATTTTGGCCTCAGATTAGACAAGTCACTGAAGTGCAGAGCAGATTTCGCAGAGAGTCATCAGTGTAAGTATGTTATTGGAGCGGAGGAACAAGCTCGATAGATACTGGAAATATGTGGGTTACGGCAGTGTTAGAAATAAGGAGAACAAATTGGATGTCTGCAAACAAACAAAAATTGTAAATTTTCGCCATTTGTTTAAAATCCCATTTACAAGGACTCAATAATTATCAGCGAACGAACTGAGAATGTAACATCCATGCATTTTATCCTCCAACAATACAAAGTGTAATACAGAATTAAGTGTAATTAATATGCCATGACAGAATACATTCACTCATCATGCACTTAGTGCAATTATGCCAATGTATTAAGCATAAATAAATGTGTATGTGTCAATTAATGCTTCTGAGTTTTGCGATTGATATCAAAATACTACCTGATTTTGACACATTCCCATCATCAAAATATTATTTTTGTGGCTCAACAGTAATATTTTGGGCGGTAACAACATTGCAAATTAAAAGCTGTCTTTGAAATATGGTAAAATAGAGCAGAAATCACGATCTCATTTATGGGAGACCGGCTGTCCATAGCCAAAAAAAGTTTGCCAAAAATGATTGAAACTTGTCAAAATATTCACTGAAATTGGTGACAAACTTCCTATTTGTTAACAATTCTTTTGAAAATGAATTAATCTAAGTCTGCAAATGTGTTTTATTTTGGTCCGATTTTTATTTAGAAATTGCGAATCATTAAAATAACAAGCAATACATGAGATTCATTTTTTACATTAAAAAAAATTGGATGTACGCCGGACAACAATAAGCTTAAATAAGGTTGTCCGGGGACTAATTTGGTTGTCAGGACACCCGGACAACCACTAATTTCGAACACTGCGGTAAGGGTTACAGGCATAGCCTGCCATTTCCCATTAAATTGTAAGCTGATAGTATGTCAATGTATGTGGCCTATGTACAAGTATGTACCACTTCACCAAAGACCAATGGGCAATCTATTTGTGTCACCCCTAAGGTTGGGGAAGACTTCGGCACGTAGGGAAAAAAAGCATGGAAAGATCAACAGATTGATGGCCAGATGGTGCTGAAACTGAAACATTTAATTTTTAAAGGCATATTAGGCCAAAAATAATAATATGTTTGGTTGCCCTCGAGAGAGAAAAAAATTGTGGGTCGGTCGGTCAATAGGTGTTTTTTTCCCGCCCAATTTGACATTCTGCCACGGCCCATTTGGCGAGCGTGACACATGTGCAGACAATCTGTCGTTGCTGTTTTGCTTGTTGAAAAGGGATAGAAACGTGCCAGCAGTGTCTATGGACGAAACGACGCTCCAAACTATCGTATTGTCCAGCTTACAAACGATTGAAACCGCCTAGATATCCATGTTGTTGGAACGACGCCACGAAAAGCAGATCCGTCGAATCGGAACTTTAGAGACAGCATGTCACCCAGTGTTACTAGATTTAATTTAGATTGCAATTTGCGTGGAACGTTTTAGGACATTCTTTGGAAGATTGATACATTTTTTTCTTCATTCTTTTCGTTTTGTTTTTTGTTTATACATGTTGCAAAAAGACACATTGTTTCACTGTTCTATCTTTACAATTTATTTTTCAAAGAAACCTTTCTAGAAACACACAATGGTCGACTAGAAACAGCGCGTATGAAATGAATGGGGCAAAGGTCATGTTGAGTTTCTTGCCGGAAGCAGTGTGTATAAAATGAAGTAGGCGTACAGCCGGTGATGTGAATATTTTGATGAGTTTTGTGCGCAATATTTTTGACTTACATTTGATAAATTGGACTTCAAAACATTTCATAGAATTTATTTCTACATCTTTGGAACAAAATATGTCCAAGATTATGAAATTTTTCGCCTTTTTCGGATTTAAATTTTTTATTTTTTAAAATGTGACCCGGTTTTTTCGTGTTTTTTCGGTCGGTCGCGGAGGGCAACCAAACAATTTTTTTTTTGGCCTTATGTGATCTTTTCCAGGGGATGCCCTCTATTCATGATTTTTTTAGAAAGTAGATTTTCTTGCAGATATACATTTCTGATCATAAATCATATTAAAATAAATTCTGAGTTACAGCATGACACGATTCCTAATTACTTCAAAATCATGGTTTTAGAACAGAATTTAGAGTGAAAATAAACTGCCCTGAAGCAGGACAGGTTATTTTCACTCTATTTTCACTTTGCATGCATTGAAAATGCAAATTTGGAAACGACACAGATTTTTATTAAATGGTGTTAAGGGATTCATTGAACCCTTTTGTGCAAACAAATGAATACTTTTATATAGATTAAATGAAATAATGAAGGAGTTACAGCAGTTTTATGGAGGAAAATAATAACACAAAAATTATTATTAAGCATATTTATTAGGTCTATGTGATGAAGCTGCAAATCGCAAGTTTAAAAACATCCAAAACAGTGGAAAATATGCAAAGGGCTAAAAAATTATTTGAGCAAAAGTTTTCACTTTTATAGTAGCTTAACCCCCTGAGATCTACCGGCCGATTGGTCAGAAAGATGGATACATCATTTATAGCACCAATCAGAGACATTTTTACAATACAGTAGTTGTATCCCTGATAAAGATTGGAGTGAAATATTTTACAAGCTGCATTTTAATTGGCTATTCAAATGAGTATATCTTGCAATAAACCAATCAGAACCATTGTAAGATAGGCCGGTAGTGCCCAGGGGGTTAAGAAAATTGCCTGCCATCAATTTTCCTAGGGTTGTACACTGAACAACGATACAGTCAATATTTGATTAGATATTTATAGCCTATATGACCGAGATTACAATGTATATTAATTTTCATATTTTCGAAAAAAGACCTGTGATGCAAACTGCAAAGCAGACTTCAAAAATATAGATGGTATCCATGTACATGTAGGTTAAACTGAACGGAAAAGTATGTCAGTAAACAAGTCAAAGCACAATTAATTGCACAAAAATGAAGGTACACTGGTACAGTAGGTATAGAAATGGCACTTTTCAATATAATGTACTTTAATTTCAGTTGCATTTCAGTGGCTATATAGCTATAGCTTTCATCAGCAACAGCCCCTGTGTGCAGCTGATTGAATACCGGTTATTTTGTGTGTGTTCAGGCTTGATGTTGACAAAGCTCAGAACTGGCTGGGCCTCTCCTACTAATACTCCGTGGCATATGATAATAGAATGGTATAGTGAACATGGAGGTCATCACAGGTCAACGCAGAGCAAATAGTGCCTGGCTGCCGAACTGCTAGTGCCTGCCTGTGCACAAGTACAAGTTTAAGTTTATAGTTTACTGTCAAGTTTGGTGGTCCATGCACTGGGTGCGAACACACAGCAATAGGGAAGGTTTGTCAAAAAGGATTTCCCTGTATACAATATTTTGACAAAGTCAAGGATATATTCTGCGCATATCCTGCAAGTGTTACATTCCCTGCCTGCTGAACTGATGGTGTGTGATTTGCAAACATAACATGATTTGTACAAAACAACATTGACCATTAGGCTATATTAAAAAAATCATTTGTCTCAAAGCGCGCGTTAGTTTATTGATGCGCATTAGAAAAACAAAAATCTTAATTTATTTTTTTTCAAAAAAAACAAACATCCCAAAATTTCACAGATTTTTCAGATTTTCATTGATCACATCATTTTATACAAAAGGTCACTTTGACAAGGATTTCAATATTTTATATAATTTTTAAAAAAAGCCTTTAAAAAAACCCGTGTCCCGCATTAGGTTTTGAAAAACTGAAGAGCTTTGAGACAAAAGATGTTTTTAATATAGCCTTCCATCCAGCACAAGTTTATTTTCCATGTTATAATCACCACATACATGTAGTTCAACCACACAGGCCAACATTTACCTGCTATGGTTGAAAACGGTTGATGGGTACTACTTCAGGTGGGATGAATGGAATGGATGATGATTAAAAATGACATTGAAACTAAAATGGTATGGAAAAACATTCTGGAGGCCATCTTGTGTGAAAATTGAGCTTGACGACACATTTTTAAATTATTTAAAAATAATTTGTGTGAAGCACGCCTAAATTGGCCATTTTATCAAAGAACAGTCCAGATAATATTAAAAACATGTTACCCCCCCCCCCCCCCCCCCCCCACCCCCACACACAAGCACATTTTTGGAAAAAATAATTAATTCTTCTTAAAACCTGAACTCTTCTTAAATTAAGAAGATTCTTATCTTCTATTATTTTTATTGGAAGAAATAAATTATATCTGGAGGTCATGGACTCACGAGAACCTAAACAACAAACTTGGGAAATAATTCTACCAGAGCTGCCTCACCTGTCGGGGCGTGGCCATATCACGAGCCTAACTGGCTACATGCTTTACAGGAACATACACCATCCCCCCAACCAAGCATGAACCGACACTGGAACCATGCGATGGGAATTAGGCAGAAGAAAGGTGGCTACAACTTATAAATTAGGATAGTATTAACCCTAACACTCTTGAGTACTAAGAAGTAAGAATCACTATGATGCAGCATGCTTGTGTCACCCGGGACGGCAGTTTTACGATGAAATAATGGTCCCAGGGTATATACAGGGCGGAATATACTCCGCCATGTATAGTTTCACCTGGTGGCCTAGATTGCTGCCTGTCGGGGTTCGAGCCACGGGGGAGTGGGGGAATTTTTTCCCCTCGCTTTTTGGCCGCAAAAAAAAATAAATTGTAAAAGGTGCTATGGGGGTTAGGGTTATGGAGCGATTTTTCTCACTATGTTTCATTTTTCATTTTTTTCTCCTAATTTTCATTAATTAACCCTAACACTCTTGAGTACTACAAATCACTACGATGCTGCATGCTTGTGTCACCCGGCTCAGCAGTTATTCGATGAAATAATGGCCCCAGGGTATATACAGGGTGGAATATACTCTGCCATGTATGGTTTCCCCCCCCCCCCCCCCCCCCCCCCCCCCCCCCCGTGGCCTAGTGGTAGATCGTCTGCCTCTGAACCCAGAGTTCCGGGGTTCGAGAGCCCCGGGGGAGTGGGGGGCACTTTTTTTTGGCCGAGAAAAAAAAAAATCTTTGCAAAAGGTGCCTCGGGGGTTAGGGTTATAGATCCTGCAAGTATCAAAAACATGAATAACATTATGATTATTTTCTCTTTCTTTCCCCCTCTTGTCTCCATCTTTCCAGGCTGACTCTGTGAAGTACTTCCTTGATGATGTTGATAGAGTAGGACAACAGGTGAGGATCACTGTCAACTGCCATATTCCCCTATAGTTTCTGTGTTAGGTTTATTCTGAAATTATTCAAATTGTGCCGGGTGAAAATTGTAATGTTTAATTGGGATTAGATTATGCTAAACCCCATTTTCTCAATCGTCTATGTTTTGAATATTTCCTTATATATGTTCATAGTGTGTTGTACTTTATTGTATTAAATCTGCAGTGTTTATCTTTCCATTGACACCACATTGGTAGTAATCGCTGAGAATATAGGGAGGTCTCAATAATCTGAACGTACCAAAATCATCACTAGTTTGCGCTCAAAAGTCAATGGAGCATGACTCTATGCTGTAGTTGTCAATGTAACACTTCACTGAACAGACAACAGAGTTGTTCTTTTGAGCGCAAAATAGTGGTGAATTTGGCACTTTTTGAATGAGACTTCCCCACATTCTCGAGCAAGTGGCTGAGCACTGGAACAAGTGATTGATACAAATGTGGTATCGTTGGAAAGAGGAACACTTCAGCTTTTCATCCAAGATATGTAACACAATATAAATATATATCAAGAAAATATCTGAAAACTTGGCATTTGAAAATCAATCTCTGAACTTTATTTGAGTATATGCGATCACATCAGATTTTGTGCGTGAAGTTTGTCCCAGGGATTATTTGATTGGTGAATTTATCAATCTCTATTACGGCATTATCCGCATTAAAGACACTGGTTGCTTAGCAACACCATTTCAAGGTTGGCATTTAATTGGTTTAAAGACTCCAGACATTTTAATTCGCCGAGTAAATGTTGTAGAATTCATTAACTCGGTAAGGAGTCTATCCAGAAAATCAGATCATTTTGAGGTGATAAGTTTCATGCCATCCAATTACAGACATTATTATGCAGTTCGAATCTTCCGTCCTATACTTGCAATGCATTAGTAAAAACCTATTATTCTGCACATTATGTCAATGGAGCGAACTTGGCCAGACCGATATCCTTCCAACTTGGTCAGTTGGTTCAAATCTACTAAAAGCGGGTGTCAATACGCCGATGTGTAGCATGCAGAAAATGTAGTCGAGACTAATTTTTGAAATATTTTGAAACCATTTTTGGATTTTCTTTTTTTTTAGGATTTTTTTTTAGAATTTTTTTTAAATTTTTTGAGATTTTTTTGGATTTTTTTAAAAAAATGAGAATTTTTAGGGAATTTTTTGTTTTGCATTTTAAAAATAAAATTGTAATTGATACTTTTGACAATAATATTGGTGATTTCATTTTTTGATTTTTTTTGAGATTTTTTTTTTTGAGATTTTTTTTGTTCAGTCAGATTCTCACTGCATAATAATGATAACATTGGATGGCTTTTTTCACATGATACCCAAATATATTGGTCTCGCTATGAGTTTTAAAAATATTGTGCTCGACTGCGTCTCGCACAATATTTTTTTTAAACTCATAGCTCGACCAATATCTTTGTGTATCACGCTCAATCCATCCAATTTTATATCAACATCGCCTGTTGCTAGGGTTGTTGGTGTGCATAATCTAAATTAACCAATCATTATAGACACGTTGCTAAGGGTGTCATTGAGAGTAATCAAAATGTTCCCATCACAGATATAACACTGTCTGTTTTTAGGGGGTGTTGTTTTGCATAATAAGGCAATACAATCTATGTTGCCACATATAGGTCGGCCCAGAATGCCGTCGACAACAAACAACATGAAGTCAGCAAATATCGGATTGCACCATCACCAAAACGGCCAAAATATAGCCCTTCTCCCCCTTTTTTACCTCCTTGATGTGGTACCATCGAACAGAATATTTGCCCTTGGGATTCCTCTGCATACTCACGTTATTATATTTAAACACAATGCAAGTGTTTACATATTTTTCAACAAGTCAGAAAATTGGGCGAAACATTTTGGAAATTTTGCTAATGTAAACAACAGTTGCGTACGCGGCCTCACAGGATCACTGGGAACGATCTTGTGTATGGTTGAGTATCGTGTACAATCTGATGTGTTAACACTTTTTGCTGTTGTTGTCAACGGCAAATGACCCGGATGTAAATGAAATACCTGGATGACCGGGATAAGTGCATCATTCCATTAGATACGGTGCTTTGTGGTGCTAGTGAATGTCAGTGTCATGGAGGATTTGTCATAGGATGCAGGAAATCTCTTCCGCATTGATGCACCATACCCTCGCGCAGTTTGAATAATGTTGAGTGAATAATCACAACATGCTGATATTGTCTTAAATTAGGGTAGGTTGTCAGAGATGATTTTTTAAGATCTCTGTCTGAGCATGTTAAAACAGTAGTTTAATATTAAATATATCCACATGTACAAATCGGATTCAGAAAACTGCACAAGTGCATGCACATCTTTGTCCCCAAGAAGTAATGAGGCTTCATGTGGCGCCTATTAATGGTCATCACTATGTAAAGACCACCTGGTCAGGAACTTTTTGTGTTGGTTGTATATCGTGCATATTGGATGAATCTCCATACAAGGGATGGACTCTTTTCAGATTGTATATATGATAAGGGAGGAGGAACAACATGTCTAAAAACAATATATTGCCAAGATAACACATCTAGTCAATAATGATTTATTGCAATATTAAACTAACAGAGCTTGCCTATTTATATCGAATAACCTCATTGTGCACTAACTGCATTCAGTACAGTATTTTGATTGGTTGCAATCATCCCAATAACAACAGATCATTACTGTACAGCACCTATGATTGGTTGCTGACATGCTATTTATCATCTGACTAACCAATCATCACTCCCTTTCTTACAGTATCTCTTATTGTTTACAGGGGTGTACCTTCATTTTTTCTCCAACCAGCCAGCCGGGCTGGTAGCATGTAAAAGTTACCAGCCCGACTGTAAACTTACCAGCCAAACAAGTTATCTTCATTTACCAACAGCAAAATTCTTACCGGCCAGCCGGGCATGTATATTTGAAAAGTTACCCGCCCGACGCAAAAGTTACCCGCCCGCACGCCCGTGGCGGGTACTAAGTACAGCCCTTATTGTTTACCTCTTATCCTACCCAGTACTGTACAAACTTCTTAACCCGTCAAAAAAAGTTGGGATTTGTTTTTGAATTGCCTACGTTTTGTATTTGTTAAATGGTCACAGTGTGTTGTACATCAATAGAAAGCTGAAGTGTTGATCTTTCCAATGATACCAGATTTGTAGCCATCACTTGTTTTTAAGTGCTCCGCCACTTTAGTGAGAATATATGGAGGTCGCAAATTGTATGTGCCAAAATCATCACTATGGAGCACACCCTACACTGTAGTTGTCAATGTAACACTTCCAGGGTTGGAACTTCCTATTTTATTTTGTTCAACCAGCCAGTCGGGCAGGTATCTCGCAAAAAATACCTACCCGACAGATATTCCACCAGTCCCAGTAACTCAATAACACTGTGAGCTTAAAAAAATTCCCGTCCTTCGATCGGATACTTATGCATTTTCACCCGCCCGACGCAAAAGTTACCCGCTATGGGTGGGTGCTGTTTCCAGGTCTGAATACTTAACTGACCAGACAGCACAATTGTTCTTTTGAGCACAAGATAGTGATGTCTTTATTGTACGATATTCCACTGTAACATAGGCCTAGCCCGTATAACAGCTTCTTGTATTTATCATGTTCATCAACCCAATACTCTCTTTAATCTTCTATCAACTGATCTCCTCTATCATCATGACACACAGTCTGATGATGAAATTACCCTGAACTTACTGTTACTTACACTTTGAGCTTCAAAAACGTTACCCGCCAGTCGGACGGGTACCTTTGCATCTTCACCCGCCCGACTCGGAAGTTACTCGCTATGGGCGGGTCCTATTTGCATCCCTGTTGAAACCTCCCGACATTCTCAAACAAATGGCAGAGCACTTGCAACAATTGATTGCTATAAATGTGGTATCATTGGAAAGAGAAACACTTCAGTTTTCCATCGACATGTAACACAATATGAATATATCAAGAAATATCTAAATAATTTGCGATTGAACAATTTTCAAACTTTTTTGAGGAGTTTATTTATATAATGAGTCTACTAGGCTGGTAGTTCTTGCGCCCCCCCCCCCCCTGTTCTTACACCCCCTATCTATCTTTTTGCATCATCATGGGAGGATATGTACATGTATGGTTATGAAAAATTTAGAGATACATTTTCAGAGAAAATTATCCTCAAATATGGTTAACCACACTCTGGTAGTTTGGGTAACGTTTCAAAATAAAAATTTCGCTATCTTTCGACTCATTTGGGATTATTAAACTCAAATTTGGAAATGCACCCTGGTGTATAACAGAAAACAAACATGTTTAATAATCAGACCAAAATCAGGTCATCCACATTTTTCATTGCGATTAATGGGCCGGGCCCTTCAATCTACAGTCTTCTCTAAAAATGAATCAAGCATTAAAATATATAAATTTACTAAAGTCTGTTGCACTTGCCATGACCAGTACGAGATTAGTGTTAAAAAGGGAACAGTCGACGACGTTGTGAAAATGGTATACTGTAATAAGCCAATATTTTTGCGTAAAGATATTTTTACGCATTTTGATATCATAGACATTTCGCAATTTTTTTTTCTTTCTTCGCAGGCGACCTTCTGGATGCACTGCATGAATGTTGAAACAATATTTTCGCGTGTTATAATTTTTGCGGAAATAGTTTGCGCGAAAAGCGCGTAAATAAAACCACAGCGAAAATTTAAGCTTTTACAGTATTGAAAAAACCCCATAAAATCTTGATGGCCAAAAGGAAGGAAACTGTCCAACAAAGTAAACGGATGAACAGTGAATGTGGTTTATATTACGTTTCCCTTTGTTTCACATTGTTGTCTTGCCAAAGAAAATTTGGATTTTCAGATATCATTTATATATATATTTGCACCCGTAAGTTCCGCTTTCGTTTCATGGTAGCGGTTATTAGACTGGACAGCCTCTGCTTGTGTACGTCATCGCAGGATCAGGGAAACAATAAATATGGATATGTCTCTTTGTGGTTTTGGTCATTAAGTGAAAACATTTTCAAGAAAATTTAGACAAAATAGAGGAACAATTAAAAAAAAACCTTACCAACCAACCATCACCACCTAATGAGATGTCCCTCCTACAGTAGAACAGGTTGTCTCACCTTACTTACCAATCAAACTTCTTTCATTCCTATCAAACACTTTCTTTGTATGTGGCAGCGCCAGGGTGTGTGGGGGTATATGGGAGGGGAATTCTCCAGTTACAACACCCGCCCCCCCACCCCCGATTTCCCCAAGTCAGCGCAAGTTCAAAACAAATTGATTCCAGAAATAAGCAGGTTGCAATGTGCCCTCTCCCATTTGTATCACCTTCCCCCACCCCACCCCTCCAACTTTTGACAATCCTGGTACCACCCTGCTGCTCTTTGTATTAAAAATCTTATTCGCATTCATCTTCCACCACCTATCTCCTCCCCTAATACTCCATCTAAATTAACAACAATATTAAGCACTAACACAAGAAGTTATAACTCATTCTTCATCTCATCTCGCATCTTTTTATAACACATATATAAATGTATCTCCGTTTATGTGTAGGTTAACACTTTTCACGCGGCTATTGGTGTTACCATAGAGATTTTTCAAAGCCTTACTGAACTTACAACTGAACCAATACTAGGAATGTTTGTACTTATTTCAATGCATTTCTCATGGAGATTCCAAATATGCTAATGATATTCAATAATTTTGACATTTTTGAAACTTTTTGTGAAAAAAGGTTGAAATGTCATCTGCAGAGGCCTGCTGCGTGGAAAGTGTTAAGTATACATTGTGGACAAAATAAGATAAATAGTGTAATTTGGCTCCTCATACTCGAAATTATGGACAAAAATTATGGGTTTTTAGGTGACTAAAAAGGACTTGGAAATATATTAAAGTGCGAGTTTAAAATAGATGAGGTTGCTGAAACAAATGGACGATTATGAAACGTTAAATTTCACTCATTAAATTTGGTGCTTTGTCTTTTGTTCCTTATACATGGAAGGGTGCAATTACATGTATATTTGACCACAATTTAAATGAGCAAGTGGTCTTATTACATCTTACTGCGATGACAACTTTTCGGGAGTTCACAGAAATTCCTGTGCAGCGATGCGCATAGATTTTAAAATTTTGCGAGTTCATCACGATGCTGATCAGTGGCGGAGAGATAAGTGGATGTGCCGTGGTGGTTTGCTGACGGAAGATGACACACGCGACATGACACACGAAACATGACACACGCAACGACAGGATTCCTCTCCCATCGTCCGTCCATTCTTTTTTCATTTCAAAGTTTAGGATGTATATTACTACTAATTACTCAACCATGCTGAACCATGCTGTACTTGTTAAGATTTATTAATATAGCTTCATGCTTTGCTGGTGGAATCAGTTTTGGGAAGCAAGCAATATTTCTTTTGTAATATGCCAATAATCCTTAGCTGGTTTGAAGCAATACTATGATGTCTCAATACAGGGTGTCCAAAAAAAAGAAGCCATATTTTTGTAAGTTGTTATAATTTACTATGTGTTTGATTTATTGAAACACTCAACTCAAGTTACGAGGTTCAAATGTTGACAATTGCTTCACTAGCAACAAATATCAACCCTTTTCATTAATTAACCTCATCAAGATAAATCACAAGTTACACATTTTGAGCCGCAACCAAATCCCATATTTCAATAATTCTATTATTATTTTTTTCTTCAACATTAATATTTTCACAAATTCATTCTTATCAACTTACTAGATGAATAATCAAAATTACAATTTGCATGAATTTAATAATTATAACACCTAATTGAAATGGTTTCGTGAAAGTATTTTTCAAGCCAGGTTTTTTTAAAATTATCCCATTTGGACGTATGGGGACACATTGCTTGCTTCATGCCCTTGCTTTCTCTTCTACGCCTCTTGCGGACTCATTATTTTGTTCAAAATTCCAACTAAATACAATAGCAGTTCATGGATAATAGCAGGTGCCTAATAATACTTATGGGTTGCAATTTGCAAAGTGCTCATAACAAAACGAAAATAAGAATCGATAAATCGTACAACAACATGGTTTGAAACATAGTACACCAAATGGGGAAGCGTTGGAATTGACTGCGCGAGGACAAAATATTGTACCAAAAATTGCCCGGATTGAGATGTGGGTGAGCCCCCTGGCATGAGCCACCCATCCACCCAGCGGCATTCATCTTGTGTCTGAGCCAGCATTGTCACTATATCATTCGGTCACATCCACTGCCTCAAAGCTTCTGTGACGTCATTTGTGTAAGTAACCGTTTCTTACATTTCTTACCGGTGACAGTGAAAAGTTATGCATTGGCGAGTTACGTTGTTAGAGCGAGTTATATATGTGGCAAGTCAAAAGAGTTAGTTTGAGGATTTTAACAATGAAAAAAATACAACTTTCCAAATCTGAGTTAAAAACACACCAATGTTTCATTTACCTAACCACGGTGTGTAATCTAACTTTTCCACATTTTGGTGTAATTTGGCTCTCTACCTCTTTATGATTCATGCGTACTGACTGATTATAACTCAATAGCTTGCTCCATAGCTCACTAACAACTTAACTCACCAAATGTTAACTCCCTCTGTAGACATATCCCCCTCTAAAATTAAGGTGCTATTCATGCTTAATAACCAACCCTCAAAACAGACCCTAAATTGCATGAATGTTGGCAATGGATTTGCTACACTTTATCTTCATGTAGATGTATTCATACAGCCTAAGAAATAGCCTACATGATCATGCTTCAGTATTGACAAGAGGAATTGTCAAGACCATGGATTTGGCCTACCTAAATGTGCTGGTCAAGGATGCAAGCCTTCCTCTCTGGACACAGGGTATGCCCTTTAAATGGATCTATGGTTAGACTTAGATCTACATACTGATATATTTATAAAAGTGTTATGGTGACTTGAGTCGATGACTTGAGTCGATGACTTGAGTCGATGACTTGAGTCGATGACTTGAGTCGATGACTTGAGTCGATGACTTGAGTCGATGATTTGAGTCGATGACTAGGCAATAACTTGAGTCGATGACTTGAGTCGATGACTTGAGTCGATGACTTGAGTCGATGACTTGAGTCGATGACTTGAGTCGATGACTTGAGTCGATGACTTGAGTCGATGACTTGAGTCGATGACTTGAGTCGATGACTTGAGTCGATGACTTGAGTCGATGACTTGAGTCGATGACTTGAGTCGATGACTTGAGTCGATGACTTGAGTCGATGACTTGAGTCGATGATTTGAGTCAATGATTTGAGTCAATGACTTGACTTGACTAGACTGGACTGGGGACTTGGAGTTTCGTCACCATTTTTTTGGTTTCTTGGTTTGAATCTGGTGCTTCACTAACCACATGTGACTGTTAAAATGAATATTATTGTGCACATGGACAGTGGTGACCTGAACATTATTATTACTTATTCCATCGTGATTAATCAAATATGACTCTTTTTCTGCATTTTTATTAACGCCCATGCATAGCACTTTAATTTTTTGAGTGGTTTCCATGGTGAAATACAGGTAACTGTTTTTATAATAAAGCTTTTGAATTACTGGTTTAGTAAGTTATACTATAAAACAATCGATTGTAATTGATAACAGAAACAGTATAAAGATAAAGATTCTTCTACAGGTTTTTCGAAAAGTGAGGTGGGAAGGAGGCTTTTTTTCTTCTTTTTCTGTTCGACATTAACCACATGCCATCTCCCATTCCTAGCACAACCCCACCACCCCAGGGCCGCCTGATTAATATTGGCTGTAGATGTACCCCTCATATGCAATGAAAACAAGCCAGTTGTTTACAAAACAAACACTAAACACAGTACTGACTACATTGCCATGCATGTTGAATTATGCATCCAACAAGTACATACTTAATAAAATACCTCCCTTTGCCAACTTTTGATGCCAGGAAATAAAATCTAATGTGTTCATGACACATTTATATTTTAAAAATTTAAATAAGTGGTAAAACAAAAAAATATTAAACTCGCCCGATGAATCTGGCATCCATCACCTAGACGAACGAACACAGTGCTCACAATTAAGATCCACCGTCGTCAAAATATTAGTGAAGTCTATGAAAAATATGGCATACGCATTGCTTTTACGTGGCCATGTTTAAATCCTTCAAAGAGACGGCTCCAAAATGAGGGCACTAAAGCTAGGCTAATTTATTTTCAGATGGCTTTGGACTGTATTTTATTGTTTTACGCCATTTTTAGGAATAAAAATAAATAAAAATGCGGCGGCCAAAAGTGACGCGGGCGCCCTACGAGAATCGAATAAATTTGTGAAGTCCATTTTCACACAATTTGTTACATATTTTTGTGTACAAAAAACAGCTAAATATCCTTCCCAATTGCCTAAATCTTTCAACAAATTCAAAGGATAGAGAGAGGGTCGTCCCCTGGAAAAGATCGCATAATATGCCTTTTAACACCGTACGGATTGTTGTGTGTATTTTCAGTCATGCTGTTATTTTTTTTGCATGCGGATGCCACATCTAACTAGATCAGCTGTTATATTTGCCCTCCAGACAATGATTACAAACCGCAAAAGATATTTATATATAGAATCCAATCTGAGAACTTTCTCCGAACTGCCCGAGCGATACCCATTGGCAAAATCACTTCTAATTATGAAGATCCCTGTGACATCAATGTAAATCTTATTATAATGTCATCTTGCAGAGTCCTCGATCTATTTTGAGCGTGTTTTGATTTTGGATATATGGGTGATTCCTGTTTTCAGGGGTCCAATTGTGTGACATATGACCAAAAATTCAACATTGATTGTTGATCTTGAAATTTTGCACAAATAGAGAGAAATACCTATATTTTTTGAATCCAAACGATTTTTTTTGCTACGATTATCCACAAAAGTGTACGATACCAACAACTGCTGAAAATCATCTGTACTTTGTCAGACATAACTGGGACATGAAATGATCATTTAACTCCCACTAAGGAAATATTAAAACTCTTGAAATAGTTTAATATGCATATCTAAATGTGATTTAGGACCCTTTAACATAATAAAAACAAAAAACCTGGAAAAAAATCTTGATAACATGCAAAAAAGTAAATTTTAAAATCTGTACGACATAACTGGGACACTAAATCGTGTTAAAATGACTAAAAGTTAATTTTTTAGCATATTTGGCACTCAAATTCATATAGTTTTACATTGAGAGTCCCTATGTGTCTTATTTTTTATGTGGAGAGAGCTCAGGTATACAAAATATTCCATTTGGTGTTATATTTCCATGCTTTTTCATACGCATGAGGGATATTTCCGGATTTTTTGGTGTCGTACATAACTGGGACATGATTTTTAGCATATTTGGCACTCAAATTCACATAGTTTTACATTGAGAGTCCCTATGTGTCTTATTTTTTATGTGGAGAGAGCTCAGGTATACAAAATATTCCATTTGGTGTTATATTTCCATACTTTTTCATGCGCATGAGGGATATTTCCTGATTTTTTGGTGTCGTACATAACTGGGACATGAATGTCCCAGTTATGTCGGATTTTTCAAGAAAACACTTTTTGAATAGTTTAATTTACCTGGAAATATATAGACACATTATAAAACATTATTTACAATATTTATTGAATGTCAGAAGTCTCTGTTTGTAATAATATCTAGGATTTATTACTTTTTGGTGTCGCGCATAACTCGGGACATGAAAATCGATGAATGCAGCTAATCAACAAAAACAGGGTCCTGTGATTTCGGAGGTTAATCCTTAATGGTGGTTTTAATGTAAAATGTTAATATACATCTGTATCAATCCTTATAATAATATTTCTCAAGTAATAACTACATGTTAGGCAATGTAACACACTGAGGAAAATATATCAAATTTGATGTCACAAAACAGCTCCAAATGGACCCCTCAAAACAGGAATGCACAAAATATCACACTTCAGATCTCCGAGCTGTTTAGACTGAAATGAAATGGATACATCACAATGTTAATCCATTAAGTTTAAGGACAACATTTACTAAAAATGGATTTCCGATCTACCTCTCATTGACCGTGTGTAATTTTTACGAGAAGACAATCATGGTTATTATTTCACACATAAAAGAAAGAAAAGAGTTTGTACGCATATAAATTGGTATCCACATTGGAAAAGTATAACTATAACACATTTCCTTATGCCATGAACATCTCTGTGCAACAGAACCAAAATGTTATTTTCACTCATTGCAAATTTGAATATTTGATAACAGATATTAATTGACCTAATTAATTAATTGATCTGTTTAAAACCAAAATTCATAACATTAGGACTTGTAGTTAGATAGTTGCAAATGAGGCACTTGTGGGCTTCTGAATTATGTTTTGTCTCCAATAAAAGCCTCCCTTCCCAACTCATTTTCATCTTCGAAAACCAAGCAATTTTCACATTTAATTCAGTGTTTCCAATATACAGTCATCAAAAAAAGTAACTATACAGGTAGTAAATGGGCTTATAACTCTAAAAATATATATCCTACCTAAAAATATTAAATTATAAAAGTTGTTGCAGTCGCCATAGGTTGCATCGAAATACCTCGAGCTAGGGAGTACTTGGGTGTTGCGACCAGCAACAGGCTAGTATGTAATTAGCATTATGCTTGACCACGGCTGTTTGACTGTCTGATTTATAATTAAAATTGTGGAATAAAAAAATATTGCATAGTGGCCCAGTTATGGTGTGACCTGATTTAGGTAGCACTAATGAATACGAGTATACAGTGAAAATGTCACGAAAAATGTTCGAGTCCTTTTTAAATTATCGGCATTTTCTACTGTACACACATTTTACATGTAACTCTATGGGAAATGTGGCCGATGAGGGCGCTTATTTTAGTAAATAATAATATTCAAAGCTCTTTTTCTCAGAAATGGCACCAACAAATGTTCTGAAATTTCTACAAAAGATGGCCAGTATATTCAGGTACTTGAATAAGTTAAAACCAGAACCGGGCCAGCAAGTTACGGTGTTCTCAGAATAAAACGGACAAACTACTGTATGTGGAATCAAACAGCCGTGTGACAGCTGCAGGGGAGGAGTGTCTCATTAATGTATCTCCATTGTGGATATTCTGTGTACCTTTGGTACTTTTACAATCAGCATGCAATGTTTGAAGCATAATGATTGATAATGCTCCCTAATGCAGTGACGTTCTTAACTGTCACTGCTTTATGCAACTGTAAAACCCTGTCCTACAGGCGGACGGACTTACGGTTGGGTTGGGTCGGCTTTTTTATGGGGGGGGGGGGGGGGGGAGAGGGGATACTTCCTTCAAAATGACACCAACCAATCTGTAAAGAATTTGTCAATTTTTTACAAGCTAAAAAAGAAATGGGTCATTATTAATTTGCATGAGAATTATTCTCTCTCACAAGTTTCTAAACAAAATGGATCGGTCGGGCATAGCAAGTTTTTTTTATTATCACCTATCGAATGAAATACCTATCAGTAGTATAATTTCTGTAGTATTAATTCAAGTTCATTCATGTGGTGTATACACGCCCACTGAATTACATTATGATTGATATCTAAAGGTATAATTATCCCAGCACTGATAACAAAAAAATAGTCTTGCCAAAAATTTAGCCCAAGTTTATGTCACTTTTTAACCCTAACCCGCCTGCACACAACAAAACCCTACGCTGCTACAATGTGGTACTGTGCCGCTACAATCTGGTACCGCATCATCGCCCGGTCTATCTCGTGCCATGCCGGGCTATCAACTTGCGATAAGAACTTTGAAGTTTTTTAAAGCCGACTCATATAGCTTAGTCGGTAGAGTCTTTGACTTGCACACACGCTGCCCGGGTTCAATCCCGCCACATACAGAGACTTATTCCCCCACCCCCCCCCCCCCCCCATAGTTTAACTCACAAAAACATGTTCAAGGAGTTAGGGTTATGCTGTGTATGCTTTTTACCAAGACAGCAAATTACCCAAGATTTAGTGCATTTTGCTATGTACATGACATCCATATCCCATGTTTTCTCATAAAACCCTGGCTTGATAGATATATTACAAACAGATTTTCAAATGAAAATTATGTATTTTTTATGTTAAAAACACTGAATTTTAATTACCATTTTTAAATTACCATTTTTAAATTAATTTTTAAAACTAGGGGGCAAGGCTTTTATTAGAGAGACAAAATATTGATGAATGGGTGGTTTTTTCTCAAACCCCATCCTGTTTTGGAGTTATGAAATATCACTATCAGACTGACTGACATTTTGAATGATTCTAGATTAAAGCATTGGTCTTAATTGGTCCAAATTGTGAAAATTGCACCTTCTAAAAGTAGCGTAATCAGCCCAATCGGGCTACTAAACAACTGATTGGCAACATGTGGCACAATAACCACCTTTGCTCTGTGCATTGAACCGTACAATGCCATATTGAAGTTGAGTACATGTGTCGTTAATTTGTAACCAAAAAAAGGGGAATATCTGAATTGCGTTTCCTGGTCGCCGAGATAAAAACCACCGTTTAATCCCAATAAAACTTCCTGTGCCCTTCACCCACAGTAGATACTCTTACCATTCAGCCAGTCAGTGGTGGTTTTAGATTCAGTATGACTAGATAAAATTCAGAGTGCTATGATTATAGGTCAATAAATGCATGTGTTGTTTCGAGAAAAATTAAGACAAATCAATGCACGCGCGCTGATGTTAATGTGTGAATAATGGCACGACCCCCCACTGGAGTGCTATTGCGAGCATATTAACATTAATTTTCTAATTTAAAAAAACCACAAACATACGCATTGACCTAATTCATACAAGACACTATACAAGTCTAAATTGACAATTTGAGCATAATTTTGATTTATATGTAATCAGGAATAAAAACATGTCAACAAGTTTACTAACAACCGCAGTGAAAATCCGCGAACATCCACAGTGAAAATCCGCGAACCCGCGTTGCATGAACATCAAATCAAAACAAAGCTTGTGGTGCGCATTGAACGGCTCACACACGGAGTGCATTAGACACTTTCAATCAATGCACTCTGCATATTTTAGTTTCTTGCTTTCTGATTGGTTCGACACTACTAAGAGTGTACATGTATGAGTTATCATGTAAAAATCCTCTACTCAGTACATGTACCCACCCAGTCAAAACACACTCTCTAAATTTTACATCAATTTTTTTTAAAACTTTTGCCACCACCTGGAAACATATTTTGTTGGTACACAAATATTTATCGTTATTACTGAGGAAATGTATGTTAAGTACCTCAACCGGCCTGCTAGTCAATGGCACACCCTTCCAGTTTAGCTTCATGAAAGCTGTTATAGGGAGTCTATCTACATGTAGGATGAAGTATAAAGTTTGAGGTTATTATGAGATTCGGTTAGCCGTTATGTGTCATTTAGATCACTAATTGTATGATAATGGTCTATATCAACTGCAATTGGTTACAATATAACCTTGCATTGCTTTGGGTCAAGCATTACAAATTACATTAAGTCACTATGTACAATATTTATGTCATTGGAATATTATTTGTTTACAAGAATTTGCCTATTACGGCAAATATGGGGTTAACAATTCTTGCAACACAGCCTTAAAAAAGACTGCATCACAGCCTTACTACAGTGCCTAAATAATAGTTCAATAAATTATGTAGCAAATGCTTTTCAATCTGTAACCAAGCAAAATAGATCTCATTTTTCTAGGTCAAATTCTAAACATTTCTTTCTTTGTTTCTATTTTTTCAGGATTTTGTACCGACCCGTAAGGACATCCTGTACTCTCGGAAAGCGACCAAGGGCATCCATGACCATACCATCGATATCAAGAGTGTCCCGTTCCGTTTCGTCGACGTCGGCGGCCAGAGATCGCAACGACAGAAATGGTTCCAGTGCTTTGAGGGCGTCACATCAATCCTTTTCCTGGTCTCCTCCAGCGAGTTTGACCAGGTCCTGATGGAGGATCGCCAGACCAACAGGCTTATAGAATCGTGCAACATATTCGACACGATAGTCAATCACAAGCATTTTGCCAACGTGTCGATCATCTTGTTCCTCAACAAAACAGACTTACTAGAACACAAAGTCAAGCACGTCAGCATCAAGACGTGGTTTCCGAACTTCAACGGTGACAGCACCGACGTAAATACGGTACAGAGCTTCATACTCAACATGTTTGACACGAGGCGTCGGGAGCGCAGTAAAGCGCTGTTTCACCACTTCACCACGGCAGTAGACACGCAGAATATCAAAAAGATTTTCCAGGCGGTTAGGGACACTATATTGGAAGAAAACCTAAAGAGGCTTATGCTGCAGTGATGTCAGCCTTTTGGTGCTGTTACAGCCACCTCTATCCCATCATGCAACGGGGCATTTCTCTTGTTCGAGTTCTGGTTCTAGATTATACTCAAAACTGACGCAAGAGTTCCCTGTTAGATCAGAAGAAATCACCGTTGATACTTTTTCTTAAAAGATTTATTACAACAAAAAGTATAAACTTCCAAAAATGATTTGCAGTAAACTTAATTCCATTTCAAGGTATTGATTGATTTTCCTCTTATTTATTCAGGAACTCGTCTCAGTTTGGTGTATTATGAGTTTTGCTCTATATATTTGTATTGCAGTACTGGTGACATTATTTTGAAGTCTCAGAGTTGGAATTTCATAGGGAAACGACTACTTTTTACACTGTTTTTGTTTTAATGCAGGTGTCAATGTGCTTCTTGAATCTACCCTCCTTAAGGTCAGTCAAAGATTAGGTGCCTGACCTTTGCCTTTAGTTATATTTTTGAAGTGGTGAATCTTGAACTATATGTTTTGGAAATATTTCAACTTCTCCCATATATTACTATAGAACAAACATAGTGAACTGAGGTGAATCTTCACCCCAAAAATTGCAGGAAAGAACACATTTTGACCTATTTTTTCCTGAAAGAAGGTGAATACAAGTGAAGGTTTGAGGAGGTTAGGTTGAAGATTCAAATTGATGCCTGCATAAGTAACCTCTACCTAATTCAAACAGATTTTCATACCATCTAGTGGCATCACACACACTTGATGAGGTTACTTGGTAATGATTTAACTAAGGCCAAGAAAAATAATAAGTTGTGTTGTCCTCAAGTGCAAAAAAAAGAAAAAATTGTGTCAGTGGGTTGGAAATCCTTTTTTTTTCTTCAATCTTTTTTTTTCAATCTTTTTTTCAAACTTTTTGGCTGAAAAATATATGGTTTATGTCAAAACAAAATTGGTATAGGCCCATATAGCAATTTAACTAATGTTCATAGTGTGACAATAGTCTAAAAAACATTTATTTAAGCTTACTTATTCATTTCAAGCAAGAAATAGTAACATTTAGTCACTTTTGATAATATTTAAATCTAAAAATAAAAAAAATAAAAAATGCGACCGTAGTTTTTACAATTTTGTGGTCGGTCCCTGAGGGCAACACAACTTATCATTTTTCTTGGCCTAATTGTATGTCAAATCCATTTGCCATAATTCAAATGACAAATAGATTCATGCAAAGTTGTTACGAAATTCTACCCCTGAATTTTGATTTTGGATTATTTTTTTGACAGTTCACTGCATCACAGGTCTCCACATAGTTTATCAATCGATGTAGGTACGGTCAGTTGGTTCAAGCTGATTTCCTGTCACGGATATTATACATCGGAACATAAATCAATAATTATAACAAATTTGATTGGTTCTTGCTTCACTCTGGGGGACAATCTAACATATTCTGGCAATTGTCATAATACCACAAATACATTATGGAGTTATTGCATCCATGACAGCATCACATTTTAACACCCATTTTGTGGCACGCGCACCTATTGCCATGTAGCCATTGCGCAAAAATACAGACAGCTGTGGGACAGTGGGTTCTGTAGTGGGTGTGATAGGTCCGCCTCAGTTTTGTGTTGCCTTAGCAAAAAACAACAGTAGCCTAAGCGTTTATCCCATAATACTACAAAATGATATAACAGATAGGGGCTTTCTTTTGTTCACATCCGGCCAGGTAAACTATGAACGCTGCAGGAACGTTTATGTTACAAAAAAACAGCCATATAATATAATGATATAGGTTGTTTGAGGAATTGAACCCGGGATTCCTGTGTGGGAGCGCTAGAGCGTGGCCACTATGCTACGCTAGATTACTTGATTTGGCAAAGTCGTGGATAATGATATATTTTGTATAGTTATTCAAGCATCGCATTTTTTTACACGTTGTTGATCCCCATACTTCTTTCAAAATTGAAACAATGGAGCGATTAGCATTTTAAACAATGGGACTTGTTCATTATAGGACACCAGCTTCTATCTCTAATCGCTCCAGTAGTACGTGCGCTAGGGCTGTGAGAATTGAACGCAAAATGTCGCAAGTTGTACGGCAAGCTGCTGTGTGCAGAAACCAAGCTTTTAAACACTGAGTTAGCCCATTCATAGATCAAAGTTGACATTGCTTTACACCGGTTACAAACTATGGGAATATGAACGAGCCTTGTCTGTGTAGAACTTAATTTACTCTAAAATAGACTGCCATACCGACATGATTTATATTCATGTGGAGGATCTATGATGTATATTGTACAGCATTACTGCCTACATAATTACTGTCTAGAGGAATGTCTATCAAACGACTATAGTTTGATCAGCTCCAAATTGGTGACGCCTCCTTAGCAGCGAATGAATACAGAAAGACTCTAGCGCGCACGAATGCAACAGGTGCACTGTACATCAAATGCGTAACACATGCTTGCGGCCAAAACCGAGTGTCTGTTGCCATAAATGCGTGTGTTCGCTTTGATTACTTTTGCGCATGGACATACAAACCCGAATATTTCTCGCCAATTTGCAACTGATCAAAATATACTTTCAATTAAACTGATGCTGGAACAAATGCTCTGTACAATGTGAGGAACGTCTCCAGCGCAAGCATGTGAAATGTACCGTTGCCTGATGGGATTTTGTATATTTGAATTTGATACTAAAATAAATAGGACCATATATGGTGAGGTGTGATCACCTGATCTCTACAAATGCCTTCAGCCAATGTGCATTTTGAAAGCTCTTTAAAGTGGTGTCCCACCAGCCCAGCCAGCCATAATGATATTATAATTATTATTCGTAACTTCTCAATTTGCATCATGGTGATTTTGCATAATATTACTGTACTGTATCTTGTAGTCTTTTGCTTTTAATTGATTTTGTTTTTGTTTGTGTTGCGCTTTACTCAGTTAACTGATGTGTTACACAGATTATGTAAAAGTGTACATTTTCTGAAAGCTTCATTCTTTCAGTATCTTGAACTGAAGGAGAAGTCCGGTACAAAACAAGATCATTATAAATCACGGTGAAATTAAAATCAAATCAAATCAATTTTAATTCTGGCTGTATCCAAGCTTTTTCCCATAGTCTTTTTGGAATAAATTCATCAGGTTTGCAGGAACAAATAATTAAGATTTTCATTTTTTAAAGCCAATAAATTTTACTCACGTTTGAAATTGAAACTGTCAAACGTGAGTAAAATTTAATCACTCCCCAAATTAAAAGCTTGAAAGTTCTGGAAATGAACGGTGTTAATTGTCTTGTTTTGTCAGTTCAGAAATTGTATACTTCAGTAGCACTCGGCGTATAACTATAGCTATCTGTCATCATTTTATCCTACTTATTATTATTATATATCATTACGTACATTACGATTAGGGATATTCTAAATGTACACATAATACATGTACACATGTCAAAAGAAGTCTTTACAAATTGGTACAATGTGCAATTATTTTTTTTAACGATGATAAACATATTTTTGATGATGCACACAATTCAATCAGTCGCACATTGCAAGGTTTAAATTTTGGTGTGAATCAATTTATCTGGCAAAGAATTCTCTCAATCAAATTGTGAGAATCTGACTAGTTTATCAGAGAGCTTGAGCTTTTCTTACCCAATCGGATTGGACTTGTTCATCATTAGATAACATGTTTTCATCCATTTTAAGGGCCTATGGGTAATCATATAAAGCTTTTGTTGCCAAATAAACTCCTCCAATTCTGAATTTCTGCTCAATTTGCATAAAATCGGACCCGAGAACTGAGAATTTTACGAATTTGGGAAAAATTGAAGAATAGGCTGTGGAAGCCAAAATGGGCAATTTTTGTGGGATTGCACAAAATCCCAGTACCTACCCAATCCTAATGGCAAGAATCCATTGTTTCCGCTCAAAAATGTTTTGTCATTGTCATATGAATCATGGCTGACTCCTTAATTTGTGACACTATTGATGATGGAGAGCGCCATCTTTGTCTATTCTGTGACATACGGTGAATGTGAGCAGAAATAAGAGATTCACATAGATTGCATCTGTAATGCCGTCAGTTCAACGGATCTTTGGTTGGCTATGTTTACGTTTCCCTTCCAGACTTTCTCGGACGATCACCATTTCTAGGTTGTCTCCTGTATTACAGTAGTAGAAGGTAGTTGGATCTCCAACTTGACTCCCGTACGTATCCTGGGCTTGATTCATGACACATTTATTGGTCTTGTGCTCTTTCCATCATGTACCGTATTTCCCGGGGGGGGGGGGGGGGGGGGTACTCACGTATGTCAGGTATACGGGGATGTGCCGCTCCAGTGGGTCGTTTTTTCATGAGACATCCTTAGCCATGGGTAGGCTTTTCAGTGAAAAATCCTTAGACATGGGTCCTGTTTTCGCGATTTTCGCGAAAATTTGCCAAAAAATCCTTAGACATGGGTCCTGTTTTCGCGATTTTCGCGAAAATTTGCCAAAATTAGGTCTATTTTCGCGAAAAATCACCCTTAGAAATGGGTATGGGCTTTGAAAATCACCCTTAGAAATGGGTATGGGTTTTGAATCTCCAGCGGCACACCCCCGACCAAACCAAATTCGAGTACCCCCCCCGGGCCGTATTTACTCCTCTAAACGCCCCCGGGGCACTGCATTTTTCAAAAGGGGGGTGGTTATTGGGGGTCAATATTTCAAGCGCTAGTACTGATAAAGCACTGCCGGGGTAGAATTTCGACGCGAATCAATTCGCGTGGAGATTCGCGTAAAATCACTATCGCGTGAACCCAGGTGAATTCGCGCAACAACAACAACAAAAATCCTTTTTTTTTTCTAAGTCCAAAACAGGACCTTAGATGACTGGTATTTGACCCTTAGTCAACAAACAAACATGCCGAATTTGGAAGTTGTGCAAGCTTATAGCCTTATTCTTGATATTATTTTCATCAATTTCCCAATAATCCATGGATTCTCAAAATTGGCGAGAATCTAGGATTCTCGCGAAATTATTCCGCCAGAATCTAAATGGACTCTCGCACATTTCTAGGCCTGCACTGCGATGTGGACTTGTTTACATTGCTGAAGAGAATAACTTTCATTATACAAGGAATATGGATCCAGTTGGTTCAGACTCCGTAAGTTGCTCAAATATTATTTTCCTATACCACGTCGTGTTGAGCGTCATTCGCTACATCGCCACTGTTTGTTGATCCAGACATGAATAGTGCTGCATCTGGCATCGTATTTTGACCAACTTTATCGCTAAAAGAAATTCATCTCATGATTTAGAGCTAAGAAGCTCAACTTTCCAGGCGAATTTGTTGTATTTTATGGCAAGAAACGTGACTTTCAAATACATTGTTCTATCAAATTAGTTTGAGGGATGTCAGGATTTTCCTGGGGGAGCGTTAAATAGAGCAGGGGCGTTAAATGTAGTAAATATGGTACCTGACATCTTTCTCCAACACCGCATCTCAAAAGATGCTATTATTTTTGAGTCGGCTGTACCAACTACCCAGGCTTCCTATACAGCAACAGGGAAGAGCAATGTAAATCTTGGTAGCCTTTGTGATTCCTGTATCTTTCCAGATGGATGATAGGGCATTGAAAGTCGTTTATGTCAATCTATGTGGTATGTCTGGGGGAAAATCCTTGCAAGTTGCAGGGATATTTGGCATTTGGGAGGAACCCGAAGTTATGTAGTGAAATGCAATGCATAAAACATTTACAAGAGAACCTTTGCTATATTAGAAGAGAAATTGTTACTGTCTTGCCGAGAAAAGCTATTTGGATTAAGGCGTTGGCTTGTACGCACATGTGTAGAAAGACGGAAGATGCATTGACACGTTTTTAAACCTGTGCCTTATAAGTTAAGTTACTGCCAAATGTATCGGCATAGACTTAAATATATTTCACATTCACGCTTTGACTGATGGGAGCATTTAACCCATCCCATGATTACTCTTTGACTGCATCAGAGTAGGACTTTCAGAGCATTCTCTAATCTCTATGCTGGTTCCCTGCATCAATGGGCTCCACACAACTTATCCATAGATTCAGGTACGCGCCGATTTCCACTCAAATCTGATTTGCTGGCATGAAAGTCATGCATATTCATGATTGACGCAAAATAGATCCACAAATAAATTTGATCAAGCCAGCTTCACGCTTAGAATGATAACAAATTTGCTGATTGGCACAAACTACACGTGTATCTGCGCTAACCACAGCGCCGAACTTCACACGCATGGGCACGCATGTCATAGTGCGTTCCCCATCGCGCTGTAGCTATAGGAGCGCGACAATGCATTCAGCGTTCAATGCGGCCATCTCAGCTACAGTGTGTTGATCGTTATTTACCTTATGCCACATAAGAGCGACACTGCAATGTGTAGAGCTTACGGTTACGGCCGGCAAATGAGAACCCTGTACCTGCACGTATGGATAAGTTGGCGCGGGGATCCAGGGTGCAGGGAACCAGCATAAGCATTCCATTTAATGAATGAAACTGGGGTTTTTCTTGAAATAACTGTGGGATAGATAGATGAAAAGCAACTCACTCGTAAACACTACTCAGTTTTTCAACAACAAAAACATGGGAACAATGTGTGCAGTTAGCAAGAAGTTAGCCATGGTAACATTGCTTGTACAATGGTAACTCGCTTGTTACCATGGTAGCATTCCTTATAATGTACAATGTTGCCATGGTTATATCGCTTGTTCCATATGACAATGTTTACAATTGCCTGACCATGATACTTTTTGATTTCTCTTTACCATGGCGATGTCTTCATGGTAGCAATGCTAGTAATTTTGTCGCCGTGAAAATGGTGCAATGTCAGTTACCATGGTAATGTTGCTTGCCACCTGATGTAACCATGGCAACGATGCTATCTAATATGCATCTTTAGGTGGTTTTCTCATTTGTGTCATATTATATATTGTAAATAATACCATTTTTTCAAGTCTGTGTTTGTTTATTTTTCATGCAACATTTATGTAATCAACAAAAAAATTGCTGGGGAAAATGTTATTATATGGGAATTATAACGAGGGTTTGGAACCACAAGGACCTATGTCTACAATGGCTGCCATGTGTAAGATTGCATTTTCACATGGGTGCGCCTTTTAGTACCAGAAGTGTATAACATATGGCAGCTATTACAGATAGTGCCTTTTCACATCACTAGGTATCTCAACAAAAAGACCATATCTATATTAGCTGCTCCGAGTTACATATAGTTTAAATACCAATCGCTCAGCATATAACCAACCCCATTATATAACAATTGGCAGCTATTACAGATAGGCCCTTGTGGCAACAAGACCTCAATAATATGGTGGAAATATTTGGGTTTTTTGTTTCAAAGAGTACACAATGAATGAACTGTTCATGAATTTATATAGCCCCCATTGTATGTATGTTTGTATGTATGTCAATGCTGCGTCTTTTTTAATGAAGTTTCTGCCTTTGTAGTGTAGTGTCCCCATGGTGTAATGTCAGTGGTTTCCCCCCGAATGATTCAGAGTCAGACATTTTTGTCTGGATAATAGTTGGGTTTAATTTTGTTTCTTTAACCAAAAACAATGTGACAGCAAGCATGCAATTATGTGAGGCAAATATGTGTACAGCGGCGGCAAAAGGGGGTACAGTTGTCTCTCTAAGAAAGGGTAGTGTTAACCCCAAAATTATGAAATCTATCGAGCCCAGTCACTTTTGAACTATTAATGTGGTATATAAATAAAGTGTACATTTTTGGAAAAGTAATACTTTTTGGGCTCAAATTTGTTGGACAATGTTGTGGTACAAAATGCTGAAATTGCACCGAAATCATCTAGGAGAGGTTCTTTTCCCCCATAAATTGTTTCATTTTTACATTTTTGACCAAAAATCAAAAATTATCAAAAATGATAATATTTCATAATTATTGGGGTAACACCTCCTTTTAATACCAACGGAAGCAGCTTCTTGAAAGCTGTAAATGACACCTTTGTAGTTCAGATTGGATACTGTAAACTTTATTTTTCCATGCCTTATTCCATCAATATCTCAAAATGCATTTAACGACAACTGCACCTTTTCGCCGCGACAGTGAGGAACATCTGGTCTACTTCTGACACAATTTTGCAGATTTAGGTGACATTTTAGGTTTTGGTTTTTTTTAAACCTGACCGACCGACCCTACTTGAGACATGACCTTCCGCCCGTAAAACGGGTTGGTTTTTTCTGTCGCCTTAAGGTGTGATGCGTCACATAGTGTCATCATAAACTGATTCTGCGCATCATCCATGTTTGCTGCGTATTTGATTTTGTTTTTAAATTTTATTTTACTATTCTTTCTCTTGTTTTAATCCAAATTAGATATCTGTTTTACTTGTCGTAACTATAACTCTATCTGTCCGTTAGTCGTAATTTTATCACCAAAGTAAAACCTTTGATTTCATTTCCTCCACTGTGTCACATGAGGTAACATAACTCTTGGTCATATGGAATTGTCTACCATAACATTTAGTCTGAAGGCTCTCCCTTAAACTGAATAAAATGCAAAAGGTTTTCACTTCCATTTAAGGATACAATTTTGTTAAGTGAATGACTTCCTGTGGTAAGGTCATGTGCACACAATTTTGGGTTTTCCACTTGTAGAGTACCCTTACGTCATTCTTCTAAGAAAAAATACTTTTGGCCTAAGCATATATATGAAATGAAATTCACACAAAGCATCCACACATCCAACTATAGCTCAATGCAACTCCATCCCTCATCTAATGGCCCCCACACAAGGGCGCAGATCCCGGGGGGATGGGGGGGGGGGGACACGTCCCCCCCCCCCACTTCCTGACACAATATCAAATGTCCCCCCCCCCCCACTTTTTGTGGCGATCTAGTGAAAAAATGGCAATGTCCCCCCCACTTTCAAGATTGTCTAGTGAAAAAATGGCAATGTCCCCCCACTTTCAAGATTGGATCTGCCCCCTTGCCCCCACATCTTGATACTGGCATTATCTTATTATGGAATATAAACTTACGTATTAGAGTTAGTTTTTGGCATACATATTTAGACTGACTTTTTAAATAGGTAGTTTGGACATTTTTTATTGCGCAATTCTCGTGCCCATCAACTATGTCAGGTTCTGCCATGGGGAGTCGACTTATTTTTAGGGCGTCAGAAGTTTGTAGGGAAACTATCATATTATAGTGACTGATGGCAGTTCTTCCAAATTCAAATGAATAATTATCAGTGGTATGGCAACAACAACAAAAGTCGGTCTCAAATGACATGAGAGACTGAAAATCTAATGCGGTCTGCAGATTTTTTTTTCTTCTTCAATTTAGACCTGATCGTCATTTGTTTGGCCAAAAAGTTGGATTTTGCAAGATTATTTTGAGAAAATTGAAGAAGAAAAAAAATTGAAATTGAAAAAAAAAAATGAAAAAAACCCCACCAAACCACTAAAAGCAAAGCTAACGCGGGCGGTTTCGGGAATGCAAACGGGTCATTTGAGACAAACCTTTTGTTGTTGTTGGCCTAATTGGTTATACTACAAGATAACATTAGTTAGATTGCAGCTCATTACAACAATTTGATTGATATTGAACCAACGGGACTATAGTTTGATCAGTTCCAAATTGGCGAAGCCTCATCAGCAAATGAATACAGAAAGACGCAGATGTGCGTGAAGGCAACAAGAGCACCATGTATCACATGCAAGACGCTTGCGTGCGGCAAAACAGTATGTGTGTGCCAATAATCGCGCGTAAGCTTGGATTATTTTTGCACGCAGCGAGATAAAACCAAATATTTCTCGCCAATTAGGAACTGATTAATTTGAGAAACCCTGATAATGAACCACTTAAATTACTACCTCTTTCTTATTACTGTATAATGGGGGGAGAGGGGAATAATACTAATAGTCTTCCAAGTTGTTTGGCTTTCAGTACTTTCACGCCTAGCATGTGATTTAATGCGATAAAGAAAACCTCTGTTCTACCGATTTTCGGACCTCGGGTAGCGTTAGTTGATTTAATTTTGTTTAGAAAGTTGTGTTAAATTTGTTTTTAACCAATCAAAAAAATTGTTGAATTTTTCAAAGATTTCCAACCAATTAGAAAAATATTCGAAAATTATTAACAATTTTATTTTTAAATATAAAAAATAAAGAAAGTTTAATTTTAAAAAATGGGTCTGTCAGGCCCGTAGATCAGGGTTTTCCTTCCTTGGCCTTACGGTTAATCTTCAAAATCCTATAATCGATAATTCTAAAACTCCTAAAAACAATTCAGGCTACAATTACAAAGATCCCACCCAAAATGTCTTTGCATTGGTGCTTTAGTGGTTTATTACAAAACAGTAAAAAGAAAGGTTTGTAGTCCCTTTTTGCAGAATTATAGTTAACTATACCAAGTTATCTTTCTTCCCCCCCCCCCCCCCCCCCCCCCCCCCCCCCCGCAATGGTGCCACACCCCAAGCACGATGAGTGCCTTCATAACATTATTAACACTTTCCACGCGGCTATTAGTTTTACCAATATACAAAACAGATTTTTCAGAAACCTTCCCCAAATTTCAAAGTCTATCTCAAGGATTACTTAATCAATACTAGGCATGTTTGTACTTATTGTAATGCATTTCTCATGGTGATTCCAAATATGGTGATGTAATTCAATAATTTTGAAATTTTTTGAAACACTTTGTGAAATTTTGGAATTGTTGTCTGCAGACAACTGCCGCGTGGAAAGTATTAAGGTTTCGTTTTAACACATGACCAATGGTGCATAATTTTGTATACATTAGCCAATAATAAAATCAAGCATGTTATCAAAAATGTCGAAACTGATGCTGTGAAAAATATAGGAAGGACGGCTTCTATTTCGGATGCATCAAAGTCAATTTGTTTTTAATTTGACTCCTCCACATAAAAACAAAATTGTACAAAAAATGAAATAATTTATGTTAAAATGTCTGATACCACTTTTGTTGTAATCTTGTGTTTATTCACATAATATAGTTTATATGCTTAGTTTGTATATATAGAATAATTGTAACTTGTATAATAGAAATTTATTACTCATCAGGTATCGATCATGCATTTGTAATTAATGCTGTTGATATAATTAGGACTGTGTACACTGCACAAAATAAGAGGAAGAATCAATCCATCATTTAAAGGTGTATGTTCCGATCACTTTTTTGGGGCTATGATTTTTTTTACATCAAGATATTTTGATATCAGAAGAATCCCCATATCTTTCTCATTATGTGTGTAAAATCTTAGGGCCAGAAATGTTCCATTTAGAAATTATAGGCTAAAATGTGGTGAATTACTGCCAAAGGTGGTTAACCACCAACCAGTTTGTGTACTACTCAATGGGCAAATAATTTGTGACCTTTAGCTTCTAAAAATAGAACCATTGGAGTTATACAACTCAAACTTTAGAATGCGACAACTTTAAGGATGACCTTTCATGTTAAATAGAAAACATCAAGTTGAAAATCGGGCCAGCAATCGGAACATCTACTTTTAAAAGCAGGTGAAAAATGCAACAGTATAGTCCAAACCCCACTCAAATCGAACAACTAGTTTTTAAGTTGCAAACAATATACCAGCTGAAAAAACCCTCAAAATCAATATTCCCGACATCCGACTCATTTCTCTTGGTCGCATCACAGTTTTTAACATTTGCATGCATGCCTTATCACATGATTTGTCAGTTTAAACCAATGTATGGAAAATGTTTGACAAAAATGGACAAGAAATACCGTTTTGAGACCTTTTATTCGATTTTAATCGGGTACGTAACGCTGCTTTTTTCTCATTGCCTGTTTAGGCACTTCTGGGATAATTACCTATTTTCATAATCAAATTTGAAACTTTTCACATTTGTTCTTAAATATTTGTTAGTGCCAACAAATCACCCAGGTTGTGTCAGTCTATGTTAATAGTGGCTTGGAGGAAACGCTGCTACCGTAGTGTCATTTCGCTTGCGGCGGATACCGGGGCTTTATAAATAACCATTATTATTATTTCCTCATTAACAGCTCCCCCCCCCCCCTCCCAAGCGCTTATTTCCATACATCTCAACTCCCTCAAATTGAGCATATACTTTCTCCTATCATGTATCGTACAAAATTGGGATCCCTGTTAAAAACCCGGTTTGGGGGTTAGGGTTATGCTTTGTTAAACAGTAAGAATTAGTAAATTACACCAAACAAACAAATATTTTGTTGAGGCCTACAGTAGTGACTATCATGTATCTTACGAAATTGGGATCCTGGTTGAAAACCCGGTTTGGGGGTTAGGGTTATGCTTTGTTAAACAGTAAGAATTGGTAAATTACACCAAACAAACAATTGTTTTATTGAGGCCTACAGTGGTGACTAGACAGAACAAGACAATAGGCACATCTCTATACCATAACCTGCAAGGATATAATGTTGAATAGATGTCGGAATTCCTGATATAATGATTAAAGCTGCGACCAGGATATACTGTAGAAAACCACTTGATTTTTCGCGAGGGATTTAATTTCGGGAATTTCGCAAGGGCTGTGGATTCACGAAATTAAACACCCGCTAAACCGACAACTTTGCATTAAAAGTAATAGTGAAATTTCCAGATTCGCAAAATTAAATGCCCGCTATAATAGCAGTAGTTTTAAAGTCGCGAAATAAAGTATCCACACAATTATAGTGTTTTGCAGTAGCTTGCTTTGCGTGTGGCAGCAGCCTTATGAATGATGCCAGTATCAACTCAAAATAATTTTCTTTTGTGTGTAAATTTCTTTAATGAATTCACTTTAAAACAAGCAAAATGGTACAACACAGGGAAAATGTGAACAATTAATTGAGCGAAAAATTACCACTTTTACAGTTGAGAACAGGTGGCATTGTTTTGGGGTTAAACAATTTTTGCTCGAATAAATCTGAGCCATTAGATTTTTTCATTTTGTTCTTATGTTTCGTAATCTTCAACCTGAAAGCCCTGTTATTAGGATCATTATTCAATAGTATGACATTGGTATGAACAGAAAGACGGATCTACTCCACCTTTTATGACAAAAATCTAGAAATGATTGCGCAATGCAGGAAGTTTCTCACCAAACATTAAACAAGCTTTCCGCGCCATTGCCTTTTTGTGTAATTCTGCCTATTTGTGTTGAGTGGTTTAAAGTTAAAACGTAGGCCCATGTTCTTTCACGTATGGGCACCTGTCCCATAAATGTAGCAGAGTGTTCCAGCTGCTGACGATTTGGTGGTTCTCATTTTTGGTGGATTTTTAAAATAAAAAAATAGAGTGCTTAGAATGTGCTAAACGTTTAAAAAATATATTTTTGCTCTTGTTATGTGTTGAATACGTGCTAAGAATTGACAAAAGTTGGTTAATAAATAATAACATCACTGTTCTTCCCCATTTGACTCAATAGCTCAGTTGGTAGAGCACCGGTCTAGTAACCCGGAGGTCCCAGGTACAATTCCTGGATGGTCAGTGAATTTTTGCACTGGCTGGCATTTATGTTGTGTGGAGAAAACAGAATTATCATGCTTGGTTAAAAAATAATACTTGTGCACTGTGGAGACCAATGTACACCTAGCACATAAAGTCCCTGCTCAGGTGCTTTGAGGTTGACTAATTCAAAATATATAATCGGTACCAAGAATCTGAGATATACATTAAATGAGCAAATTTCTTCTCCGCAGTTTGATACCTCATTCAACAAAATCGAATGGATACTTTTAAAGTTATGTCGATTTCAATGACCGCGGATGCAACAGAAAAGTGGCACTAGGTATAGGAATCATTGATTTGTGTGTGATAACTGTGTGCTATCTGAACGTGACAGATGAATGGGTCTTTAGTGATAACCGCAATGTGTGGGACAACGGGTGTATCTGGCTGTGACGAATACAAGTCTTAGCTGATAAGCTGTGAGTTTTTCAGTGCGTAAATCCATAGACTGGTAAAACATTGATTTTTACCGTCTATGGTAAATCACACACAAATCAATGATTTCCTATACCTAGTGCAACATTTCTGTTGCATGCGCGGTCATTGAAATCGACATAACTTTAAAAGTATCCATTCGATTTTATTGAATGAGGTATCAAACTGCGGAGAAGAAATTTGCTCATTTAATGTATATCTCAGATTTTTGGTACCGATTATATATTTTGAATTAGTCAACCTCAAAGCACCTGAGCTTTTTATTTAACATGGTTTATAGTACACTAGAACTATTGTTGGATTTAGACATACAATTTGCATCTGTCCTCGTAAGTCTCCTCTATCTATAGTCTAATTAATAATTGAACAAACAATTGCGTAGTGCTGCATCATGCGTACGCACCATTACGCGTGAGCCAGAAAATACTGTAGAAGCTGAAATTTTCGCGGTGGTTTTATTTTCGCGCAAAACATTTTTCCGTGAAATTATAACACACACAAATATTGTTTTCAACATTCATGCAATGCATCCAGCAGGTCGCCCGCAAAACAAAAAAAATCGCGAAATGTCTATGATATCAAAATGCGCGAAAATATTGGCTTTTACAGTACGCAGCAGTCCTTGCGTCAGCGGTACATCAATCGTGGATCTCGTAGCTGCGTTTACGCCAGCGGAAACTTGTTCGTTCAATAATTAAACAAACTATACTGTTTAACCCATTCATTTATCAACTGTCATTGATTGCTCCAACTTATATTTGAACATTGTATAACCATATATTAGCTGTGTCATGTATCACTATGCAAGTGGGGGCTGGCTATTGAACTAATAAGGCCACCAAAAAAAAGAAGGTTTGTCTCAGATGACATGAGAGACTGAAAATCTAATGCGGTCTGCGGATTGTTTTCGATTTTTTTTCTTCTTCTTCTTCTTCAATTTAGACCTGATCGTCATTTGTTTGGTCAAAAAGTTGGATTCTGCAAGATTTTTTTGAGAAAATTGAAAAAGAAAAAAAAAATTGAAAAAAAAAAAATTGAAAAAAAAAGCTAACGCGGGTGGTTTAGGGAATGCGCGCGGGTCATCTGAGACAAACTTTTTTTTTTGTTGGCCTAATCTACTATTGTAATGTATTTGTATAGTATATCAAAATCATGAACAATTGATGTAAGTTTTGTATCACAGAAGAAAAAAATAACGGAATCAGAAGTACTTTTCTGCAAATAAAAATAAAATATTTGAAAACATTGTAAAAACACAAGATTTCTGCTTTGTATGTATTTACACTATGGATATCTATACAGCAATGGAAATACCCACATGACTGTCTACACAGGCTGAAAAAGTAGGCAATACGGAAAGCTCCTTGCAGGGAAATTTGAACATTTGGAGGGAAATTTTGGCATTTGGAGGGAAATGTTACTCTTTCATTAAGAAATGCATTCCATTTTGGAGGGAAATTTGGAATCGCTTGCCGGGGAAAAAACATTTTTTCAGGCCATGACTGTCTACCCAGGGATGTCTAGGTAGAAACTACACACTTATTGGACTTAGAATATATTTCTAACCCTAAGTTTTACAAAAGGAAATAAATCAGTTGAAACAGTGGTCCTGGTGGGAATCGAACCATGGACCTCTGCATTGCAAAGCATGTCTCGCAACAACGAGACTAGCGAGGGGTGAACTGGCCAGGACTTGATTTTAGCCCTCAACATTACGGAATAAATCAATACTACTATTATGATCAGTACACACAATATTATGAATAGAGCCGCAGTACACATATGATATGATATGATTTTATTGGCACAAAATCGCGACCCGAAGGCCGAATTACATTGTACAGGAAAGCAAGGAATACATATAAAACATGATCCGGGTTGACAGTCATGTGGGTATTTCCATTTATATACTGCATATATAAAGAGCTCAGCAAAAGGAAGTCATACACTTTGATGTCCTATAGATTGAATACAATTATTGTATGACCAAACAGGCTAGAAAGACTACATTTGGATGAATCCTTTTGGCACAATTTTATCATGTGTATCCCAGCTCTATTCATACTATTGTGTGTACTGATAGTAGAATTGCTTTATTCCGTAAAGTTTTAAAAGGTATTAAAATAATCCCCTGGTTAGTAAGTAGTTCACCCCTCGCTAGTCTTGTGGTTTAGAAAGATGCTCTGCAATGCAGAGGGGTTCATGGTTCGATTCCCACATAGACCACTTTTTCAACTGATTTCTTTCCTTTTGTGAAAGGTAGGGGTAGAAATATATTCAAAATCCAGAAAGTGTGTAGTTCCTTCCTACCTAGTCAACCCCCGGGTAGACAGTCGTGTGCACATTTCTATTGCTGCATGTTGATACAACTTCATCACTTAAGGGAAGTGTCAACCCAAAATATATGAAATTTATTAAGCGCTGTAACTTTTAAACTAATTATGTAATGTACAAAAAAGTATACAATTTTTCAAATGAAATGAGTCGGAGAATCCATTTTTGGTATTAAATGTCCCCAAAAATAGTGTTTTCTACATTTTTGCCCAAAAATCACTTTTTTGGCGCCAAACATTTTCAGACAACCTAACAAAATCAGTTTTTGATTCAAAATTTCACTAAAATCATCTAAGGTCAATTATCTAGGCAGCACTTTTTTGGGGGGCTTAAAAATCTTTAGTTTTGAAAATATTGACCAAAAAGTGCCAAAAATGTGATTCATATATTTAGGGTTGACACTTCCCTTAAAGTTGCAAAATGCTCTGTGTGAACAAATTCCCAAGTAAAATATTTTATTATAATTGAGTGTCAACTTTTGCCTTTTTCTTCTGAATTTTGGAAAATTAGGATAGGTATGCTTTTTGAACAATGAAAATATGTTTTCCAATTGTTTTTGAATTAGGGTATACATTCTTTTGTACCTTAATCTTTAATAACTCACCCCCTCCCCCATGTTTTTAAAATTAGGGGCAGTCAGTGGAGGACGGGCAGTCCGTGGAGGCCACTCAACCATCTTTGATTTTGTCCCTAATACAAACAAAACTTTTCCACCTAAGTTTAACACTTTCCATGCGGCAGTCCCAAAATTTCACAGAATGTTTCAAAGATGTCAAAATTATTGAATTTCATCTCCATATTTGGAATTAACATGAGAAATGCATTAAAATAATGATAAACATTCCCAGTATTGGTTCAGTAATTCTTGAGATGACTTTGAAAGTTGGGAAAGGTTTGCTGAAAAATCTGGGTTGTTTATGGTAAAACCGTGTGGAAAGTGTTAAACTAGCTACACAATATGTTTATTGAAAAATATTAAGGCAACATTGATCATGAAGAATGTGGTACATTATTGAATTTCTATTCGAAATGTATCACCAAATAATGCCATTGTTCCTTGAAGGAACAATCTGTCGGGAACAATCTGGTGAATGTGCTTTTGAGGCATACACATATGCAGGTGTGTTTCACTGAGTTCCAATTTTACTTTCAGGAAATACAGCGCAAAAAAACAACACTTAACATTTTCTACGCGGCTATTAGTTTTACCATATTATACAAAACAGATTTTTCAGAAAACTTTCCCAATTTTCAAAGTCTATCTCAATGATTACTGAACCAATACTAGGCATGCTTGTACTTAATTCAATGCATTTCATATGGTGATTCCAAATGTGGTTATGAATTGCAACAATTTTGACATTTTTGAAACATTTTGTGAAATTTTGGAATGTCGTCTGCAGCTGCCTGCAGCGTGGAAGTGTTAACACTCATTCGAGAGGTTATAACTCTGAATCTGATCATTGTATGTTGATATAATTTACACTTTCCACGCAGCTATTGGTTTTACCAAATGTGTACAGTCGCAGCAATAGGGTGCAGTTGTCTCTCAAACAAAAAGTTGAGATTTTAAAATCAATCATAGGAGCTTTGTTAACGCTTTAAACTGACACCTTTGGGGTTAAGATTGGATACTGCTTTCTGATTTTATGAAGAAAAGTTACTGACATATTGTCTTTACTTTCTTTGTTTTTCCATGTCTTATTCTATCAATATCTCAAAATGCATATTGCCAACAACTGCACCCTTTTGCCGCGGCAGTACATATATACAAAACATATTTTATCAGAAACCTTTCCCAACTTTCAAGGGCTATCTCAAGTATTACTGAATTAATACTAGGTATGTTTGTACTTATTTTAATGCATTTCTCATGGTGATTCAAAATATGGCAATGATATTTGATATTTTTGAAACATTTTGACATTTTGGAATGTCGTCTGCAGACACATGCCGTGTGGAAAGTGTTAATATAGATCAGGCATTCTCAAATGGTGAGAAATGTGGCGCATCAAGGCATCCTAAGTAGCGCGAGAGTGGTTAAAATTTGTTTTACAAATAAATCATATCATGATATTTTTCGCACACTGCCCGCGTATGTGCCCTCAAAAGAGTAATATTAGTTATCATGTCACGCCTACATATGTTAAAATATTTTGTGAAGGGAATTTTGCCATTGTAACTTCTAAAAAATATGACCAAGTGGAGCTTCAACAAGTTGGTTACTAAAATGTGGCGCATCAGTAAATCTAGTTGAGAAAGCCTGATATAGATCTTTGAAGACATTTGTTAGCTACATTACGATACCTTATTTGCTACCAAGCACTATAAATTGTTGAAGATTGATAATGATTTATGAACAAATATGCAGTTCCAATTGTCACAATTTCTTTTTAAATGATTACGCACAATACATTGCATGGGAGTGTCGTTTGTAGCTCTGTTTGACTGTATGCACGGGATGTTTTAGGCAGACTGTTAAAGGTGCATGGAGAGATTGGCGACAAAAATGAAATTTGAAGAAGAAAAAAGTTTCAATAGATAAGGTAAAATAGAACCCTGAAACATAATATTTCAGGGGGAAAGGCTTAAGTGATGGCGCTAGATAGACATTCTGGTGAAGCCATATGTGCTGAATTCTGCAGATAATTATGATGTGATCTACATCGAAATTACCAAATTGTAAAATATTGCATGATATATTGCAAATTAAGGTAAACGGTTTCAGATTTAAGATATGCCTAAGTATTACTTTGGTGCAAAAAAACAAATTTCGAAGAAAATTGAGGGCAGACTCCCTTACTGATTACGAAATCAGGGTTTTTTTGCATCAAAGTAATGGCATATACTAACTACCATCTTAAACAGTTCACCAACATTCGCCGTTTATCATATAAAATTTCATGATTTTCTTAGTTACGATATGATCATATCGAAACTAAGGTGCTGAATACGGAAGTTATGCTAAGTTTTACTCACGGACTTTCGCGGCAAATCTCAACCCGGAAGTGCCGTTATTTGCTTAGTTTGGCATGAAGGCGATGTCGGAATTGTATGATATTTTGGATTTGGGCTATGTTGATGATTATCTTTACGTTATTTGCTCATTTAGTATATCGATACATCTCTCAATGCCCCTTAAATAGCAAATATGGCATCAAAATGTAGCTTACTAGCTAACAGTCATACACCCATAGTAGTGTCGAACCAATCAGAAAGCAAGAAACTGAAATACGCGGATTGCATTGAATGTGTCTGATGTACTCTATGTGTGGGCGCCGTTCAAGTTCACCACACGCTTTGTTTTAATTCGTTGTTCTGGAATCGCGTGTTCGCTCTGATTTTCACTGCGGTGTTAGCAACTTGTTTTTATTAGTTTTTACATAGATCAAAATTATGCTCAAATTTTTATTTGTGTAGTGTCGTGTATGAATTAGGTCAATACATGCGTATGTTTTGTTCTTGCGCAAATGTTGATATGCTCACAATAACACTCCCCATGCGAGATCGTGCCATTATTTACACATCAACATCAGCGCATGCGCATTACTTTGTCTAATATCTCTCAAAACAACACATACACATTTATTGACCTACAAACATTATTCAAAGGTATAAATAGGATGATATCGATTATATTAACACTTTCCACGCGGCAGGCAGCTGCAGACGACATTCCAAAATTTTACAAAATGTTTCAAAAATGTCAAAATTGTTAACTTTCATAACCATATTTGGAAACACCATGTGAAATGCATTGAAATAAGTACAAGCATGCCTGTTATTGGTTCAGTAATCCTTGAGATAGACTTTGAAAATTGTGAAAGGTTTCTGAAAAAATCTGTTTTGTATGGTAAAACTAATAGCCGTGTGGAAAGTGTTAACATAAGTTGATCAGATTCAAAGGCATGACCCCAATAACGAGAGTGGACTTTCTGTTTTTTTGTGTTTATTATATAAAGTACATGAAGCATAACATTATAACTGTACATGACTAAGGTATATGAACAAAGTCAATGTATTGTATCAGACCTATTATTAAATGGGATAATGGCGTACCATAGTATACAATGTGTATCATGTGAGCCTATTTCACTACGGATATCATGAAACACAATAGGTGGATGTAAACAAAATGTGACAACCCTGAATTTGTTATATCATTTAAAAACAGATTTTAGTCACACAAACATTTTTTAAGTTTTTCCATTTCAATAAATGGTTTCACTCTTTATCTGCATATTTTTTCTTGTTTTTAATGGCAACATTTTTGAAGAAAATTAACAAAATGTGTCAACATTTATTTCTCATTAAATTTGTTTTGATAGGTATGTTTTTTGAAAACAATCTCTTCTTTTTCTATAAGTCCCATGATTTGCATGACATTTGGCGTATGGTATTGTCACTCGAGGTTAAAATAATACGAGTCCAGGATAGTCAAACTTCATTATAAGCGAGAGAAAAAATATGTGTAAAAATGTGAAAATGAAAGTAAATGCTAAAAATATACTTCCCTAGCATGTGCTGGTAGCGCGTGGTTCCCTAGTCTATTTGCGACCACGCCCAGACCCCGTGGGGGGGGGGCACTCAACTTTTTTATGGGTAGGGGTGTGTCGCCAAGGATCTCGAAAAGGGGGGCTACAGAACTGAACTGAGTGGATTTTATGACGAAAAATAGGGTCTTAGGAACTGACTTTTTTTCAAAAAGGTAGGTCTTGAGAACTGGCCTATAGTTATTTTTGGTTTTGGGGGCGTTTTAGAACGCAAAATTTTCGACGAATTGGGGCTTTGGAACGCAAAATTTCACGATTTTTGAATTTTCAATAAAATTGGGGTCATAAGGACTGATGCAGGCTCAAAGGGGGGGTCATAAGAGCTAGCAGCAGAGGGTGAAAAAGGGGGTCTTCAGCGCGGCACATACCTATACCCTTTTCCAATGTCAGTGCCCCCCCCCCCCCCCACCGGGCCCAGACCGGCTATCATATGCGTAACAAAAGTTTTCCCCTGTAGCTCATATAGGCAGCCGACTGCCATGCATGTGACCTGGGATCCAAATTACCCATATTATAATAAAACCATCATCTAAAACATGTTTTTGTTGTTTTTATTTTTGTTTTGTTGTTTATTTTTACATATCTAATGGGTGCTTCACTTTTTATTTTCAAATATTTGTAAAACAAATAATTCTCTAGGAATGGGACAAATAGCACAGCTTGTTCATAACAATTGGTGATGGTTGCTAAATGCTTTAATAGCCAACAAAATCCAAATGCAACCTATTTTTAATATAATTTTAATCTCATTGTGGAATTATGATAGGCTATGGTAGGCTATGTGCAATCTGCATCTCAATTGCAATTTTTTTCAGGGAGGGGGAGAATGGGGGTCTAATAGGGGAGGGTGCATAACAAATATACAAGAAATTGCATTTTAATGTCAAAATTGCCAAAATCAGGGTTTTTTTGCTCCCATAATAGGACTTTCATATACTACCGTCTGTGTCTATCTTAAATGTTATGTCATTTTTACATCATAAAAGTCCAAATGTCCATTTTTAGGAAAATAATATAGTTCTTGATTGAGCTGATGGGGGTTAAGGGGTGAGGTGAGAATTGTGACATGTCGGAGCATTTCCCCCTCCCATAGTTGTGGTTCTTGACCATTAGGCACCAGGAAAACCCGTTATACCAGCAAACGGACCTCTCACTCTCAGGTATAGGGTCGGTAGGTCAGACATTCTTTTCTTCTTCTTTTTTTTCCCCGAAAATGTTGGTGAATTTCAACCATTTTTTTAATCTAAAAAAAATTGAAAACTTCTTTTTTTAATTTCAAAAACTTGTAACAAAAAAGATGTTACTGCTGTTTATCTCCTACAACTTCTCAGGATTATCAGCCAACTCAAAACGACATCCTTTATGCCCGCAAACGTACAAGAGGGATCGTAGAGCACATCATCAACATCAATAAAGTACCCTTCCGCTTTGTCGACGTTGGTGGTCAGCGCAGTGAGCGACAGAAGTGGTACCAATGCTTCTCCCGCGTCACAGCCATCTGTTTTCTGGTGTCTTCGAGCGCGTACGATCAGAGCATCGCCGAAGATAATGCTACCAACAGGATGGTGGAATCCGCCGGGATCTTCAAAACCATCGTGAATCATAAGTATTTCACCAGAGTTGCCGTTATTTTGTTCCTCAACAAGTCCGATCTATTGGAGGAGAAGGTCAAGAAGGGCATCAGCATCAAAGATTACTTCCAGGGTTTCCAGGGGGATCCAGGCAGCCTACAGGATGTTCAGAAATTCATCCTGGCCATGTTTGATTCGCAGCGTGAAGATCGAAGTACGCCGCTTTTTAGCCATTATACGACCGCAGTAGACACAAGTAACATCAAGAAAGTGTTTGATTCGGTGCACGATATCATCTTGGAGCAACACCTCAATGCAACATTGGGGCAGGGAAATGCCAAAGAAGACGGCATCCCATATTAAAGCATGAACATTATATCTTTATCTATGTACAGGGTGAGTCAGAAAGAATGTTGCTTCCTCTCAACATCTACCATTTGTACCGGTGTCGATGCATTAATGAATCCATTAAAGTTAAGTCACTGGTTGGCTCAAGTCAAGTCAAGTCATTAATTTCAGGGCTGTCAACTCTCCCGCATTAGGCGGGAGTCTCCTACCTAGACACTCTTTTTCCCGCACTCCCGCCTAGCATACAATCTCCTGCCTCAAAAAATTATCAATTAAAATGTTTATGAATGCGTTTATTTCCTTCACAAGATGCTATAAATCAGTGCTTTACACTTTCCGATCACCAACTTCCTTCAACGGAATCACACAGAATTGGACTGTGCGATTATTTTTGACCGTGCGACATTTTTTGACCACTTACTTGAAATTCATGAGGTGACTGCAAACAAAATTGGGGATACCTTTTACTATTTGTTTTGTTGGTACACTTTGGCCATCATAATATTTGTAATATTGTATCTCTCCCTCCCAGCAAATCCCAAAAGTTGACAGCCCTGTAATTTTGTTGCATCAAGACATATTGGACATGAAATGATCAGCTTCATGTAACTGATATATCTCTTGTGAAGACATGTTCAGGTCAATTTTAAAAGTGTAACATTTCTTAAAGACTTCACTTACTTGATTAAGTTTAGCACATGCCAGTCAAGGAAATATTGCTTTAAATTTTAAAATCATCATTCCGTAAAAGGTGCTTAATAATTCTTAATGGTATAACGTGTTCTGATAACGCATTGCATAAGCAACGATATGTGAAAATCTCATAGAAATCGATCGAGTGGTTCTCAAATCAAGCCTTTTGAAAGTTAGTCACATTGACTTGAGTTGTCACAATATGGGCGGATACAACACTTGTCATAGATGGGTTATAGTTGTTAGTGGAATATGGTTAAGGTTGTTCCTATGGTTAATTTTTTATTTGATATTTTAATAGAGCTTGCTGAGCTCCACAATAATCTGAAATTTGAGCTTGATCGGAGGTACGGTTTTCTAGACATGACAATTTAATTGTCAAAAATGAAGCAAAATTGAAGCGTTCATTTCTTGTGTTTAGTATTGGTTTTTTTGACCCCCAAGCAAAATAATTAATCTATGCAAAAATGTTTAATTAATTTTTACAAGAAAAGCATAAATGCTACAAAGCTGAAATTTTGGGAGCTTGTTATTTATAGGTTCTAGAAACTGTCCTGTGCTGCGGGATGCTGTAAGACATCTGCATAATTAATTATGCTTAATTATCTAAGGAAGCTTTAGGTCATTAAAAATGAGGCTTATTAACGCACTTTTTAATTATCTTTTTCAAGTTCATGCACTTTCCTAAATGTATTGCCACTTGATGTATATGTTGGTTATATAGCTCTCCTTAATTCCTGTGCTGCTGGAATCTACTGGAGTTTCAATAACAATTTAGAGCAAAAACGAAAAAAACTTAATTTTCATAGAAAATTTTACCTAGGGAGAAAACAACAACAATAAAAACAAAAGAAAATAGACTGCCCTCTGTTGGCCGAAAAACAATAGAAAACAAAAGAATTCAAAAAGACTTCAAATGGTTATATATATATGTTGAACCGTGCACTCGATTCTCCTCCAGTAAAAGACTTTTTTTGTTGTACTCAACCAGTTCTACCTTACAGTTGAACATCAAGATTTTTTTGCTATAGCCATAGGAACACCCTTAAATCTATCCTTAAGGGGAAGGAGAACAACAGCCTTTATTCCATCCTTTGTTTAAATGGCATTAAGGCGAAGAAAAGTGATGTTAAGGCAAAACAAAAATTCACTATAAATATGATTATTATAACCGTGGACTGTCACATTTGTCTACACATTCAAATAATTACAGGTACCCGTTTACAGGTGTGTTCTTAGTGTAGGTTAATATACTGACCCTTAAATCAGCCCAGATTGAGACCAGTTATTTTTCATTGTGATTTTAGAGTGATATTCTTACCCGTTTGGATTTTGCAAAAAAATTTCTCTTCTTTCTTTTCAATTGTCAGATTCTCTGAATTATTCATTTTCATCCTCTTGTTTTATTATAATAATAATATGAACATATTTATTACTATTTGATTATTATAAGGCTATATTAAAAAAATCATTTGTCTCAAAGCTCCAGCGCGCGTAAGTTAATTGATGCGCGTTAGAAAAAAATTATGAAAATATTATATATATATATATTATTTTTTTCCAAAAAAAAAAAATCCCAAAATTTCACAGATTTTCATTGAACACATCATCTTTAATACAAAAGTTCACTTTTACAAGGATTTCAATATTTCATATTTAGATTTTTTAAATTTTTTAAATCACATTTCGCATTAGGTTTTGAAAAACTGAAGAGCTTTGAGACAAATTTGTTTTTTGATATAGCCTAATATCTTCCAAATTACCCATAATATCTTCCAAATTACCCATAATATCACCTTTTGGAGAGTACACCTTGGCATTGACCGATGAATCAGCGTGTGTATAAAAGCACAATGCAAAAATGAAAATTGACTTGACCTTACATTTGGGATCGTAACTTCCTCAATAATCAACCATTCTTAGCATGCAAATGAAAGAGGAGAAATGTCACAACTTTATAATGTAATGTGTTTATGTAAAAAACTGGGTTCTTAGAAATGGATACATGTATGCCCACCCCTACTGTAGGAGTTATACTTTTAGAGTATATCAGCAAATGTATTATCTGGTCTGTTCTTATTTTACTTATTTTGTTGACTGTATATAAAACCATCTTTAAACTTGTTTTCGTTGTTTGTATTTTGTTTTTGTTTTGTTGTTTATTTTATTTTTACATATCTAATGAGTATTTGACTTTTATTCTCAAATATTTGTAAAACAAATAATTATTTGGGAATGGGAAAAATCAGTAGCACAGCTTGCTCATAACAATTGGTGATGGTTGCTTAACCTTAAATGCTTTTAATATCAATTAAAATCCAAACACAACTCTTAAAGCATCTCATTGTGGAAGTAGCTAGGCTTTGATGGAGTTGCATCTGTTTTGTACATTTTTTTCAGGGAGAGGGCCTGGACCGGGGTCTTAAAGGGGAGGGGTTGTCGAAAAAATCACAAGAAATGCCAACATTTGAAATTGCCAAAATCAGTTTTATTTTGGACATGTGTATGAAATCATAAAAGTTCAAATGTTCATTTTTAGGAAAAAGGTTGGTAGCATTTCCCCTCCCCCATAGTTGTGGTTCCAGACCATTAGACAATGAGAAAACCCCCTATTCCTGTGGGGAAATGGACCTCTCAGGTAGGGTCGGTAGGTTGGGGTTTTTTTCTGTTTTTTTTCTTTTCCATGAACAAAAAAGAACTTGTTTTTTGTCACCTTACTAATGTTATCTCCTACAATTTCTTCTCAGGATTATCAGCCAACTCAAAACGACATCCTTTATGCCCGCAAAGCCACAAGAGGGATCGTAGAGCACATCATCAACATCAATAAAGTACCCTTCCGCTTTGTCGACGTCGGTGGTCAGCGCAGTGAGCGACAGAAGTGGTACCAATGCTTCTCCCGCGTCACAGCTATCTGTTTTCTGGTGTCTTCGAGCGCGTACGATCAGTGCCTCCAGGAAGATCGCGTGACCAACAGAATGGTGGAATCCGCCGGTATCTTCGAAACCATCGTGAATCATAAGTATTTCACCAGAGTTGCCGTTATCTTGTTCCTCAACAAGACCGATCTATTGGAGGAGAAGGTCAAGAAGGGCATCAGCATCAAAGATTGGTTCCAGGGTTTTCAGGGGGATCCAGGCAGCCTACAGGATGTTCAGAAATTCATCTTGGCCATGTTTGATTCGCAGCGTGAAAATCGAAGTACGCCGCTTTTTCACCATTATACGACGGCGGTAGACACGGGTAACATCAAGAGAGTGTTTGATTCGGTGCACGATATCATCTTAGAACATAACCTCAGTGTAGCATTGGGGCAGAAAGGAAATGATGACCGCATCCCATATTAAATCATGAACATTATAACATTTTTGTATATATTTTTGTATTATTCCAATAGTGCACCATAGGGCGACGAAGAAAACCCCTGTTCTACGGCAAACGGACCTCTCACAATCGTTTGAGTTTTTTCCCAAAAAATATTGGGAAATGTGCCGCCGAGTTAGAGATTGAGTGCGTGGGGGTTGGGAGGGGGGGGGCCAATTGTTTTTTTGGTTTTTGGAGCAACGCGCAAAAAAAATCTATAGATATTTTATTTTGGTGTTAATTTTCAGACAATTCTGAAAATTATTTAAAACAATTTCAAAATGTTCTAAAAAATAAGTCAGTAGGGCCCCTATAACAGGGTTTTTATTTGGGCCTAAAGTGTAGTTTTATTTTAGCGTAGTGGTGTAAGTGTTGGTAATAGACGATCACATTATAAATACACAAATAATACGGTAAAGGCGACAAAAACCTGCTTTACGGGTCAAACAGACCAATCATTTCAAAATGTGAAATACGTTTAAAAAGTTTCATGTATTTTTTCATTCAAAATTAGAATTTTGAGAAATTCAAAAGGAGGAAAGACAACAACAAAAAAAGTCTTTCTTACGTGCATGTTCCTAAAATATGGGAGGAAACCTCCAAGAGGACCATGAGTGATGGAGCCCACATCTAACTTGTTATTTGATGTCTCTAATGATACTTGTCAGTTTCTGTGTAAAATTCAGTTGTTATAAAATATGTGTATTTTAGCATTAAACTACTGTATCTAAGGCGACCTAAGATGTCACCAAAATCTGCAAAAAATTAGGATTTTTTTATTTTAAATTTGTGATAAAAGTATTTCAACACTGGATTTTTTGGCCAAAAAAACGGCTGTTTTTACATGATTTGAAAACATTTAATCTATTTTTTTTTTTTTTAAATCCAAAAATTCCAAAAAGTGGGTCTGTCGGGCCCGTAAAACAGGAGGGGTTTCGTTGCCTTATACACAATATTAAACTATATAAGGGGCAATCTATAGTCACTTCAAAGGGGGTGTCTAATACTAGTAAATTGATAAAGGTAAACCAATCCCCCAATATTCAGGTGGTCTCATGGCCAGAAATATATAAAGTAACGTTTATAATCCGTACTTAGTTAATATAACTCTGTCTCCATCTAGGCCAAATGGTTTTTATACAAAAATAATGATCAATTTTGTTTATTAAGAATGTTTTAATAGATATGTAATACTGCCTGATAATGAGTACTGTAAACAACTTAATTTCGCTGGCAATTTAATTCTGCTAATTTGGCTAGGAGATCCAATACGCCAAATTAAATTGCTGTCAATTTTATTATTTATAATGGTTATTTTTATATAGGAAGATGATTAGTGATACCCCGGTGTTTCATCATTGGTCAAAATGGGTGCCAATGGACGAGGTCCAAAATCGGAACCGATATGCCGAAATTGATGAATCTACTATAATAGTGCATCACATAAATGTTTAAAATAATTATTTTGTATGATACTAAGGGAAGAAAAAAAAGTTTGTCTCAAATGACATGAGAGACTGAAAATCTAATGCGGTCTGCAGATTTATTTTTTTATTTTCAATTTAGACCTGATTGTCATTTGTTTGGCCAAACAGTTGGATTTTGCAAGATTTTATTGAGAAAATTGAAAAAGAAGAGAAAAAATGAAGAAAAGAAAAAAATGAAAAGAAAAAAAAAAGAAAAAAAAACCCAAAAAAAAAAAAAGCTAACACGGGCGGTTTCGGGAATGCGCGCGGGTCATTTGAGACAAACCTTTTTTTGGGGTCTAATCTCATGCAGGTTTATGCCAAATTGGTATCATATTAAGTTGCAGTAATCATTATTGAAAAGGATAGTTACTATCTTTTGTATACATTTTTGGACTTTCCCGTTTATAAAGGACCATATGTTTGACAAGGAAAGCAGCATTGGATAGCTTTTAAATTTTAACAGTTAAAGGTGGCTGACTCGGCTACGGTGACCGGCATTGATTTGCTTCAAAATAGCAGTGAATGAGTCTATTAAAGGTATATTATGTGATCTTTCCAGGGAACGCTCACAACATCGAGAGAAAAAAATTGAAAGCAGATTTTCTTGCAGATTTACATTTTTGATCATAAATCATACATACATTCCAAGTAACAGGGCGATACGATTCTTAATTACTTCAAAATCATGGTTTTAGAGTGAAAATAAACTGTCGGGATAACATGACAGTTTATATATTCACTCTAAATTCACTCTAAAACCATGTTTTTGAGGTAATTAGGAATCGTATCGCTCTGTAACTTGGAATGTATGTATAATTTATGATCCGAAATGTAAATCTGCTAGAAAATCTACTTTCTAAAAAAATCATGAATAGAGTGCGCTCTCTGGATAAGATCACATAATATGCCTTTAACATTGGCAAATTCCCAAATATTGGCAAATTTCAGAAAACACTATTTTGTTACTAATGGTTTTCTCGTCTTTAAAATCAATGCATGCTAAAGATTCTTATTTCCATTTGATGCCACAACGAATTTTCCGCACAACTCATTGATGGATGGTATTCAATGGGAATGTTGGTACTTTTCTACTATTTTCTAGAAACACTTCATTGCTAATGGTGAAAATTGAGGGAATTTTCAAAAAAGATTGAAATTTCAAAAAATGATCCAAAAGTCCTCAAATTGGTAGAGTAACGGCTTATGTGGTGGTCTCAGTTATAAAATTATATAATTGATTTGGTATAATGCTGTTTTTTCTGGAGTGGTTTAGTATCCGAGGCAGCTACCTTAACAGCCTTAAGGCCAAAAAAAAAAAAAAGTTGACTTGCCCTTTCAGGGCCAGAGTCTGGGTCGGACGGTCAGATTTTTTTCTTTTTTCTTCTTCTAATTTCAACAGGGAGATACTACACAAAAACCCGTTTTAAAGAAGAAAAAAAAAAGATTTTTTGTTTTTTATTTTTTTATTTTTTTATTTTTAAACGAGCAGATACTACTCAAAAACATGTTTTTATCTTTCTTTATTGTTATGTGCTGCTTTCAATTTTTTTTATTTTAATTTTTTTTATTTTAAATTTTACTTTGAAAAAAAAAAAAAAATAGCGACCGTAGATTTCCGAAAATTTGGGTCGGTCGGAAAGGGCAAGTCAACTTTTTTTTTTTGGGGGGGGGGCCTAATATAGGAAAGAGTAAATAGGATAGATATAGACTACATGTATATAGGTTTATACAGAATATAGCTAAAGCTTAACATCAGTGTTGTGACCACTCCAGTCATTGACTTGACTTGACTTGGACGCTTTCTACGCGGCTATTTGTTTTACCATTTCAAAAACAAGATTTTTTAGAAACCTTTCCCAACTTTTAAAGCCTATTTCAAGAATTACTGAACCAATACTACCAATGTTTGTAATTATTTTAATGCATTTCTCATAGTGATTCCAAATATGGTAATGAAATTTAATGATGTTGACATTTTTGAAACTTTTTGTGAAATTTTGGAATGTCGTCTGCCGCGTGGAAAGTGTCATGTCATCATTTTTGATGACTTGATTTGACTAGAGCAATGACTTGACTTGATTTTGTGTTTTGGTTTCAAAACTTTTCAATTGAATTGACTTGACAGGAATCATTTATCCCAAAGATTTGACTTGACTCAAGTCACTTTTCAAAAAGACTTGACTTCAGTCTGGTGCTCAACCGGCTTGAGTAAGTTAAAAGTCTAAATTTATATTATTGGGCCTATATACTACGCGTACTAAGTGACCTGAACATGATATGATACTAATTAATCAGTACTAATTAAATATGACTTGATGTATGATGTGTACAAAACCATTGACTTGGGCCCACCAATGTCTTGAATTGACCTATTACATTACTTTGACTTGACTTGAGCAAAATTTAAAAAAATATTAGACTTGACTCGAGTCAGTGACTTGACTTGTGACTCAAGGTTTAGTGACTTGGTCACAACACTACTGCTTAACATAGATTAGAATTGTTATCATATTTTATACAAATAGCCAATTTGTTTCTTTTTTATTTGTACATCATATATCAATAAATACAATTGTTATGGGTAAATCACTGTCTTATGAAAATTGTATGATTTTGTTGATGTTGAAAATACACCTATACATGCCTATAGACGATGTCACCTGAAATATGTCACAGCAGCCAAGCAAAGGGGGTGTCCATTATAAACCATACACTAAACCCAATCAGTCATCTATAACAACAGCAGTCAATACACCATGTCAACAATGGTCAATGCATGTTCCCCACATGCATGGGCACTTTTAACATTGTTGATCAACAAGAGGTGACATGGTCTATTAAATAGACGTTATTCATAATTGGTGATTTCATGTCTAAAGAGGGAGACATACTCGATGTCACGCCGATAAACATACAATCTCGTACTTTTACTTAGGGGTTCAATAAGGTTTCGGAGTTGTTTATCTTGAATCGACAACGGTAAGACCGTTGTCGATTCAAGATAAACAACGACGAAGACCTTGTTGAACCCCGTTCAACAACGACCAAACATATTTACATCATTCAAATGTGAATATCGTTTTGGATAATTAATGAAAACGAGTAAAACACTTGTTTTAATAGGCTTAATTTGACATAAAAATATAGCTGCTCTTTAAAAATCGAGAACAAAATGGTTTACGTTTATTATAATTAGGCCCTTATTTGGACATCGTCCGTTCCCCGTAAATGGGCGAGGGAACTTCAGAATGGGCTGGGTTACAAAAGGTAAACATTAGAGAAGATAAATTATTTCGCAAGTAATTGTGAAATTAAAAATATTTTGTAAATAGCATTTTATTCACACACCACCTTTAACATTCAGAGAAAAAGATCAAAGCGAACACATTTCACTGCGATGATGCAAAAATGGCGATTCTCTTGTGCTCAGGTAGCGACGGTTCGGCTAAAATTGTGGCTTTAGGAGTGAATCGTTACATATGGCCCTCGCCAAAAATATTTTCCTCAGGGATATAGCTACATTTCGGTATATAAAACTATTTGCTAAGTTTAAGGATTGCATGGCAAAATGCATTTATACGCCGAAAAAATGAACACATTTTGCGAACATTTTTGTTTGCTTACAATTTTGCGGTTTCCAAATAAGGTTCGCTATCATAGTAATTTGCATATGAACAGTGAGTTTATCTCAAATCAACAACGCTTTGTTAATGTACTTAGGTATGGGGGAGTTGTTGAATGCAATATAATGAACTGTGAACTTCTACATATTCCTACATAGTGTCGCGGTTACCAGCAAACATTTCATTTCAAACTAGTGGAATAGTTTATACATTCAAGTTTATTTCACGAATGTTAAATAAGGTCAAAATATTGAACAGCTCAGAAGTATGAAGAATTTGTATGATTAGTGCAAAGTTCACCACATTGAAAAACTACATCACTCTCGTCTCGGCTACATCCCTAGCCTCGTTTTTGGAGCACTAATTGCTCTGAGCATGCTAGCACAGCCCTCTTTTGGCGTAAGTGCGCCAATTACGAATAACGTCTAGGCATTGAGGTTTCTCTAATCACTCCCCAGGGAGGGTCAGTCAACCTTTACACTGTAATAAGCAAGCATGACCACAAAAAGGTGTAATAATTAGGGTTGTTTTTGGAAACGGGATGCGTTAAGTGCGTAACGTGTTAGGGCGACTAAAAGAGTGATCTAAAATGGATAATATTATCAAGAAAAACGGGTTAAATCTTTTTAATATTTTATACTTGTTAATTTTCGGGGGAAATAGACCTATATGTTTACCAGAGACCCATAATTTACCTATATCTACATATTTGACAGATTTTGCTAAAATGTCTGTGAAAAACAGCATAATTAAGGATTTAGATCCATAAATTTACCAAAAATGGCTATGAAAAGTGGTCATGTGTTTACCAGACGTGTGAAAATGGGACCCTATTTGGCGGCACAAGCCTGTAACCTCATATACACTAAGTACCCCACCCAACCCCCCGGGGCTTACAGCATAATAGTGGACTAAACACAACATTATTACGTTATTGAAAATCAGTGTTCAGTGTTTTTAAATTTATAAAACTCACACAAAATCTTCATAACTGCCGTTTTGTAAGAGGTCCCCTAATTTTTGTTGCCGTCAGCTTGTTAAATTCTGCTAAGTGGGGGGTGGGGGGGGGGGGGGGGGGTGGAGCGATATGGTCGTCCCAAAACCAGCAAAAAATATCGCATGGTACAAGTTGCAAATGTACCGACGGAACCTACCTATGCCTCTGAAAAAGGTAAAGTGGTACACAAAAAAGGTATATTGTCAAATTTTACGGGGGCGCTCGCCCCCTCCGCCCCCCCCCCTGTATCCGCCACTGATTAAGAGAGTACACAGCAAATTACCTGCATAGCATTCAAATTGAGCTTTGTGCCAAACATGATAAATCATTTTATGAGTTTCAAGAAGTAATTTTGGTCAAATTTGGAATGTACCATTTTTACAAAAGAGTCCATAATTCTCCTCAATAAAATCAGCTAGTCCATTAAGTTGTTTTATGTGATCTTTTCCAAGTAGCATCCTCTATCATTGATTTTTACTATGAAAGCAGATTTTCTTGCAGATTTGCATATTTGATCATAAATCATAAAGATCTTCTAAGTTACAGATCGGTAAACGATTCCTAATTACTTCAAAATCATGGTTTGAAAAATAGATTGTACCGAGCGGTACAATCTATTTTTCAAATTTTACTCTAATTTCACTATTTAAACCATGATTTTAAGGTTATTAGGAATCGTATCGCTCTGTAACTTGGAATATATTCATGATTTATGATCAGAAAAGTAAATCTGCAAACAAATCTGCTTCCAATTTTTTTTTGAGGATTGAGGGCTTCCCATGGAAAAGATCACATAATATACCTTTAAATAACTACATCTGTACGACCACCAACTCAAAACAGTAACTCTGCATAACGCACAAAGCATACATACGTAACGCTTGCAAATTTGTGTAGATTGGGTGGTGTGTTTTTATCGGCCATGTTTGACCGCGGTTTCCAAATTATGCATATAATTTTTATGTTGATTCAAGCTTATAGAGAACCACAGGGAAATCAAATGAAAATGCATCACCACCTCGTCTAAAAGCCTATTTCAAATACCAATGCATGTGTGTTTCTGAGACAAACTTTCATTATTGGGCCTTAAGAGTGAATGCATGTATCATTTTCACTATCACCACAGCATTTTGTTAAAGATATTCAGACAATGCATTTTTCACAATAGCAACTAATTTCTTTTGCATTGTATACTTGCATGTGTCTATAATGGGCATGATGGATACAGGAGTTCTAGAAATGCTATACATCATTTCATTATTCCATCCAACTCTCAGCTAAAATATTGCATGTGATTAACAAGCATATAGTATGTGATCTTTCCAGGGAACGCCCGCCCTCAACATCGAAGAAAAAAATTGAAAGCAGATTTTCCTGCAGATTTACATTTCTGATCATAAATCGTACATACATCCCAAGTTACATGGCGATACGATTCTTATAATTACTTCAAAATCATGGTTTTAGAGTGAAAATAAACTGTTGGGGTAACACCGACAGTTTATATTTTCACTCTAAATTCACTCTAAAACTATGATTTTGAGGTAATTATAGTCTATCCATCTGAGACCGATCTTCCAACCACGTGACTCAGCCGTTCCATTGACTGGGAGAGGAGGCTATTTTCTGACAAAAATATCGATGGAATCAGTAGAGTGAAAAACGGCCATAATAAAAAATAATTATGTTATCCACCTACTTTTATCATCATAACCCAAGTTGTGCCATGAGAGTCAGTTTAATTGACGTTGCAAAGACAGGTAGCTTTCCCTTCCCAACTTTCAATTTGGCAAGCACTGGCTGCATCTCATCTTTAATGGTCTTATTTTGTGCCATTTTAAGCTCTACTATACTACAGGCCTCTATGAACAGATACATGTAGAGTGATAAACCCCGATGAAGACAACCTTTTATTTTACAAGTCAGAAAATAAACTTTATTTAGTTTGTCAACGTTCAAATTGTAAATATTATTTGTTTGAAAATAAAAATCGTACCTTTCAATATTGAGACCATATCATTGTAAGCGTATTTGTTTCTTTCTATACTTAACAAGGAAATCTGATTGATTCGGACATGCAGACAGAGCATATAATAGGGATACGGAGTTTCATATCATTTTACAACCATTTTATCTTACTAGCCCGGCCAATCTGAAAAAGAAACATTATTTACTGTTGGAAACATTACAAGATAGCATATAAAAATTAAATGTGGCCTCCTACATTATGCTAAATGTTAAAAGTCCATCACTTTCGACCTTTTTCAGCTTTGTGATTCTATTCATATGCCGAAATCACAGGTGACGATTATGCTAAATGTTAAAAGTCCATCACTTTCGATCTTTTCAGCTTTGTGATTCTATTCATAGGCCGAAATCACAGGTGACGATTTCAAAGCCTTTTGATTTCAGATAATGCGCAAATGGTTCGATATTTGTCTCTCTTTGAACGGTACACTAGACGTAGCTGCTATGTGCATGCGTGTGACGAGAATAATATGCATTGAAACAGTGTTGTTTGATTTTGCATAAGGCAGCTTAATTGTTTCAATTCACATTATAGATGAGGTTCGACCGAAGGTTGGAATCAAATGGGATCCTTCGACAACTAGCAAATATACGCCAGAAGACAGCACATCTTATTTGTGCTCATCTCCCTGCCCATCCGAGCACCAAAGATCGCTCTCAGATGGATAGACTATAGGAATCGTACCGCTCTGTAACTTGGAATGTATGTACGATTTATGATCAGAAATATAAATCTGCAAGAAAATCTACTTTCTAAAAAAATCATGAATAGAGGGCGCTCTCTGGAAAAGATCACATAATATGCCTTTAGGTGGGTGTTAACCCTAAAATATGACATTTATCAAGCGCTGTAACTTTTATGTGATGTACATGTATTTATAAAAGTATACATTGTGGAAAGGAAATGAGTCAGAGAATCCATTTTGGGTATCAAATTTCACTATCATGATGTATTTTACCTCAAAAATGCCTCAAAATTAGTGTCTTTAGATGATTTTGGCGTGTGGAATAGAAATGAGTCAAAGAATCCATTTGGGGTATCAAATTTTACTAACATGATTTATTTTACCTCAAAAATGCCTCAAAATTAGTGTCTTTAGATGATTTTGGCGTGATTTTGGCTTTTTTTACCCAAAACTGATTTTGTTACATTGTCCAAACACTCTTGAAATTTTAGTGAAATTTGATACTAAAAATAGATTCTTTGACTCATTTCCTTTCCAAAAATGTATACTTGTATACATCACATTAAATAGTTCAAAAGTTACAGCGCTTGATACATTTCGTATTTCAGGGTTAACACCCCATTAAGCATGTTCACATGAATCAAACATCTTCCCTAACCCTAAACCGATCTACACAAAACAATTTTATACTGCGTGGCAGCCCAGTCTATCTTGTACCATGCTCCGCCAGGCGTTCAACTTGCAATAAAGAAACTAATTTTTTTGAAGCTAACCTGTATAGCTGAATCGGTAGAGTTTCTTACTTGAACGCACACGTCCCGGGTATATGTGACTGATTTTTCGCCCTTGACAAAAACACGCCCAGGGATTCGAGTTAGGGTTAAGTTATCAGCATGTCGGCCATAATCTGCTTTCACACAAATGTGTTAGTTTTGCCACTAATCCCAATGTTGTTTATCTTCCCTTATTGATACTTTTGATCAGGAATACAAGCCTTCTCAGGATGACATCCTTCACGCTAACAATCCTACATGCGGTTTTACCGAGTGCGAAGTACAAATCGACAGCACCTTCACGTACCAATTTGTAGATTTCGGCGGAGGGCCACAAAATAAGCAATTTCCAAAGAAATGTATGCATTTTTTCGAGGACTTCAATGCCATTTTCTTTTTTGTGTCCTCGTGTGACTTTGACTGCCTTATGGCAGATGGTGTTACCAACAAATTGGAGAATGCAATCACTATCGTTGATGCTATAGTAAATAGCAGATGGATTAGAGGAAATATACCAGTCATAGTGTGGATCAACAAGATAGATCTGCTGCAAGAGAAGATCCAGAAGGGTGTCAACATCAAAGATTGGTTTCCAGAATTTCCAGGTGATCCTGGCAACTTAGAGGATGTCCAGAAATTCATTGCCTCGCTGTTCGATGCTCATCGTAAGAATGGCAACGATGGATACCTAATACACTACATTAAATATCTGAAGGCTGTGGACACAGATCAAACAAATTGGGAATTTGGGGGCATACATGATTACTTATGGTCACGTGGTGGTAACCTTCTTAACCTTCTTGACATAAAATGATTCTCTACTTTTTTCTTGATGTACGGAAATATATCCAGTGGTGTAACTACAATCAAGGAAAAAAAGGTTGGCACACTTTGTCTTAATTACGGAAAAAAACCGCCCCTCTCCCCGGAGGCAATGTTGATCCGAGTCATATTATCAGAAGCCATGGTAGGTCCCTTGATTGATGGGGGATGGGGAAGGATATAAGGGGGAGACTTTTGCTTTCTATTAAACAGTGCTATGTCCCAAGTCTGATCTCAATTGCGAGCACAGGGATATTTGTAATAAGTTGCGTCAAGTGTGCCAACTATTATTTTCCTTGATTGTAGCTAAGGCAGGGGTGGGCAACCTACTGCATGCGACTCGCCAGTGGGTTTTTTGTGGCCTGCGAGATGTCTCAAGAAAAAAATCAATATGTTTTACATCATCCCAAAAAACGAGCTATCTGCTTAGCATTTATCAGCACAAATGCTGTTCCTCAACATGCGTAGGTCTATTTTCCCCATTAATTGTCATCTGTACTGTATTGAGATTACGTTTTTGTAAAGATAGATTTTTAAGCACACATGCACCTATTGCATGCTTGAAAGTCTTCAGAATCAAAGGTATGAAATCAACAGCAGGTCATTGCTAGAAAATTTGGTTAGGTGCCGCCCAGTCAATTTATCACTCCTTATATATATTTTTTTTTTGGGGGGGGGGGTGGCAGGGGTCATGATGGGGGACGGCAGGAGTCATGATGGGGACAGACCAGGGGGGAGGGGAATAACCAACTTTTTTGTGTATATATATATATAGAGTTCAACATTTCATTTTGGGCCACTGAATTGATCAACACTGAATTGATCGCCACTGAATTGATCTTAGATCATTGAAATTTCATTCATATAGATTGCACAAACTATGGCACTTGAGGGTGTGTATGCGTTTGATGTCAAAACTGTTTTAAGGATTTGTGGCTAATAATTTGGAAAAGTATTATACATTATTTTTGCGGCTTCATCGCATACAGATAGATCTATTAGGCGTAACATTTTTTCAAGATATAATCTTTTTACGGACGTATTTATGGTGTTAATCAAATATTAGCTAATATTTACCAATGTGAATTAAAGAATAATAAGCATATAGACCATGTTCTTAATTGGCGCACTTACGTCAAAAGAGGGAGTACAATCTAACTGGAGCATGCTCAGCGTAATTAGTGCTCCGATAAACATTACATCTCGTCCTTTGACTGCAATGTAATGAGCTGTGAACTTCTAAATTATCCTAGATAGTGTTGGTTACCAGCAAACATTTCATTTCAAACTAGTGGAAATAAATATATAGTAAGTAAGGTCAAATATAGACCCGCTCAGAAGTATGAAGAATTTCTTACAATAGTGTAAAGTACTTTCACCCATTTGAAAAACTACAGCACTCTCGTCTAGGCTAAATCTCTAGCGTCGTTTTCAGTTCATTTAAACCCTCTCTGATATAAATGCGCCAATTAAGAATAATATTCCTATACAAAGGGTTGTATTCCTGTTCGTATTTAAATGTGGTTTTAAGCTCAACGTATGGTTGACTTTGACTTAAAACACATCCTTTAACTAAACGCATTTGTTTCAGGGAGTTAGACGTATGTTTATAAAGTTAAAACTTTATAAACATGCGTCTAACTCACTGAAAAGTGTCTGACTTAAAACATGTGTATAGGGGTAGTTTAACATACACTGCAAAATCAAGGGTGTTTGGAGTTAATACGGTCCAATCCAATCAGTATTATTTCAACACATACCAGTGTTATTTCAACATCTATCAGTGTTATTGCAACACCTACCAGTGTTATTTCAACATCTACCAGTGTTAAAACAATAATAGTGTTAAAATAACACCAAGAATCTTAACACCGGTGTATAGATTGGACCCGTGTTAACTCCATCAGGTGTTAAAGTAACACCCTAGTTTTTGCAGTGGGGTATATTTAACTAAACTCATAAACCAACTGTACACCTTGAATGATTCAGGGGTGTGAAGCCACAAATAAAAAATAATAAAAAAACAGACAAAAACAGCGTAAAATGAGAAACAAATGGCAAATATGGGCTGAAAATAAAATCAAAAGCTGAAATGTTGGCATAAAAAAATTTGGAAAGAGGAATTCTCACACCCTTGATGATTACTCATCCGTGCCCTGTGCAAGCTGACGGGCAGATGAGGCAGTCTTAAAAATACATGTGCATTTCAGAAATTCGGTCGATATCTATTGTAAGATATTATAAGCCCTTTTGGGGAGACATATATTTTGCTTTTGCAGCTCCTCGTCTCTGGAATGAACTTCCTATCCATATAAAAACTGCAAAAACTGTTACAATCTTCAAAAAACTGTTGCAAACATGTTGAAAACACATCTGATGTCAGAGACTTTTTGTAATATTTAAGTATTTTTATTATATATGAAGTTTAACTTTTAATCTCAACATAAGAAATAATTACCTGGCTGAAATTTTTTTTCAGGTGTTCACTAACACAGCTGAACTTTCATTCTAATAAGTATTTTTATTGTTGTTGTTTATCATTTTTTATTTATATTGTATTGTTTATATTTGTGCTTGTGCCTTGAGCGCTCTTATTTAGAGTGGATATTGTCACTTTTATTATTTATTACTTTTATTCTCTAAACAGACTTTTATTATTATCATTCCATTTGGGCCGCACAAAATTGAATACCTTATACAGTGACCGCAAGACCAGTCTATGGGGACAATATTTGCAGAGGTTAAAAACCGGGTTTTGTTAAACTCATCGTTTAAAAAAATAAACTTGAATTTAATTAAGACACAAGATTAGGCAATAAAATCAATTGTTTGATTGTCCATAGATCACTTTTAAAAGTTGGGTAGGTCGGTGGGGAAAATTTGTTTTGGTTTTTTTTCTCCCTTGCCCTTTTTTCAGGTACCATCATAATCAAAAGAGATGTACTTGTTGTGGTAACCAAAAGGGGGAACAAAATCTGTAATATTTTGATGAGTATTTTGGTTTTCTTAACACTTTAAAAATATTAAAAACTTTTTCTTTTTTATGACTAAAATTTGTAAAATAAAAAATGAAATTTCAACAACAAAATTGAAATTTTTGATTTTTTTTTTCATTTAAAAAAAAAAAAAAAAAAAAATTGGGATTGGGATTGAAAGGATTAAGAGGCTCAGGCGGACGAGCACAATCAAACAAACGAAAATGTTGGCCTTAGTTAGACACAGTTTTGAGCTAAACTGTGTTTAGTATGAGATTACGGCCCAATGAGTCTTCTCTATATATAGATACCCTGGTTGGGAAACAAAGAAAGGGGAAAGCAAAATCTGACTGTTTGCAACAATAGGTCTGTATGGAACGTGGCAAATGAGGAGACATAACAGTATTATGATGCATGGTAATAAGGATTCAGAACATGTGAAATAAAAGTAACTTACTGCAAAAGCATGCATCATCTTCACTACCACTGCAGCATTTTTTCAAAAGATATTCAGACATGTATTTGTTACAATTGCAACTAATTGCTTTTGCATTTTATACTTGCATGTGTCTATTGAGCATGGATAAGTTATAGAAATGTTATATTTCAATTAAAAATTCAATATAAATACATCATTTCATTATTTCATTGCATGTGATTTACAAGCATATACGTTCCATAACCCTAACAATATGAAATTTATCACACGCTGTAACTTTTGAACTATTAATGTGATGTATATAATAAAAGTATACATTTTTGGAAATGAAATGAGTCAGAGAATCCATTTTGGTATCAAATTTCACTAAAATAATTTACTTTAGCTCAAAAATGCCACTCCTAGAGAAGTGTCTTTAGATCATTTTGGTGCAATTTCATCATTTTTTTACCAACTGTTTTTCAGACGTTGTCCGCAAAATATTTGAACAAAAATAAATAAATGTTTAAGTGAAATTTGATACCCAAAATAGATTCTCTGACTCATTTCCTTTCCAAAAATGGTACTATATAACAAGCTACAAACTCAATTTGATGAAACCTAAGGTTTGAGTGACCCAATTTAACTGCTGGTTTTGTTCTCGCCGAAGTAAAAGCCATCATTCTTTCAATGGGTACTAAAATCTGAGGGTGGGTAAGAGCTTGAGGCTGACCTTGCGCTCAGCAAAGCAGCTCATGTATCACAAAGTGTACTAGATGAACGTTAACGCTTTGCCAAAATCGTTAATGGAATGGTGGTTCCGACTTTATTTAGTGTATGTAACATTATTGCCGGCATGTGTAGAAGTCAAATATCAATATAGCATCAATATTGAGTTCCTTTTAAATGTTCTTAGATTAACTATCAATTGATTTACCACAGTGCCTAATTTTTCAAAATATGTGAGATATTTGGGTGGTAAAGGGAGGCTCAAAAAGGGTTCTTAACACTTCCTCACGCAGCTATTAGTTTTACTACATGCACAAGAGATTTTTCAGAAACCTTTCAAGGTTTATTTCAAGGATTACTGAACTAATACTAGGCATGTCTGTATTTATTTTAATGTATTCCTCATGGTGACTCCGAAATTGTTAATGAATTTCAATAATTTTGATACTTTTGATCAGGAATACAAGCCTTCTCAGGATGACATTCTTCACGCCCACAATCCTTCATGCCGTGTTACGGAGTGCGTAGTACAAGTACAAATACAAGACTACGACCACGATTACCAATTTGTAGATATCGGTGGAGGGCCACAAAATGAGCAATGTCCAAAGAAATGTATGCATTATTTCGACGACTTCAATGCCATTTTGTTTTTTGTGTCCTCGTGTGACTTTGACTGCCTTATGGCAGATGGTGTTACCAACAAATTGGAGAATGCAATCACTGGCTTAGATGCAATTGTAAACAGCAAGTGGATTAGAGGACAGCTAGGTTTGGCAGTCATAGTTTGCATCAATAAGATAGATCTGCTGCAAGAGAAGATCCAGAAGGGTGTCAACATCAGAGATTGGTTTCCACAATTTCAAGGTGATCCTGGCGACTTAGAGGATGTCCAGAAATTCATTACCTCACTGTGTAATGCTCATCTTAAGAAAGCATACCTAAGCTACATTAAATATCTGAAGGCTGTGGACACAGATCATACTCATTCGGTATTTTTGGGCATACATGATCACTGTTGGTGTTGTGGTTTTAACCTTAAGCTTATGGCTAATCAGTCTCTACTTTTTTAGAAATTTATCCAGTGGCCTAACTAGCTAGGGTCTCCAACTTTGGGTGGGGTCATGAGAGGGGACACACCTGCAATTGGGGGTGGGGGCATAAACGACTATTTTGTTTAATATATACATTTCACTTGGGGGCATAAGGGGGGCACATCTTCTGGCAGCCCCTCCCCTCTAGCTACGCCACTGAATTGATCTTAGATCATTGGAATTTCATTCATATAGATTGCACAAACTATGGCACTTGAGGGTATATATATATATGTGTTAAATGTCAAATCTGTCAACTGTTTAAGGATTTGTGGCTAATAATTATGAAAAGTATTATATGTTATTTTGTCGGCTGTATCGCATACAGATTTATTGGACGTAACATTTTTTATGATATAATCTATTTATATACACATTTATGGTGTTAATCCAATATTTACCAATGTGAATTGAAGGATAATAAGCATATAGGCATTATTTTTAATTGGCAAATTTACCTCAAAAGAGGCAGTGCAATCCAACTGAGCATGCTCAGAGCAATAAGTGCTCCGATAAACATTACACAATCTCGTCCTTTGACTGCAATGTAATGAGCTGTTAACCTCTAGATTTAATAGATAGTGTTGCTTACCAGCAAAAATTTCATTTCAAACTAGTGGAAATAAACAGTTTATACACTACCGCCCGGAACTGCTTGCGCAGTGATTATATTCTAAAAAATCCATCTACTATGAACATACTGTTGATTATTTCCACTAGTGACGATGTTGAATGTGTTCATTATATAGTTCTTCTACGTAAATTTATGTTTGTTGCATGTTACGATCATCACATTTCATACAAACTCAATAATTTGAGACAAGTCAAAATCTACACAGTAAATCCCATAGACATTTGCCTAATTAATATTCATGAGCTCATTACCGCTATTATTGCGCTATGGGAAAATTCTCTCTCATCTACACCTTCTCTGACAAATTTAGTTTTTTAATAATAAATTGTTATATTCACAAATACAATATCCTATAAGGATGCGCAGTCCTTATAAATGCCTAAAACATGGTTATTTTCTGAGGAGGTACATGTAATTTGAGTTTCCAAGAAAAAACCTGACATCTGTTTGGGGAATAAGTTCTCTCGATGGTGTGCGCAAGCAGTTCCGGGCGGTAGTGTACATTCAAGTTAATTTCACGAATGTAGTAAGGTCAAATATTGAACAGCTCAGAAGTATGAAGAATTTATTTTATTGTTTAAGTGACTTGCAGTGGGTTGTGACTTGACATGTGACTAGACCAGGTGACTTGTGACTTGACTTGGACTTGCAATAAATGACTTGTGACTTGACTTGGACTTGCAATAAATGACTTGTGACTTGACTTGGACTTGCAATAAATGACTTGTGACTTGACTTGGACTTGCAATAAATGACTTGTGACTTGACTTGGACTTGCAAAAATCGACTTGCGCCCATCTCTGCTAAAAAGAAACTTATCTCCATGACAATATGATGGCTTGTGGGGGTGTGTAGTATCATGGGCGCAGTGGATTTCTGGTGCGGCTTGTGCGATGGGCGTAAATCAACAGCACAATCATGAATACACGCATAAAAACCATGATTTTGAGGTAATTAGGAATCGTATCGCTCTGTGACTTGGAATATATTCATGATTTATGATTCTTTATGATGAAATTTAGAATCTGAAAGAAAATCTACTTTCAAAAAAAAAATCATGAATATAGGGCGCTCCCTCGACAAGATTACATAATATGCCTTTAAATCATTTTGCATTACAATGGTCACCGGCCAAAGGTTAATTCAGTAGTTTTGCTATGTTTATTGCATTGTGGAACTGAAATTTCAGTCCAACTGATCGGCTTACGGTGTTGACACCGCATATTATCTTTATTTTTAGCTGTATTTTGCTTTGAGCAATAATAAATGATAGAAAAATATATACATATACATCTGCCTTGCTGTTATTTAGAAGATAACAAAATGCTGTATTTTGCTTTGAACTAAAATAAATGTTAGAAAAATATATACATATATATCTGCCTTGCTGTTATTTAGAAGGTAAAAAAATGCTGTATTTTGCTTTGAACAATTATAAATGTTAGAAAAATATATGCATATATATCTACCTTGCTGTTATTTAGAAGATAAAAATTGCTGTATTTTGCTTTGAACTATATTAAATGTTTGAAAAATGTATACATACATGTATATATCTGCCTTGCTGTTATTTAGAAAAATATAGTTACAGTTTGTTTGTAATATGGGAAAAGCAACAATATATACTTGTAACAATAACAAAATGGCTGTGTTATTTATCATTTTATTGTATCAGATGGTGCATGCAAGGCATACCAGTGCAGTCACAAATACAGTCAGTAAATCTCAAAGAATACTTGGTAGATGCTGTGTGATTTAATTAAAATTGCTTTATTGAAAATAGGTCCATAAATGCGCATGTGTTGTTTCAAGAGAAATGAGAAAAATCCATGCATTCGCGCTGATGTTGATTTGCAAATAATGGCACCACCCAGTAGGAGTACCCTGAAATACTATTGTGGAGCATATCAACATTTGTGCAATTTTTTCAAGAAACAAAACATACATCTGTGTTGATTTGATTCAATACTTTTACAAATTTACAATTTTGTTCATACTTACATGTATTTCTCTCTTTAACATAATTTCACACAAATAAAAAGTTATTAACAAATTTAATAATATCTGCAGGAAAAATTGGCAAACCTGCAAAATGTAGTGAGTATATCTTATGTATGAGTGCAATCAGAATATCTCAATGCACTCTTCTGCTTTTTGATTGGTCCCTGACAACTAAGAGTGTATGAATATTAAATATCATTTCCTTACAAGTAATCTAGGCTTGACAACCAGAAAGACTTAACTAAAAAAAAGACATTCTAAGAAAACTGAGTTTTAATATGTTGTATTTCATTGAGTTGTGTTTAAAAATGAACTGTGCTTTCGACTCAAATTTGGATATTTTATAGTATTGGGTAAATCATTTTGGTTCTTAGAATCTTTGGACGTCCATGATTAGTTTGTTACCACTATCTCAAAATGACCAAAAAGTGAGTAACGTCTATCTGGTTGTCATGTCGTAATGTAAGTTGTAATTCTACATTGAATGGCCCGCCATTACAAATATCCCCTTTCCCCTATATCTACTACCAGTTATTTTTTCTCTTGTCATAATCCATAAGTGTTAAGCAGTGCTTCTGGTGATGGGTCTCGTCCTCTGAACTTCTTAAAGACGTCGCTGGGATGGGTACCACCGCCTAGTGCTAGAACGCTATCGCGGAACCTGAAATGATAATTAAACAAGACCAATTGTTAGCAACATGTAAACAGAGGCAACAGAAGAGTAACTGGCTACCAAAGACCCAGAGTGATAGGTTATTCATCTTATTCTGTGCCGTGACGTCAAAGTGTATTCCTATGAGGCCTAAATAAAAGGTTTGTTTGCCCAACATGACTGACCCAATAAAATCTTAATAAAAAAAATGCTTTTGTTTTTTAAAGATATCTTTTATGGCGACAAATCTATGGTTTAAATGATATTTTTATCTAAGTTACCAAATAAATTAATAAACTGTCTTAGACTTATTTATACCCATATCCTCCCTTGAAAACTCCAAGGAAGTGGCAAATTCAAGATCCTAGCACAATCTTGTTAGAGAAAAACAGGACATCAAACATGGTCTGAGAGTTTGTACTATGGGCTGCAAGCCTGTCACCCTTGCATTCAACATATGTGCTTTCATTGAAATTTTAAGCTTTCTTCTCTAAAAGTGTCGGGTTAGCTTTAGAATAGAACTCCAAAGTGTCTATTGCAACAAGAAAAAAGAAAAAAAGGTAATCGACTGACCGACCCACTTTGTTCCCCTTGTTTGGGCAAACAAACCCTTTTTTGGCCTGACTGCACCATATTATCGTGTGTGTTGGCGTAAATATCCACGCAGTCAAAGACAAATATCAACACTTGTGTGTAAATGCTGTGCTGATACACTCTGTCATCACTGCACAGAGTTAGAGGAAGTAAGTATAGTCACGTTGTTAGCTGCTCCAAAATGAAATGTGGGTGTGTTACAGGAAACAACCTCTTTTTAGCCTTGGCACCTGTCCATCCAATGTTGATGCTAAATGATAGTACTCATTGCTGGATTTGTGGTGTTCCCTATTATCTGGTGTATTATCTGGTGCAGAATCAGATAGGCACTACATAGTATGACCCTATTTCTTCAATATGCTGGATTTGGGATGGTTACCTATTACTATAAAAGCTGAACATTTTGCGGTGGTTTTATTTTCGCACTTTTCTCGCAAAATATTTTTCCGCAAAAATTATAACATGCGAAAATATTGTTTTCAACATTCATGCAATGCATCCAGAAGGTCGCTCGCTAAAAAAACCAAATTCGCGAAATGTCTATGGTATCGTAAGCATCATAAGCATCATTTGGGCCCACAGAAAAACAGCCTTACAATTTTCATCAATTTATAACTGATTAGACAATAGAGCAGTGTTGTCCTTCTTGGTGTTGTCTGTGGGCCCACCCGCCCATGCTTCAAGAAGTGGAGGATGAGGATGCAACGGTGTATAGACGTCAAATGAAGCTTCTTCAAGGCAATGTGACTGCAGTTTTTAAAATTTTATGGCCATCTTCAGAAACATGAGCCAAGTGACAGATACTTTTAATCTGCCCTCGTAATGTCCCTATCAAGTTACTACATAATTGCCTGCTGCATGTAAGCTAAGGCCGGACCCGAATTTTCGGAAATCTAGGATCGCTATTTTTTAAAAAATTGAAAAAATTGAAAAAAATTGAAAGAAGCACATAACAATAAAGAAAGATGAAAATGTGTTTTTGAGTAGTATCTGCTTGTTTAAAAAATCAAAAAAAATCAACAACAAAAAATCAAAAAAAATCCGACCGTCCGACCAAGACTCTGGCCCTGAAAGGGCAAGTCAACTTTCTTTTTTGGGGGCCTAATTTATGTGTGACTGACTGTAACACTCACCTTCTACCCATGTGTGCAATTTCATTCCTATTACTCAGACCTACTTCTTCAAAAGCTCCAAATGCATCGGCAGCCATAACCTATAGTAGGACAAAAAACATTAAATGGATTAATAAATTCTTGGGAAAATGATTCTGGACTGTACTAGTATTGTCCGATACGGGAACACCCAGTATCGTTCGATACTGGTACAAAGTCAGTGTCCGATACTGGGACATATAAAATGTACCAGTCGCAGGCGATACTGGAACAAAATTATGTACCAGTATCTGGGACAAATTGCACTTATTTCTTTGAGAGTATGCGTTAAGGGTAGTTTTTGAGAGTGGATTCACACAAATGATTGCAACTTTTATACATGAGTGCCCCCACCCCCTTCCCCCACAGCTGCTCAACTCACCTCAAAAACGCCCACAGATTCTGAAGGTATTAACCTATCCCATATCAAATTATGCTTATAAATGCTTCATATAACACCTTGAAATATCCCTGGTCAGCTTCCCTTCGTTGAATGGAACATTGCATCTGGCAGCTCATGAAAATATTCTTACCATTGTACTATGCCATGTTAGGCAAAACAAAAAGTTTGTTTCCAGTAGTGCGCACACATTTTACTAAGACGCTTGATTCTTGCAACAAAAACAAAAAAATATGGAAAAAACAGGAACAAAATATTGTTAGGGTGCCATCTTTGGTCGAGATTGTGTCCAACATGTTTCAAGATGGCGATTGGCCACATACGACGGCAAAAACGAAAGTGAAAATCCGCGGTGAATATCACATTTTAGCGAGCATAAGAGAAACAAAAATGCACATAATTGAGTAAATAAAACCATTTCAAGTGAATCTCCACTATGAATTTGAGCAAAAGAATAACAATAAATAAATGCATTCAACTTTTCAGGCTCAAATTTTCCTTTATCACACTTCAGCATGCTCTTGAACCCTACATCAAATATTAGGAGGGAACAATTTGCTAAAATCTCCCAATCTTACCTCTGCCCACTTGTATGAGTAATATCCTGCGGCGTATCCACCGGCGAATATATGACTGAATGAACACGGAAACCTGTCTTCTGGTAAGGGCTGCAGCACTGTGTATTCAGCGGCTGTTCTTTGCATCACATCTTGCCAGGGATCAGAGCTGAGATATAAAACAAAACAGACACATCTGAGGTAGGTCATCCATTATCAAGAAAGGAAACATAGCATCCTTGCATTTTTAATTAGTGTAGGATGTCACAATAACAATTCGCGTCGGATTTTGGATTTGGAGGCCAGTAAAACTTCTACAGTTCAGTATTCTTTGTTAAGGTGGCTAACTCAGCTACGGTGACCGGCAATGATTTGCTTCAAACTGGCAGAGGATGTGTATATTGATAAGAAAAGATGATAATTATGACAAATTTGAATTTGATCCAAAAAGCCGTTTTTGATTTACGGAATTTTTCGTTACTTGAAAACCCATTGACTTAATACACGAGGCGTTGCCGAATTTCCAAATACTGCCAAATTTCAGAAAACACATACTTTTGTAATTTTCTTTTTTCTTCTTTAAAATCAATGTATGCTGAAGACTTTTATTTTATTTTGATGCCAAAACACCAAGGTATTACACAATTGTTTTCCTCCACAACTGAGTGGTGATGGATGGTATATTCACTGGGAATGTTAGTACTTTTTAACTATTTCCTAGAAACACTACATTGCCAAATTTTGTGAATTTCTACAGAAAAAACAACATGTTCAATTTGTACAAACAGGGTGACATATAAAAGGTAATTAAGTTTACAAAATTCTCTTGTGAGTTTTTCCCAAATAAGTGTTGCTAGAATTTTGAACAGCCTTTTGAAAATTTCCCTAAAATCAAAATTGAAGAAAAAGAAATAATCAAAAAGTAAACACTGTATTTGCAAAAACTTATTTAGGTAATATGCTTATGAATTTATTCCCAAAGTTTCATGGCTATAGCACTTTCCCTTTAGTCTACAGAAATTCCAGAAGGTGAAAATTTAGGGAATTTTCAGAAAATAAAGAAATACATAATAAATTTCAAAAATGATCCAAAAGTCCTGAAATAGGTAGAGGAAAGACTTATCTTAACTGTTGTCTCAGTATAAAGAATATAGATATAATTTATTTGGTATTATAGCAGTTTTTCTGTAGTGGTGTAGGAGCCGAGTTAGCTGCCTAAAGGTTGCCATGTTGCACGTATAATCCAATGAAGTTTGGTATAAAATTGGATCGATTGAGCCCATTTGTATTGGTAGAGTATGAGTTTTAAAGATATTTTAAAAACTCATAGTGAGAACAATACAATATGTTGAGGGGAAAGCATCTAATTTTATCATTTTGTTTTGGATCCAATATTATCCCACACTTGGATTCATTAAAACATACTAATGGTTGCAATTGGTCTTTGTATGAAAAATAATTCGTCGTGCGAGTGCAACAATGTCGTAAGTGACATTTTGGCGTAATTGCGCTCATTTTAAGCTAATTTTGAAGTTCTAAAACAAGTTAATTATTTTTTAATTTATAAAAAACAATATCGTAAGTGCACTTTAATTTAATTTTATATTATTCTGAGGGCAACAACAATGTATCTACCACTTACGATGTTGTTGCACTCTGTTTTCTCATATTTTCTCAAGTTTTCTCAGTGCAATAATAACGTATCTGCCACATACGATGTTGTTGCACTCTGTTTTCTCATATTTTCTCAAGTTTTCTCAGTGCAATAATAACGTATCTGCCACTTACGATGTTCTTGCACTCTGTTTTCTCATATTTTCTCAAGTTTTCTCAGTGCAATAATAACGTATCTGCCACATACGATGTTGTTGCACTCTGTTTTCTCATATTTTCTCAAGTTTTCTCAGTGCAATAATAACGTATCTGCCACATACGATGTTGTTGCACTCTGATTTTCATATTTTCTCAAGTTTTCTCAGTGCAATAATATCGTATCTGCCACATACGTTGTTGTTGCACTCTGATTTCTCATATTTTCTCAAGTTTTCTAAGTGCAATAATAACGTATCTGCCACATACGATGTTGTTGCACTCTGATTTTCATATTTTCTCAAGTTTTCTCAGTGCAATAATATCGTATCTGCCACATACGTTGTTGTTGCACTCTGATTTCTCATATTTTCTCAAGTTTTCTAAGTGCAATAATAACGTATCTGCCACATACGTTATTATTGCACTCACTAGATTTGTTATTGGAGATACGTTATCTAAAAATGTCAATATCTTTTCAAATACTTATTTTTATGACACGATGTTCAATTTATATCATCAAAGAAAATAATCTTTATACTTCCATAACATAATATGTTTACTCAAAAACACAATAAGTATGAAAAACATAAAAATGCAGATACGATATTGTTGCACTCGCACGACGAATTGTCATTTTTGGATGTTATCAGCTTTTTTTACAACTTTGACCTTGATATAGGATCTTTGACCTTGATATAGGATCATTGACCTCAATTGACAAATGAAGGTTCCCATGTTGCATGTATGATCAAGTTTGGTTGCAATCAGTCTTTGTATGAAAAGGAATTGGGCATTTTATGTTTTCAGCTTATTTTTCAGCTTATTTTGACCTCAAATGACTGTTGACCTACAAGACGGGAGGCTTAACTATAATCAGAGCAGACAATTCTCGATCAATTTGCCACATGCAAAAATGTACAGAGTGTAGTGAACCACAACCGGTGGGCACATTATTGCATAGTACTTGTGCATGCTTCCAAGCATTTTTGTTTGTTTTGATTACGATGATAGTTTTACGATGCCACATTTAAACAAAAAAGAAAGATCAATACAGGTCCGCAAAAAAAGAGATCAATCCAGGTCCGCAAAGCAATAGAGATCACAAAGAGAGGGGACAAAACATTCAACCGCGAGGGGATTTCTCTTTGTTTAGCCACACAAATGATCCGTTGCTAAAACATACTGGCTACTCTAAAAACAATATTTCCGAAGAGAAAATCATTGCCATTCTGCTCTTCCAACATATGAGTGACAACAATATGTGACTAGTAGTTACTTCTGTACACATCTGTTTTCTCGCAAATAGGGCTACCATAATATGTTCAATATATGACTCTTTGTTTCGGAAAAAATAATATATAGACTCGGACAAAATGGCGTGAATTAAATTAACATAGACCGTACAAATACACAGTCTCGAACCCGGTCATCTTTTTTTCTGGTTTACTTTAACTTGGCACATGGCATGCACACATTTGAGTAACTTCTACGCTAACCCGACCCGTATCCCAGTGATATACCTACCATGTGTGTAATTCCATATCCAGAGCTGCGAAATAAAGCTGTCTTAACATTTGTGAGCCGGCCATGTACTTACGAGCTATAGGGATATAAAACAAAACAGATATTGATGAAATATGTAAATTAGTTACAATATTTTTGCATCAGAAATAATACTATATTATATATATAGAAGTTAATAGCACTGTTCAAGTCATGTGCTTAAAAGCACCAAGTAGGAATTTGTCAGAGGTTTCTGAACACAGCTTTGAGGCCCTCCACAAAAAAGACTGATGACAAAGACTAAAATTCTAGACAAGGAGGACAGAGACTACCTACGATTCGTACCCAAGGCTCTTCACATCCGGAAACACTCCCCTGAGCGAAACCACGATCGAGGACTGGAGTTTTTAATAGTTTCTGTTTATAATCACATCATTCATATATATATACATAGTGATATTGTCACAACAATCATCATGTAAGCTGTTAGTAGCACTACAGGAGAGTTGCCGTTTCTATACAACGCCCTCACCAAACAATCTATTACATTTGAAGTCAACAGAGGACTGCTTGAAACGCCACTGAGTCACACATTGAACATTCAAGGTAAACAATTCAAGTGCTGTACGATTGTTTGCCAACTCAATTTTTTACTATAGCGTAACTACCTGTGTGCGAACCTCCCTTTTATTTCAGACTCTTGAGGATATTTAAAATTGAATTTACCTTTATCAAGTGCCTGAATCATACAACCATTTCTCCATGAATTGTAACAGTAATAGACCTACGGGACATACTCTCCTGGCCACAGACCGACAAACGCAGGCGCACTTCGATCAGCTTACTGCGCATGCTTGAAAACTCACTAATGCCCCTACCCAATCAGAGCCGTGAGGTCGAGCCTACGTATTGCGCACCACTGATGTCCGTTCCACCGTTTGTTTGGGTGAGGTTGACCTCGCATACTTTACGCAAGTTCAACCTCATGTGACGTGCATCCATTCTACCGAATCTGTGATATATAAGAATAAACTTACCTTTTACAAGTTGTTGAAATAGCTTTCCCGGCAGAGCTTCCCCCGTCTGATAATGTCCGCTCACTGTGCCGATAGTGCCTGAATCATACAGCCAATTCTCCATGAATTGTGACGGTAATTCTACCGCATCCCATTCTATGTTATTAATACCGGCAGCTGATGTGTACGGTACTGTTGTCAGCATGTGCTGCAAGCCATGACCAAACTGTGCGAAATACACAACCAACAATTAAGAGGAATTGTCTTGAATGATACATTTCAATATGATACATTTGAAATTGAAATTGCTTGGTGTTTTTTTCTCAAATACAATAGCCATCTAATAAACATATACAATACATTGCACAAATGGCTACACTTACCTTTGTAATGAAATAATAATGTAACAAATTTGTATTGCAATGTGCTGATGTCCAACCACTAATTTTGTATAATGAAATATAATAATGAAAATAATAATAAAAAAGTCTTCAGAATTGCAGGTGCCAAATATTTAACTTTGAACTTGTTTATTTGTCTCTTGTTTACAAATATGAACCCCCAGTTTTAATGTTTTTCACAATCTGTTAGCATACCCAGATTTGCATTTACAGATATTGCACGCCTATGCGTCTCTGAAAAGTCAAACGGGATGGTTGATATCTAAGTGTTGTATCAATTAGTCCATCCTGACACACTTCCCTTCCCCGGGGACTTACCTCATGAAATAATGTCTCCGCCTCTCTAAATGTCATTAGTGAAGGTTGATCTTTAAGTGGCGGCGTTTGATTGCAGATTAGGTAAGCAACAGGTTTACGTTTTAACAAACGACTCTTTCCTAATGCATAAATAGGAAGAAAGAAGACATTCATTATCAGCAGGAGCAATCAAATTGTATGCAAATGACGCAAGTTTGCACCAATAAGCAAACTATTCAATGTACGGCCACAGCAAAACGATGCAGTTGTCTCTCAAAGAAAAAGTTGAGATCTTAATACCAACAAAAGGAACTATTTTAATGCTAAAACAACATCTTTGTGGTTAAGATTGGAGACCGCTTTCTGATTTTATGAAGAAAAGATACCATCAAATTGTCTGTATTTGTTTTGTTTTTCTGTGTCTAATTCCATCAGTATCTCAACATGTATTTACCGACAACTGCTCCCCTTTGCCGTGACAGTACACATATATAACATGTAGGTGTGAGATATTTCAGGTGATCACTCAGCTGTTGCTTCCTCTATACAACTGTTCAATTGAAGCGTTTGGTCTCAGGCCATTTTCAACACGAACACAAAGATATAGGACATAGTATAAATTGAAGGAATGATATAGTTGAACAGATCAGTGTATAGTGGGACTGTCTACATATACATACGAGGGGTATCAAAAAGTTTTAGAAATCACCCAAAAGTGAAGGAGCCAGACACTTTATTTTATGGAATCCTTCAGACATCTTTACAAAGTCTCTGTGCAAAGTTACACATTTCTCCTACTATTTATTACCTGTCCACAGACCGCCATTGTAGAGATTGACTGCCATTGATTGATTCTCAGATTGCCTCAGATTGTGTTATTCCCAAAACAGCAATAAATAGTTTAAAGTGTTGACAGAAAGGGTGAAAGGTCATGTAGGGGTCATTAGAGGTTAATCTGTGTACACCCCATTTTACCCATAACTTTATTGTCTCCAAGCTTGTTTGCAATGACCTTTAACCCCTTTCTGTCCAAACTGTAAACTATTTATTGCTGTTTGGGTAATAACCCAATCTGAGGCAATCTGAGAATCAATCAATGGCGGTCAATCTGAGGATCTCTACAATGGCGGTCTGTATACAGCTAATAAATAGTGGGGAAAATGTGTAACTTTGCAAGGGACTTTGTAAAGATGTCTGAAGGATCACATATCAAAATAAAGTTTCTGGCTCCTTCACTTCAGGGTGATTTCTAAAACTTTATGATACCCCTCGTATGTCTTAAGTTAGTATTCATTATTTCTCAGTCAGTTTTGCCAATTTTCTTTTCTCAGTCAGTTTTGCCAATTTTCTGAAATCTAAATATTAAAACAATTGATAAACATGTGCATCTTGATATATTCATCACTTTCCAACCAAAGAAACTATCCATTACATCAAGCACCTCTCGAGCACCATTTTGGTGGATTAGTGCGCATTATAAATCCACATTATTGTTATTATTATTATAATTTCCAACTCATAACCCTAACCCTACTACGTCTCACAGAAACATCACAGCCAGCACCACTTGGCTTGCGCACGCACAAGTTCTATCTCATGTAGCACTAACATACGGGTATATATGGTCCCCGATTTTTTAGCCTGTGAAGCCCTCCCCCCCCCCCCCCCCTTCCCCGTAGCTGAGTGGTAGTATATCTCGCCTGTCACGCGGCCGACCCGGGTTCGATTCCCGGGGCCAGCGGACATAATTGTTCCCATTTTTTATTTGACCCTCTCCCCCTGTTCTTCGTTCCATCCCCACTGCCACGTTCTAGGGTTAGGGTTAATACGACACACCACAGTGCATTTCTATAACCCTAACCCTACTACGTCTCACAGAAATATCACAGCCAGCACCACTTGGCTTGTTCTGTTGGCAAGTTCTATCTCATGTAGCACTAACATACGGGTATATATGGTCGCCGATTTTTTTTTTAGCCTGTGAAGCCCTCCCCCCCCCCCCCCCACCGTGGCTGAGTGGTAGTATATCTCGCCTGTCACGCGGCCGACCCGGGTTCAATTCCCGGGGCCGGCGGACATAATTTTCCTCATTTTTTATTTAACCCCCTCCCTCTGTTCTTCGTTCCATCCCCACTGCCACCTTCTAGGGTTAGGGTTAATCAATATGTCTACAAATTCACAAAATGTGCTGTTAAGAGGGGTGTAAACCCAAAAAGTATGAAATTTATCAAGCGCTGTATTTTTTGAACTATAATGTGTATATAAAAGTATACATTTTTGGAAAGAAAATGAGTCGGAGAATCGATTTTTGTATCTAATTTCCCTTAATATAGTGATATTTTGAAATTTTCGGCTAAACATTCAACATATCAAAATCAGTTGTTGTTAAAAAATGCCAAAATTGCACCAAAATCATCTAACGGTATTAGTTTTTAGGTAAAAAATGAAACTTTTTGGTCAAATATTTAGATGATTTTGGTGCAATTTCGGCATTTTTTAACAACAACTGATTTTGTTTAGTTGTCCGAAAAATGTCACGTCAAAAAAATGATATTTTTGGTCAACATTAAAAAAATCAGCCTTTTAGGATGATACCAAAATATGGATTCTCTGACTCATTTCCTTTCCAAAAAATGTATACTTTTATATAAATCAAATTAATATTTCAAAAGTGACAGCGCTTGATAAATTTCATAATTTTTGGGTTAACACCCTTCTCCCTTAAATAACGCACTCACCCTGGCAGGCATCCATCCATGCGCCTCCATTTTTCTCAGCCGGTCTTGTATATGGATCCAGAAAGAAAGAAGCAATGTGTTCACCTAAAATAAACACAATTATTTCACTTTAAAAGTGCAACTAATTCTGTCAACTACTTGATACATATATCCAGAGGTGCAGGGGGATCCCCCCCCCCCCCCCCCCCCCCCCCCCCCCCCCCGATGCCCCCAAATGAAATGACAAACTATGTTTATTAACCAAAAATAGTTGATTATGCCTCCCTGATCACAGGCATGTCATATTCGCGGCATGATGAAATTATCACTAGAAAGTGCTCCATGCAAAATTTAAATGCACACAAACATTTCTGGTTTTACAGTATGTGAAATATAGGTGATATAGAAACACAACAAAATTACATCACAGAAGTGAATTTGTCTTTCTTTCTTTTTTCCCACCGCTTTATTCAGTTCCTTACATTTCAAACAAAGCATATACATCTACATAGTATTTACAATTACATAATATTAGTGTTACAGATAACATAATGAGAGAAAAAACACACCCAACAACAAGTAAAAAAACACAAATTTATAGTTTTACATTGAAAAACTATGGCATAGAAATGAGCATAAAAGTGATTTCCAAATACCCAAACAAATTCGCAAACTTTTGAGTGGTTATGTTATTGTTACTCACCATTGTCATTTAAGATATTGAAGAATCTAACGTCTTTATGCCAGGTTTCTGCCTCACCGTCTGCAGGCTTGATAATGAAACAAATAAAACAAATCACAAAGATTAGGCCAAATAAAAAAACAAGTTTGTCTCAGAAGACTGCACATGTAGCTTTTAAAATTAGCATCATAACTTTTGTCCCCATTTTTTCTTTTGAAAATGATGATTCTTCAAATTTTAATTTCACATTGTGAAGTACCATATTAGAGTAAAATTGCCACTTAGTTCATGATTAGTGATTTGTTCCTATACTATGTATAGTGTATATAATATACTTTCACAGAGCCCGTTTCAAGTTTATTTTTATTTTTAAAGATACCCCATTTCGCATAGCATTTTTTCACTACAAAAAAACAAAAATCAAGAGCGCATTTCGCATAGCCTTTTTCAGGTTTCTTCTTCTAAGACAAACTTGTTTTTTTATTTGGCCTTATACAAACACGTTTCCAACAACATGATGGTATAGGTCAGAGATACGTGATGAAATGAAAGCAATATGGATTGGAAATTACTGAGAAGGTAATGTCTAAAATTGACCTATTGAATCACAATGCTGTGGACTGCCCATTTGTATGCCCTCTAAAATTTAACCAGGCCTGTAAAAAAATTGATTTCCCGGCAAACTAACCCAGATTTCCCGGCAAACTAACGCAAATTTCCCGGCAAACTAACCCAAATTCCCCTTTACTATTTTGCATGAATTTCTTTATATGGAAGAGCAAAATTGCTCTCCAAATGCCCAAATTACCCAGCAAGGAGCTTCCCAATTTGCTCATTTTTTCCAGGCTTGAATATCACTCAAGTGAATAATATGTTGATCATCACATGTGTGTCAAGTTCATGATGTCATGGTCTGAGGATTCTAAATCTAGACTATATAGTATACACCTAAAGATTGGCTGATTTTATAAAATGTCAGTTAAATATCCTCTTCAGAAATTAAAAAGCTACTGTCGAGAATACAGTCATACATCTCCTGTTAAATATTGCAATTTTTGATCAGTATATAGAATGTGTTCTATTAAAAAATGTAAAGCCAAATCAATCTCCTGTCGTAAAATTTCAACTACATCATGATGTCATTTTAAAATGTTGCTATCTCGATCTGTCTGATTACAGCTAAATTACAAGGGTGGCGTTCAATGGATTATTGTCTAACTAAAATTATAGCTTTATTGAAAAATTTGCTGAAAGTTTATCAAAATCCAAGCAATTTAGTTCATAATCATATAAAGTTACATAAGAAATGTGCTTGGCATGCATTGGACAAAAAAATTGACATTCTTTGTAACCCATCCCAAATGCAATTATTTTATGGGACACACTATAAAATGTAGCGCATGTTCTCACCTTGATAACCACACCAAACAATAGTGAGGTAAGGTTGAACATTCCCTCCAAGACCTTAGGTAGCGGAAAGTACGGCCGTAGGTCTTCATCGTTGAAACTACACACAAAAAGAACGGAGACAAGTATGTATGATTAATAGGATAATTTGTCGGAATCTGGAATCTGGAAATCTGCCACCAGTGCTGTACCTACAATCATGTACAAAAATAGTTGGCACACTTGACGCAATTTATTACAAACCATTCCTGTGCTTGCGCAATTGAGATCAGACTTGGGACATAGCACTGTTTAATAGAAAGCAGAAGTATCCCCCTTTATTATAATATCTCCCCCCCCCCCCCCCCCCCCCCATCAATCAATGTTGGGGGAACTGCCAAGGCTTCTGATAACATGACTGGGGATCAACATTGCTTCGGGGGAGAGGGTGCTTTTTTCTTGGTTGGTTGGTTCGGTCCTGTCATGACTGACAGCTCTTGACCTTACAGATACTACGCCACAAATAACGATTTTCAGCAAAGGAGTAACAATCACGGAGCGGGTGTCCAGTAATCAACTTTATTTGGTCAATCCACCATGAACGAGGTCTGCCTCTCTTGCGCTTCCCTTCAATCATGCCTTGCATGATCATCTTCTCCAGGTTATTACCCTTGCGACGTGAGATATGGCCGAAGTAGCTCAGCATTTGGGTGTTGATAGCATGAAGGAGTCGTTTAGACACCCCTATTTCTTCAATAATACTGGCATTGGTCCTTCTCATTGTCCATACGATACGAAGCATACGCCTCCAACACCACATCTCGAAAGCAGCTATTCTGTTTTTGTCAGCTTTGGTTAGGGTCCACGTCTCACACGCATACATGACAATTGGAAATACAAGGGCTTGGACAAGCCTGGTTTTTGTTGCTCTGGTTATTCCTCTGTCAGCCCAGATCCTACTTAGGTTGATCATTGCTGATCTAGCCATTGCTAAACGGTGTCTGATCTCTTGGCTGCAACCACCCTCTTTGGTGATTAGGGATCCAAGAAAGTTGAATTTTGAGACCAATTCCACCTCATTACCATGAGAGGCTCTCCAACACCATCTGTGCCTATGGACATGATCTTGGTCTTGCTGACATTTAGACGTAGGCCAAGCTGCTCACTCTCCACCTTGACTTTCTTCAGGAGTTCCGCCATCTCTTCCATATTTGTTGCAAACAGGGTGGTGTCATCGGCATAACGTAGATTGTGTATTTGGTATCCACCTACTGACAGCCCCCCTGGCCAATCATCCAATGCACGTCTCATTATAGACTCTGCATAAAGGTTGAAGAGTGCTGGTGAAAGTATGCACCCTTGACCTACTCCCTGACCTAGAGCAAACCAGTCACTATTTCCTTTCTCAGTGCGAACACAGGCAGCTTGACCATCATACAGATTGCGAATTAGGTGGACGAGGTGGTAAGGGATTCCCATTTCTTGCAGTGCTGTCCACAATGCCGAATACCTCACACAATCAAAGGCCTTAGCGTATAGTCTATGAAGCACATGAAGACCTCCCTCTGGTATTCAAAACATTTTTCCATTATGTGACGTATATTGGCTATCTGATCTCTTGTTCCGCTGACTTTCCGGAAACCGGCTTGCTCAGCAGGAAGTTCACGTTCAAGGTGAGGTCTAAGACGTTCGTTGATGATGTGCAGTAGGATTTTGCTTGCATGTGATATCAGAGCAATGGTACAATGATTTTTACATTCGCTAGCATCCCCTTTCTTTGGAAGTGTTAGGAAAAATGATCTCTTCCAATCCTCTGGCCAGACTTCCACACAGTATTGCACAGCTTTTGCATAATAACTGCTACAGAATCATCAGCTTGCTTCAGGAGCTCACTTGGAATATCGTCTAGACCAGGTGCCTTTTGACTTTTTAACTTCTTGATGGCTTCCTGGACCTCTGATAGAAGAATATCAGGCTCATCTTCACCTAGTGGAGGCGGGGGAGACTCCTGTGAGCCATTTGTCTCTTCTTGGGACGCATACAGATTTTCACAGTAGCTTTTCCAACGATCCTTGATTTCTTCACTCTCAGTTACAACCTTTCCTTGCTCGTCCTTGATGATAGCCAATCTAGTGGTCGTTTTTGAGGTGATGTTTTTTATGCATCTAAAGAGCTCTCTGCTGTTTTTGTGAAAACTGTGATCCTCAAGTTCTTGGCATTGCTGTTGGATATGCTTATATTTATCTCTCCTAGAATTCAATTGAACCTCACTTGAAAGTCTTCTGTATAGGTTACTGCCTTGCAGACCAGCTTCCTTCAATTGGTGTCTTTCATCTGCTAAGTTGATGGTTTCATGTGACAGCCATGATGTGGTCTTTCTCTTATGTTTCTTAGGAACATGTTTTTTGGCTGCGCTGAGAATAGAGTTTTTGATGTCCAGCCAGAGTTCATCAGGAGTTGTTTCCTCGTCTCTTACCATCAGTTCTTGAAACAGATTTCTGGTCTCCACTCTGTATTTGTCATCAAGATGCTGCAAATCAAATCTGCAGGGTTTTGGAGCACCTTTAGTCGAAAATCAGCAATCAGAAGTTGATGGTCACTACCTATATCTGCCCCTGGCAGGGTTTTTGCTATCTTGACAGAAGACTTCCACCTACTGCTAATGAGGATGTAGTCAATCTGGTTTCTTGTGAGGCCGTTTGGCCTTAATTCAGACTAAGTGTGCCAACCCTTTTTTCCATGATTGTAGAATAGCACTTACAGTGATTTTATGATAAGGGTAAACGTCATACAGCTTTAAAAGAACCCTGACCCGGATCCTGAGTACTAATTGAATCTACTATCAAATACATGTACAAATCAATTTCAAGAACCAAATGGTCAATGAGCTAGTATAGGCTCATTTTAGCCTGGTCCAAGCATTTTGCTTGAGTCTAGTCCAATCAGGTCCAATCAAGAGGAGAAATCATAGTCGGCAAACAATGACCACAATCTAAAAATATGGCCAAAAAATTAAAATAATGAGTGTATTACACGTTCCCTTACAAACATGCAGTTTTGAGCTTCGGGTTTGACAAGCTAAATGCTGATCATTGGTAAATTATCATTATCACTGGGGAGACCTGTGTTTCTTCTCTCAGGATTTGGTTTTCTTTTCACTAATGATCACAGTTTTGAACCGATTTGAACCAATATGAACCAACTTATTCTTGGATTTGAATTCGAATTCAGCAAATTATTGTGTATGTCGACAAACCTGTCAATAGTATCATGACCTCGATCTATTCAATCACTGAAGGTGATTATACAGCTAGTTCGCTTGTGGTTGTAAGGGTTTGAATGCACACAGCATGGATACACCTGATGTTAAAAGTTTGCATGGTCATTCAATAGTTCAGCAAGGCATGATGATGGGCAAGGACTAATATTGTAAAGAGTGTGTGTAGAGACATGATCCTAGGGTCTATGGTAGAGATCACATGATTATGAAAAGATACTTTGCTGCACTCACGATACCCTAATACATCTGAAGAACACAATTGGTTATGCATTATGAGATATAAAAAGTTTGTCACAGTGAGATATAATATGTTTGCCAGCTATGATTTCTCCTCTTGGTCCCATCAGTGTGTGTCCTCATGGGACTGATCGTGTAATTTTAAACATTTAGACTTACTTGAATAGTTGTTCTCGTTGTCTTTCAGACCAGAATGCAACATCCCACTGTCTTAGTTTACCATCAAATCCATTGGACGAAGCAAAGGCTTCCAGCTGCTCCAGATCTCTGGATTTCAAAATAAAAACAAAAGTAACATGAATTTGAATTGACTCATACAATACCAAATACACTTATTGCTTTGTACAGGGGAATCAAAATATTCAGGTCCCGATTTCACTGATTTTATAAATCAATTTTCATGCAGAAACAAGTACATTAAATACATATATGACAAATTTAGAATGTCAGCTATTACCTTATGTTTTATTATTGATATTCCAAAAGGGAAATATGTACATTATTTACATTTCCCTAGAAGTAGTGAAATCTAATTTGTTCCATGAGAGCTCTGAAGAAACAACACAAGGCGGATTGTATTAACCATGCTTTTGCTTTCGGGGTATAAATAATTTCTACTTGATTTGGTGTGAATTGAATGGCTATGTCTTTAAAATATCTTAATACTATCATATTTCAAACACAAAATAAGCTAGGCCTTAGATTTTGTTTGCCCAATAATACTTAATGATCACTGCTTTTATAAAGGTTTATAAAAGTTCATTAGCAAATAGGTGAAAATGACTGTCAGAAACAGGTTGATGGTTTTTGAACCACCATGTAGTGGTATATTATGTTTAAGACTCACCTTTTTGCAGCCTGTTTGCTTTTATCTTTGAGACTGTGAATCAACTCCCAAACACTGTCAACATTGCCAGCCATCTTGGTTGATAGAGACATTGCTGCATAGTTGGGGTATCCTAGCAACACAGCCTTCTCTTGCCTGTATGGAAGGAAAAAAACATGCATACTGACATTGATAAGGGTTATATTCAAGGCTCAAGATAAGCGGGCGCTGGGCGATTTTTACTCCTCGGTTCTTCTGCCATAGCGCCCGGTAATGCTGAAAAATAAACAACCGGGCGCTGATATTTTGTCCAAACCAGCGCCCGTTGACGATCGGGAAGCTTGCCCAAGACATTTAATTTCGAGTTGACAATGCTGCCACGCTGGATTTAATAAAAAGTTAGCTCTCGGTAGACTGAAAGTAGCTCCCGCTTCTCAATAAATCCCATGATCCAGGCGCTACTGAAAAAAGTAGCTCCCGGTTAAAAACCTGTTATCTTGAGCCTTGGTTATATTTTTAGCCTGCAATCAATCAGCTCTTAAGACCCCATTTTATTGAAAATTTAAAAATCGTAAACATTTTCATTCCAAAGCCCCAATTTGCATTCTTACTAATCAAATTTGACAAACAAACCAGTTCTTAAAACCTACTTTTTCACGAAAATCAGTTCTTAAGACCCTTTTTTGGTCATAAAATTCTCTCACTTCAGTCCTGAAGCCCCCCTTTTTGAGACCCTGGCCGGCACACCCCTAAAAAGTTGAGTGCCCCCCCCCCCCCCCCCCCCCCCGGCCTTCTACTTTCTGAAATATATTCATTTCCCACTGTGAGTTCCCACCCTTGGGGATGGAGAGAGGGTTTAAACCCTTTTAGTACACCTACCTGAGGGACCTGATCGCTTCAATGTTGCCACTATTGTCTTGTTCCCCTGTGGATGAGCGTGAGATGTAGGCCTTGTAAACCTGTTCTCTCAGCTCCCTATTCTTGCTGTGTCTCATGAAGGGGTCAAAACAGGGCGTGTTTAGAGTCACCTGCCACGGACCATTTGATTGGTCAGCTCTATGGAAGAGAGATTACAATTTTTATGTTAACTAAATTTGTCAAGATGATAGATTTTATGTTTCTCTCACATTTGTTCATGATTGTATTTGTCATCAACTTAAACAGTCTCTATGTTTAAATATAGTACATTGTTGACCTAAAATCTGGCTTTTGAATATACAAGGGTTTAAAAATGTCTACTTTACTATCTGCATGTATTCATCGATCGGCTTTACAGAAAGGAACTAACAATGAGTGTTTCAACGGAATCACAGCGTATTACAGTCCATTCAGTTTATTCTTTGAATTGACGCAAGATATATAATACAAAAAATACTGTAAAAGTGGACATTTTTGCGTGTGTACATATTTGCGCTTTGCATATTTTGAACAATTTTGCTTGTTTTTATTTTCGCTATTTTGAGCTTCCTTACATTGACCTACATACAAAATGAATATATTTGTGCATCTTTATTTTTGCGCCTGCCTATTTTAAAGTGAAAAGCGTGAAAATAAATGTAGCGCGAAAATATCCACTTTTACAGTATCTATACAGGAAGAAAAATGCCCGCCCTACCCTAATTGTCAATGGCATGTTACTCCAATACAACAATTTCTTTTTTGCCTAATATACTAGCCTTGATTCAAGGCGTACTGCTGGATGTCACTTTTAGCCTATGTATCACATACTGTATATTGCATGCCCATTATCCATAGTAGGCCTAACCAGTACCACTACCAGCCACATATCCACACCTGTTGAAATATGTCAACAGGATTTTCATTTCCCTTAGTTGCTTTGGGCCGGTCAGTTCTCGGGGCGAGTTCGGTTTTCGGATGTGGCAATTTCATAAATATGACAGCCAATATTTATGTGCGAGTTCAGTTACGCAGTGATTGTAGTGTCAATGGTGTGTTTTGTAGCATGCACGCGACAAGTGGACATGTTGCCTAGTGATGGTATGGTAGGGATAATAAAGCAATCTAAAAATCAGTATTTTTCTTAGGGAGAGTAGAGGTCTAATATTGGGAGATTATCTGTATGTAAAGAGTATCTTTGCTGCCCAAGGACTTGCAGCAAGTCTATATTATACTCACTTCGATGGATCATCCACAGCGCTATTGGCCATGAGGTGAAGAAGGCTATCAGGGAGTCCCTCAACATCCTTCTTGTCTGTCAACAACAACTTGTAAGCCTTGGTTGAATCTAATACATTGTTGCTGAAAAATAGAAGCGTGTATTTTTACTTTATCACTATAATATGAGATTTATCGTCATCAAAATAAGTAACTGACCAGAGGTAAAAACTGATAACTCCTAAAGTATAACTCATACATAAACATAAAATTAAAATACAGATTGACGAGTGTGGGCGAAAGCCAACACGAAACAAATTTGTCTTGAATAAAATGTAAAAAGTTTACTCACAATCATTATAAAATAAAATTATATAAATTATAAATTTGTTGAGAAATTTCTCCTCTTGAGATATTGCACGCTAAGAATGGTTGATTTTTGTAGGAAGTTACAATACCAAATGTAAGGTAAAGTGCGATTTTCATTTTCACATTTTTCTTTTCAACACAAGGGAGAGTATGACAGGCAACGTGTGTGTGCCGTATTGATCCACCGGAACAATGCGGCCGACTATCCACATCGCTTGGAACGTGTACAAAAGCAATTGCGAAAATGGAAACCATACTTGATCTTACTTTTGGTACTGTAACTTCCTTGATAACAAAACATTCTTCTCATGCAATATCTCAAATTGAAGAGGGGTAATTTCATAAAAACTGTGTAATTTGATATTTCCAAGTAGGATAAACACTTGTAGAGTTATAAGCACATTTATTACCTGTTACTTTTTTGATAACTGTATACATTTATTTATTACTATATTTAACGGGATATGGGTTATACCTTTGAGATAGGAAAAACAATGAGCCTAAAATTATGCATGAGCCTGGAGATCTTTACAAAGCTTTAGCTCCTGGTGTTTTGCTAAGTTACACAGCAAATCATAGTACCAGTAGCTACACCATGGGGGGGGGGCACTATGTGGATATGAGGTCACAGGGATGTGCACTGGCATCCTAATCCACAATCTGACGCAAATTATGCTATGCGTTTTGCATTTGCGTGGGGTGGCGCCAGGATTTCAAATATTTGGCAATGCAACAAATGCACACCATCAAAAAGAAAGGCATCGGACGCCTGCATGTACGTAAAAACGTTGGGTAAGATGCAATTACGCCGTATGACTTGACGACGAAATAGAACAAAAAATGCCAAATACCCCAGTACCATAGATCACACAGTGACCAAGGCCAAAGTTCCTTAGTTCTCGGCCTGTGGTAATAACCCCTACCATATTATGTATGATATGATAATTATGATATGCACTGACATCTCCTTGCCCGCCCCCTCTCCCTCTTGCAACTTTATGTGACATGAAGTACCAGTATTTCCAGCTAAATTAAATGCTACCAGAAAGACTCTGAAGTTGTATTTTTATCATCTGGTCATCAATATTCATTACGTTTCTTAGTAAAAACGGTATTTTTAGTAAAAACGGTATTTTTAGTAAAAACGGTATTTTTAGTAAAAACGGTATTTTTAGTAAAAACGGTATTTTTAATAAAAACGGTATTTTTAGTAAAAACGGTATTTTTAGCGAGAACGGTATAAATGAAATAGATCAAATGGATAGCTGTTCCATGCTACACTCCTGGCTTACCTAAAATTATTTGCTAGTTGGGCTAACTGTAATTGAATGTTGTTGAATTTTTCCTTGGCTGTACCAGTTAGTTGTACACCTCCAAGCCTGGCTTCCTTGAGTGCCGCATCTACGAGTCTCTGCTGTGCGCCATCAAGTTCTGCTCGGGATTGGTTTAAATTCTGTGGTAAAAGATACACGGCCGTAATTTGGCAAAACAGCGTAACTCGAAAATGACGTTTTTGAGATATGAGCACTTTAAAGTTTGAGTGTTTGAGTTTTTTATTATTATTTACAGAGAAAGTTGATTTAAAAATGGAAGTGTGCATTATGTTTCAATTTTTTTACTTTTAAAAACTTAGATAGAATAAACTATTTTTACTAAAGATACAGCTGATTTTGTCCAGATACGCGGGTTTGCCAATCCAAAATCTAATTATACGCAGAGTTAATCTTGCAAAACAGCGTAACTCAAGTTATGTGTAATTCTTTGGTTACTATTTTTCGCCAAACCCGCGTATCTCGTAGCAAAATAGTTGTTTGGAAAAGGCGCGTAACTTAGAGATACGCTGTTTTGCCAAGAAAATACTAGATTTTGAAACACGTAACTCGAGTAACGCTGTTTTACCATATTAAAATGCTAAAAGTTGCAAAATAAGGCTGAGATACGTTACGCTATCTTTAAAACGGTGCCTCGAGGGCTTTTGAGACTCTCACAGATGAAAAGAGCGCCCTCGGTTTCCCCAAAAATGCATGTAACTCAAAAAGTCAATATTTCGAGTTACGCTGGTTTGCTAAATTACGGCCGTACACATATGGGTGAGTCAGAAAGAATGGGCAATTTGCATGAGCATCACAAAAAATTCAGGTATGCATATTCAAAACCAATGGTAGCGGTAAGACCTATAATTTGGCTTTCATTCAAAAGATTTTTTTTAAAGATGGACCATTGCATTATCATGTTACACTAATAGTAAAGCCCCAAATTTCAAAGCCAATCCATGGGATGGTCGAGTTATCAAGCCATTTATGTATTCTGATGAGGTTCGCTGAATCAGCTGAGATACTTCTTTTCAGTTTTACTCTTTGAATTCGGGTTTTTATTACACTTTTAATCCCAGTTCTATTTATTTCCAGTCATTTTAAGATTTTGTATCAAACATTTATGTGCCTTTTCAGATTTGTCACTATAGTTTCATTGATCGGCATCTCTGAATCAGCCAGCCAACAATAATATGTGTTATTTATAGGTTAATACATGAGTATGTGCTGTTTCGAGAGAAATTAGACAAATCAATGCATGCGTGCTGATGTTGATGTGTGAATAATGGGCACGACCCCGCAGGGGAGTGCTATTGTGAGCATATCAACATTTGCGCAAGTGCATTAATTTGTCTAATTTTTCGAGAAACAAAACATGCATTGACCTAATTCATATACGACACTATTCAAATCAAAATTCACAATATAAGCATTATTTTGATCAGCATGTATCATCTAGTCATAAGCGCATAATTTCTAAACCAGGGATGATATTCTTTTCATTAGCCCAAGGGTTAAAATGCAGTTGCAATGGACTATAACATATGCGATAATATGATCACTAGATAAGGCACTTATTTCACCATCAAACTCGAGGTCATGTCCCAAGGTATAGATTGAATGGTATCTTCCCTAGTGGAAGCACATCACATTTTGAAATACTGTCTGCAACCTTAATTCACATTTTGTCCTCAGTAAATTAATGGAACTGTACATAATGCCTGTAGAGTGAACAGTTTGTGTTATTCCATCAAGGAACCAGAAGCAGTGGCGTAGCTAGTTTTTTCATATTAGGGGGGCAAGAAATACATGTGAACCGACAAGATTTTCCCAACCAAAAAATTGCTATTTTACACTAATTTTTGCTATGATTGAGGTACATTTTGGCTTCTCACAAGCTTCTATCAAAAAACATCAATTTTGGGGGACACATGCGCGCACACAAATTTAGTAACTAACAGCCATAATTCCATGATTCCCCCTTGTCAAATGAATCGACAGTGCCAATTTCAACCGAAGCAACAGTCAATATTGAGGGGACAATCGCCCCCTTCGCCCTTCCTCTGGCTACAAAATTGACCAGAAGTGAAGCCAAATTTGGAGTTTATTTACTGATATAGAATATCATGATTACCAGAATGGAAAGCATTTCAGGCTATGTTAAAAAGATGAATGAATTGGTATTTACCTTTATAGCATTATAGAGAGGCAAACTTTGAGTGAGCTGGGTACTCGCTTTGACAATCAATGGTTGTACTTGTTGATAGGCCTCCCTAAGTTTCTGGCTATTCTTAACGGAATTGAGATGAGACACAGCCCCCCAGCCATAATTCAGAGGGGCCTCAAGTCTCTCCAATGGGTCAGCCAAATCTGACCAGTTGACCTTTTGTTGACCTATGATATAAAAGAAGGATGCTATCAATTATTTCATACAGAAAATATCGCAACATTCATATATGTTCACCTTGTATGTTTTTCCGACCCTTCAGTATGTACACAGTAAAACTGCCCAAAGGAAGTGTTGCCTTATACATGTTCAGGGGCAAGAGCACTTACAAGGTTTTGATAGATGTGCTTTTAGCCCTTGAACATGTTTAGAGCAGACTGCTTAAAGGTTATACATAGGAAGCATTACTTTATACATGCTGAAGGGCTGGATGGAGATACGAGGTTTTGACAGAACAGCAATGATATGACTCCATTCCACCGGGAGTATGAATGAACCTTGATATTAGTGAATATTCCAGTAGTCATCATCATCAATCGTCTGTGGGTAGAACAAAGGAAGTATTGGCAACACACCCGGCCCAGTCTTTCCTGTTGCACATCTCTGATGGATCTATATAGTCAATTCCAAAAAGCTAAAACTCTGTTTAGTACAAGAATACGGCCCATAAAGATAATGATTTCATCCTAAATTTCAAACATGGTGCCATCTAAAAGAGCTTGACCAAGCCTATTCATTCATATCTGCACATGTCAAATTCAGAAGGCTATTTGATGACAACTTTTTTTTACCGCACATCATCATGCATGCCTTATCATTGACTCAATTTAAGAAGATGTTAAAAACTCACTTATTCCAATGTTATAGTGCAAGTGATGTTTTTAAAACACTGTTTTTTTAATGTTATGTTTTTATTTTGTTAAGCACTGTGGTACCATTGTAAAATGTGTAAGAGCCATATATAAATGCACATTGTTATGTTCTATGCCTGAGAGTTAGGGGCGTATCCCATGGGGTCCAGCAGGCCACCCCCTCCCCTTGCTGATGCCCAAAAATTGAAGAAAGGCCAAACAAAGAGAAAGAAAATCAAGAAAATGTTGGCCATGAGCTGTGAAAGTGGGTCAAATCAATGTGTTTTTGAGAGGTGACCCCATGAAACCCAAATTGGCCCCTCCATGAAAACACTTTTATGGATATGCATTTACTGAGGAGTGGGATGCGGTCACCTAAAATAATAGTTTGTTACAACATATAACATTTTACATAACCTGGACTAACGCAGTGTATATGAAGAGCTTTGTTGCAAAAGGGCTATGGTGCATTTTTTTCAAAAATGAGTTTGATATAGAAATGTATAGGGAAAAATCATGTTTCAAGGAAACAAAGTCATTTTTTTCAAAAAGACCTACATCTCATTGTAAACAGCCATTGAAATTGTTGTTTTGTTGCAAAAGGGCCTGTATCCAGAATTTAATCGGGATACAGGCCCTTTTGCAACAAAACAACAACTTCATAGCTGTTTACAATGAGATGTAGGTCTTTTTGAAAAAAAATGACTTTATTTCCTTGAAACATATGATTGTGACCTATACATTTCTATATCAAACTTATTTTTTTTAAATGATTCAAATAAATGATTTTTTTTGTGTGGTATTTTTTCTCTATGTACAAACAGATGGAGTTTTGTTGCAAAAGGGCCTACATCCAAATTTTCAAAAAACGTAAACATGATTTTAAAAAAATTGAAAACTAGCACATTTGAAATTTATTTCAATTTAAATTAGTATGTAGTGTACCTCTTTCATAATCCATTCAGTTTTTCAATTGCTCAACTTGAATATTTAGAAACAGTTTTTTGACTTTTTCTCAATAAGAGCCAAAGTGGATGTAGGCCCTTTTACAAAATACCTCTTCATATATTACCTTCCAATCTTTCAAAATATTTCACCCCATTTTCAAACTCTGACACCAGTTTCTTGAGTCCTGGCACAACATGGCTGACATCTATTGATTTGAATTTAGGCAGACCATCCTGGCTCAGGAGAGGGTTGCTACGGATGCTCTCGTCTTCCTCGTCTTTCTGTGATGTTGAACATTGTCGTATCGATGACTGGGCATAGTTATATCTGTATAATCATCCGAAACAAAAGTGTAGTGACATTTTATATTGTGTAAATGCACATTTTATGATATTGTAATTTAGATTTACAAAATGAAATGATGCAGTTTTATTTAATACATATAAATAAAAGGATATACTATGCCATTTTGTATAATGCTTTATGGCAGCCATTTGTTAATATATATTCTGTAAAGTAAAACAAAAAAACAGACTTGTTAAATTAAGTTTAATAAACATGCACTATATCATATGTGACCAAGAATTGTGTTATCGCTGGTTGTAAAGGGTTTTTAATCTGATTTTTAAAACTGAAAATTTATATTTGCTGCTGAAATTTTGTATTCAATTTCTCAATAAGGCCAACAATAAAAATTTGTTTTGTTGTCCTCGACCGCCCGCTCGTAAGATTTAGGGCTGCTCAGATTTATTTTTTTCTTCAGATTTAAAAAAAAAAATCTTCTTCTTTTTTCCAGAGATTTTATTTTATTTTTTTCATTTTTTTTTCAGATTTTGTTCAGATATTTTTTTAAACAGTTTAAATGGCATTGAGTATTTAATTAAGTGTTTATAACATATATGTGCGACTCTTAAGAGTGATTTCAACGGAAATTCATTTCAACTTCTTGTTGGCTGAACTTTGAGCTTCCGCTGGTAAAATTAAATTTTAAACAATTTTTTCTTCTTTTTTTTAAATCCGCCCGTCCGCCCCTCCTCTCTGAAAGTTGTGGAGGACAACATAACAATTTTTTTCCCTAAATGATTAACCAGAAAACCACCCTATCATTCAATTACCCAGAAACTTGATGTCACATTATTTGGATGTGATTTACAAAGTATTCTTCAACAGTCCCTAGTTTATAATATAATTCAATTGATGGATTCTGTCAACCTTAATCTTTAAAGACAAATTGAGATATCTACTATGTACAAATATTTTATTCACATGAAAACTAAATGTATTTATAATCATCTCATTGAAACATATTGCACAATAAAGATGAGAGCTAGAATTATACAGAAGACAATTAATATCACCGAAACACCAAAAGCACCAGAGTTTACGCATACATTGATTTACCATCCCACACCAAACATTAAAAAGAGCAGTCAAAACCCCATTCTTGCCAAGAACAAATTTTCATTACATTTACAAAGGGGCACAATCTAATGGATAGCCTTCACTTGAAAATTAATTTTATTTATAATCATCTTGCTAAAACATTGCACAATCAAGATGAGACCTAGAATTATACAGAAGACAATTAAGATCACACCAAAACCAATAGCACCAGAGATTACGCAAACATTTATTTACCAACACACACCAAACATATAAAGAGCATACAAAACCCCATTCTTGCCAAAAACAAACTTTCAGTTACATTTACAAAGGGGCACAATCTGATGGATAGCCTTTAACAACACTACTTCCCTACTTAAGGAAAATTCAATATCAGATTAGCCTTGGTTCAATGCAACTCCCACCCACCACCTACCACCATCCACCCTACCCCAACCTACCCCCTAACACCATCCTATCCCCTACCCTACCCACCCCTAACTCGACTTTTAACCCTAACCCTACCCAATGGCCCTACCACCATCCACCCGTCACTACCCCAACCCCACAATCCCCCTCCTGCTTTGGCCTATCTAATGAACACCCGGTATAGTACAATAGAGAGCCATACAAAAACTAGCCAGAAAGCAAAGTAAAGTACGGCCAGAGTTGGCTTTAGGCTCTTATACTTTTTCTCACCCACAGATACTGAATCATTTAACCATTTAGCTACCACTACAGCTATAGTAGTGCCCAATGACGGAAGACACAGCTCTACTATGAGGATTGAGGATCTATTTTCTCAAAGATTCTCCTCAACTGATCTATGGGAATTTAAATTTGTTTCAATTTATTGCCATTGAATACATGGTACAGTTTTTCTTAATCTATCAAAGATTCTTGTTAAATCCATTTGGATTCTTATGAATGGCAAGTAAATTCACCTCATCGCAGCCTCAACCTAGCCTCCCATACCCATCAGGACCCTAACCAAGGGCAAGTTATGGGGGATGAGGTCAGTCATCAGATGGTGCCCCTATTACAGCATATCTTCATCCTGGGAGAGGGGGTACGCAGATACTTTTTGGGTAGGGATATGCTGCCAGCAAGATGAAAATTGACCCTAAATTGACCAGTTTTATGGACAAATTGACCAATGTATTCACCGGATAGCCCTACTTTTCCCTAATGTTTGACAGATTTTAAGATTTATTTTTTGGAATAAATCGCAAATCTCAAGACATTTAGACCCATTCAATTACTAAAAGTAGGTATCAAAAGGTTATAGGTTATTCATTTTCTATAGTTTGATCAGTTCCAAATTGTCAAGCTTCATTACAGCAGCGAATTAATACAGAAGGGTGTAGGCGCATATGAACACTACAAGCACATTGTGCATCAAATGTGTGATGCATGGTTTGGCCATCACCGGTTGCGTCTAGCCAAAATCGTGCATGTAGGCTTGGATTACATTTGCGCGTGGGGAGATAAAAAACACAATTTTTTTGCCAATTTGGAAACTGATTGAACTATAATAGATGGGTGAAAACAGTATTGCCCTATTTGCATGGTGGCACATCCATGTGACCTCATATCCAGTATGTACCCCGTCTCTCTTAGTTTCCTCATCCCCTACCTGTAAAATATGTTATGACAAGTATCTGATGAAGCAATAGCTACGTGTATACAACCCAACACTAACAGCAATACAATGGCCATCTGTAATCTGATAGTATGGAGAGTAAGGAAGACAAAATAAAAATAAAATAATTCAGTGTTTGCACTCACCCTATACAAAGGGTGAAATACCCTTTACTTTTTTTTATCCTTGAAAAATTTACTCAAGAGTGAAAATGGTGAACAAATGTTGACCATCTTTTAACACGATTCAACTTATTTCTGATTGGTTGTATGATAAAAATGTTAATGAGGGGATGACGCGACTTGGACTGTTTCAATAATTAAGAAGTTTGAACAAAAAAACAACACAGAAAACTTAATAATTATTAGCGCGATTATATCGGCATCTTTTTCAGTAATGAATGAGAATAATGACTGCTTAGGGAGTGTTCCGTAATACTTGGTGGGGCTGGGCAAAATGAAGGTGGGAGGGCAAAAAAGTTTGAAGTTGCCGAAAGGCGATCAAAAGTTTTCGGTACCTCGCATTAGTTTCAATGATTCATTATTCAAGCTTAACAAGATGGCTTCAGGAACGTTTTTCTGGACTATTTTACTTTAATTTTTTTTTTTTTTTTTGGCGCTTCACACACATATATTGTTGCTTCCGCTGTCACTTTTAGGGAGTATGGAGAAAAGAGGACAATGGAAAAAAAAGCTATTTGGATTTCAGCATACAATACTATTTATTCTTGGTTTGGATGTTATTTAATTAAGAATTTGAATGTGGGGGAAAATTACCAAATAATTGATCAAGTAACCTACCTCCCCTCCCCATTTGTGCTCCTTACCCTTCCTCTGTCTCCTATTTCTTTTTTTAAAACTCTTTTGTCAATGGGGGGGGGGGGGGGGGGCATGGCACAGTGGCGTGGCCAGAGGGGGGCGATCATCAATATTTTCGGTCTGTCGGTTGGGATTGGCACTGTCTGTCCATTTGACAAGGGGAATCATGGAATGACAGTCAAGTTAGTACAAATATAGCAATTTATTCCAGCTACTAACAAATATTCTTCTCAAATGTTAAAGTATTACTATGGTACTGGAACATCTAAACAACACTATAGCTAACATATTGTAATCTGATTTTTATCAAACCTGTAATAGGTGGGGAAATGTTAAGCTCAAAACCTTGCTCCTGGGGAAGAAACAACTTTGTGCAACCCTGGCCGTGTGCGTCACGATTCTATCTTGTGGCACGATCCGGCAAACTGTCAAATGGTCTTGAAAAAGTTAACATTTTCGAGCTCCCTCGTTAGCGCAGTCAGTAAGTCGGTCGCCTGCCATGTGGGCGGCCCGGGCTCGATCCATGGCGCGTGCGAACAGTGATCTCACCCCCTGTTTTTCTTTCCCAACTACGAAGTTAGGGTTAAGGGGGGTCAAAAAGTTTTCCATTTTGTAAAGGGGGGGGGGGTCAAAAAGTTAAGACACCGACAAATGAAAGTTGCCCAGCCCAGCCCAAAAAAAGTATTTCTGAACACTCCCACACAGCTGTTTTTATGAATTTTATTTGAAATCCTCACGGGTGTTGTCAGACTATAACAACAGCCTCTGATTTCAAAACAAATTCACGAAAACAGCTGTGATGCTGATGCGATACTACGGCTGCTTCGAGATTTGGGTCGCTCATATTCAAATACCTTCCTCTGATATAGCAACCTGCTGCGACTTCCTGATACATCATTCAAGAGATTGCTGGACTGGAAACGACTGATCGTGGCCAGATGACTTCATTTCTACTCAAACTATCGGTCGCTCATGACGTAATGAACACCATACTTATTCAACCAAGGGGGGGGGGGGGGGGGGGAGTATTTTGCCTCGAAATTAGCGTAACCAATCAGCAGCCATTATTCAGGTTGTTGTCTGCGCAGCCAAAAAAAGCCTGCCTGAAAATGTGCGATTACCGGCGATGTACATGTAGTAGCCCGATGCGACCGAGATACTTTCGAGCTAGCAAGAACTACTAGTGCCGTGACCTGTTGCGACCAGCGACCGCTAGTATGAATAGAGCATTACAGTTACAATTACACAGCCATTATTCTCTAAACAACATATATACAGGTGCATTCCTCGGTAAAAACACTATCTAGATGGAATAGCGCTATATAAATATTAATTGTTATGTTATAAATATTAATTGTTAATATTAATTGTTATTGTAACAACTTGTTTTCACCGGCAAAACGAATTGTTTTCTGCTGTTAATGACGTCAACCCGCGCCGGCCACCCTATATAGTAATTAATAGGCCCTATCAATCATAAGACAGTTTTGACTTATCTTATAAAAATATAACTTACTTAGGCCTCGCCAACTTTTCGCTTCATTTTCATGCCCGCGTTTAAATTCATTATTGAAATTTTGGAGAAAAAAATACCGTTTTTGCAATGAAAACGTCCAAATTCATGCATTTTGTGTGATGAAATTGTGAAATGTTTGTTCATTTTGACCAGAATAGCCTTTCTGTAACTTACATATATCTAAATTGGTACAGAAGTTATGCTGTTTGTCAGGACAGTAGTGACATGAGTGTAAAGCTTGTTAATTAATATTTAGGAGACGAATTCGACAGTTTGAGTTTTGTAAACAGTAAAAAACGGTACCGTGATATCATATGGCGAGATACTGAACATGTTAACTAAATTCCTTGCCTTTTAAGCGAACACAATCTTAGCAGATGTCTCCGACAATCATTCCTACAAATTGTCTTAGCGACTGTCCAGCTCATATTTTGCTGGCTTCTTGGTTGGATTGAAAATTCGGTGCAAAAATTGCAGCTCTTTAAAAACGTAACCTTTGACCTCTAATCCAATCAATCATCCTCGATATAAACATTGAATGAGAAGATAAAAACTAAAACTAAATATAGCTCTCAAAATACAGTTATTAATTTATCAGGGTGCATGTTTTGAATGTTTATTATTTACTTGTGATCCAAACATTTTATTGTTACTAATGTATTAGTATTTGTGATATATTTAAAAAGTAGAACGAGGCGAGGGGTGTTGTTTATGGACAGATTTCTATTTCTGTCAAAATGGCGATGATGTTGAGAAAAATTGTACTACCGTTTCTTCGTCTTTCACCTGTAAGTTATATATTAAAAAGGGGTACTCTATCTCACAATAGTGTTATTAGGCGTCCTATTATCACGTCAAGGCAAGCAAGTGATTGTACATCTCGCAACTTATATGCTATGCTATGCTAGCCTATGGTTATCCTGAGGAGGAGTGATGCTTTTTTATTTTTAATAATAAATAAGCTTACAATTACATTATTTACAATTACAATTTACATTTACTAAAATTGGGGCTCTGGCCTAGGCCTACTCAAGTGTACAATCCTAGCCAATGCCACGTCTACTGATACATGTTGCTCTTCTTCTATTAAGACTAAGACTATCTTGTTGCTTTTTTTAAATTGTTGATCAGTTATGGTTATATTAACTTCCCGGGGTGCTCAGTGGTCATTTCAAGGGGGTATCATGCGCGTCCAATCCAAGGACTTTCAAAAAGTACCCTAAATACGTAATCGTGTTAATGTGAAAATTCACCCCTGAACAAGTATGGCACAGTATTTTACATACCCTAAGCAAGTAGTATCAGTATTTCCAATACCCTAAACAAGTACTCAAAATATTTTGGTACCCTAAACAAGTACTCAAAATATTTTGATACCCTAAGCAAGTCATTTGTATAGTTTAAACCTCTTACCGCGTATTGACACATTCCTAACCCTTTTTTCCTTCCCTAATAAGCTAAAAGTATTATGAAACAAATGCCGAGCTGATTTATTAGATCACTTGCGCGGATACAATTTGAGAAATATATCTCACAAATGTATCATGGCTATTTATAATCCTCAAGGAGCAAATAAGGACCCTAAATACGAAAGCCAATTATGTAAAAAGTATACCCTTTTTCTTAATTTGGCTTGTTTTGATACCCTATTCACGCTACGTACGTAACGTGCCCCAGCTTTAAAAACTACCCTAATTACGTGATTTCTTGGACACGCATGATACCCCTCTTGTAATGACCACTGAGCACCCCGGGATTAACTTATACTTATAGCTATTTGTAAAGACAAAAAGGGCTACACATACGCCTACCAACAAGGAAGGTCAAGGCAATAAGTTAATTAAGCCTTATCGCCAATCGGAAATAATCCATTGATTATCCTTTTCTGATGCATTGTAGGATCCAGAACGGGGCAGATTTTGCCCTTTTGCGATCCCACAATGCAACAGAAAAGAATAATCAATGGTGTGGTTTTTTTTATTCGCGATAGTTATATTCAGTAGCGTAGCCAGGGTCACTTGTTAGGGGGGGCAAAGATATTTTTCCCGGTGAGCACCAGTTCAACCCGGTGGCGCAGCCATGTTTTTTCACGTAACTTTCTACAATTTTTTTTTGGCAGTCACCTCGTGAATTTCACGTAAGTGGAGAGTGGGGGGTTTGAGGTCAAAACATTTTGCACGGTCAAAAGTCAAAAAAATATCGCACAGTCAAAAATGCGCGCAGTACAAACAAGGTCTTCTAAAAAACTGGCCGAAACGCTTCAAAAAGGATGCATGAATATGAAACCAAGTTGACTCACTATAAACAGCTACGTAGCTACGTATATCGGTGCAAATTAGTACAGGGCCTTATACACGTAGGCCTACATGTATTTATCCATCGAGTGAGTTATCATACCATAGTCTAGTATGGCCCATTACTTTTCAATGGGAATTCACATCACTATCGCACACACAAAAGCCTCCCAACCAAAACTTGTTTACATTTCGTTATCGGCCAGTGCAGTGCATTGCGTGTTGTTGAGGGGCTAGGCTCCGTAATGAGAGTGTATTTCCGGTAACAACATGAACAATGCAAGCATGAAGGTGGCCTTGTCGATTGTTACCAAGGATACTGGTATCCAATCACTGATGGTTTAACGACGACGTTAGTCGCGAATCCAAAAATACTGCCCAATACTGATGTTACAAATTACTCGATTGGACGTAATTGGACGTGAATATAATTATCTTATAAGTCAAGCCAATCATTAATCGTACTTATGACGTAGACCGAGTGGTGCAACTGACTGAATATTGAGCTATCACGTGATAAATCTCGCCTCAAATGTGCCGCAACGCTTAGGCGTTTCGGCAAAAACAGCACGGTTTTGGCCAATCCTCTGGGTTTTCATCAGTTTTTTCTATAACATTTTTCTTTATTTAGCCGACTGCTGCAAAAAAAAATAGACCCGCCATATTTCCCCTTTTACACACGCTACTGCCTTTTCCTTTCCTTTTCCCTTTCCTTCCCTTTTTTCCCTTTCCTTTCCTTCCTTTTCTCCCTTTCTTTCCCTTCCTTTACCTTCCCGATTTTCCACTGCCTTCCCGATTTCCCGGTAAAATTATTTTTTCAGGGGGGTGCACTCTCCCCCCCCCCCCCCTTGCCCCCCTGGCTACGCTACTGATTATAGTATAATAGTACCATCCAACGTACAAAATGGAATCGACTCGGAATCGAATATTTTTGTCAGGGTGCCTGCGGCCCCCCCCCCCCCTATTTTTGACAGGGTGCCTTTTTGACAGGGCAAAAATGTGTAAAAAGTTAAAACGTGTCAATAAACATGTGAAAACGTGTCAAAAAAATCGCCTTGACCCCCGCTTTGGCGTCCTCTATTGAGAAATCCTGGATCTGTGCCTGGATACTCTCTGTTACTGTTAGTGACTTACGGTACTAAACTAATGCTGATGACATACTATGGTCGCTTCGCGATCCAGGTCACTCCTATGACGAGTTTGACGTCATAAATCAAAAACCTTCTCTGCTGAGTGATACAGCGACCTGCTGCAATTTTCTGACAAATCGATCAAGAGATCGCTTAACTAGTAACGACCAGTCATGGCCAGTTAATTTCATTTCAACTCAAACGTTCGGTCGCTCGTGATGTAATGAATACCGGTTTTTTTAAAACCAACAAGGGGGGGGGGGGGGATAGGGAGGTTATTTTGCATAGAAATCATCATAACCAATCGGCACAGACGGCTGTATGCAGCCATAAGTACGTCCACTGCTTCTGTCAATCACAAGTTCTTTCTATTGTCTGGCGATACTAACTATTTACCCCTGTGTTTACCATGCATCAGTGCGTTTTCAATCACTCTGTGATCAATTGTACATGAAGATGTAAACACGAGCTGCCACCAATCGATTGATCACAACCAGTCTTGAGCTATGATGGTTCCCTGCACCCCAACCCACCGCCGAAACTTTACCGAAGGATTGACCAAATTATGAATAGTATTTTTTTAGTTATTTTCGAAACAACGCCAAACAATCATACTATTTCGTGGGTAAAACCAATATAAAGCTAAGAAACCTTTCCTGGTCAAACCCGTGGCAATACTAATATTATTGATGACAACCGACCAAGTCGTTTAGTCGATATTTGATCGATCAACTAAGTGATTGAAAACGCACTGATGCACGGTAAACAAGTTCATATCGCCAGACAATAGAAAGAACTTGTGATTGACAGAAGCATTTGGACGTCCTTGTGGCTGCATACAGCCGTCTGTCCAATCAGCGGCCATTATTCAGCTTGCCGTCTGTATAGACCCCATCCTCATGTCTTCCCTATTTATAGCCCCTGCGAGTTCCAAAATTGTGCGCTGATAAACTGCTGAATATACATGATACATACATATTCACGCTCCAGTCACACCACAGTGCACTGATAATCTGATGTGAGGGCACTGGTTGACATGATGGGAATGTTAGGCCAAACAAAGAAGATAGCTTATTCGCAAAATGTTTCTGAGACAGACTATGTGCTGTCTGATTTTTTTTAGAAAATAGGCTATGAGGTATGCAGGGTTTTTTTTTGTTTTTTTTGTTTTTTTTGCTAATCCAAGCTTCAGAGAACTTTTTTTAAACTTTTTTTTCTAAAATAAAAATAAAATAAAATAAAAATGAATAAAATAAAAATGTAAAAATGTTTATTTAGGCCTCAGCGCATAGATCTACGTGCGGTAGCTTATTTCACATACCAATGCAGGCGGGCTTCTGAGACAGACTTTCTTCTTTGTTTGGCCTTAGTATTTTATTTGGCATCAATGGAGACCAATGGCTATCATTGTACAGGTAGTTAGTTAGTACCTCAGAGCCGCATATAGTTAAAGATGGAATAATCAGGGCAGCAGCAGCACACTGCCTTTCTATGGATTCCTTTTAGAATCAATAGGGTATTCCATGCAGTTAACAAAATACTGTAACCTATGCTATGGGGAAATATGTGCTATTTAAAGCAAGGGTGTCCCCCACCCTTTGATACTCTGACCAAACCATTCCAAAATTCTTCTTACCATACATATCTGTTATCTTGTTACAAATTCCATACAGGTAGCCAATCCAGGCCAACAGGTGATCAGGACAAAGGTAACGACAGCTACCGGTTCTTTACTACCAAGTCCCACCTCAATGAGGTTTGGAATACCTGCAGTGTGTCTGTTTATAACTCCTTTTGTTTATTTTGGAGCTACCATTAGTAAAGAAGGAGCGGCATTCCTAGAAGAGAATGACATCTTCGTACCAGACGATGATGATTAGAGTGAGTACCACTACCACCACCAGAGGTCAAAGAAGATTTCAAAGACACCACCACAATGCATTGCGTTTTTTCCAAAATGCCCTAATAATATGTCTCGGTTCCCATAGACATATGTGACATGTTCTACTGAAACCAGACTCAATTGGGCAAGATATCAAAATTGAATTAGTAATTGATTATTAAAGTAGAGATCTTCAGCTTTTTTAATTGGACTTCCCAAAACTGAGTTAAATCATTTTCAAGTTCGTCTTAATGAAAACTCCAAACTGAAATATCGTCCTTTAAAGATGTACTTGCAATCATGGCACCTGCCATATTGCAATGTACTTACAATGTACTTGTAATAAAAAAAAAATTAAAAATTGCAATTTTTTGTTTTTTGGGTTTGATTTTTTAATCTGAAACTTTCACAATAATCTTATAAACACTCTGAAGATTAATTATTTACAAGAAACTCAAATTCCCAAAAAATCAGCCCCAATTCTAGGTTTTGGGCTATTTCTCAGTTTGGAGTTCTGCCCAGTTCCGTCTGGTTTTGGTAAAACACGTCACATATGCACACAATCATGGCTTCATAGCGCGTTCATCGTTGGAGCTCTTAGGTTCTAGTTTACATCAATGAATAAATTAGTTATCAGTAACTGTTCCTTTTTCTTATTTGTAAAACTTAAAGAGCTCGACAAAGGCATCGTGTGAAAAAAGCTTTAGTTGGAAGGCGTCCGCGCAATGCATTGTGGGCAGACCTTAAAATCTTCTTTGACCAGAGGTATAACCATCAGTGTTTAATCAGGGTTTCTTAAATCTCTTTTCCTCCATAAGAAACTAAATTTCTTTTCTAAATCTACCTTATTATAAAGGAAAACACAAGTGAACAAAATAAATTTAAAAATCTAACGCATAGATGTAGATAAAGAACGGAGTTGGAATTGGCATGGTTAGCCAGTAAGTTAAAAGTCTTTTTTATCATCTGGAAGACGTATCAATAAACTTTTATTTTTTTATATTTTCAATTATAACTCCTCCATTCTGTATTTTGTAAGATTCCTGGAGATTGGTAACCAAAGATGATATAATACCAGGGTCTGTCATTATTTGAATACAAATGATTTTAAACAAACACCTTGATTATAATTATAGTGTAAGGCTATATTAAAAAAATCATTTGTCTCAAAGCTCCCACGCGTTAGTTAATTAATGCGTGTTAGAAGAAGAAAAATTATGAAAACAAATATATATATATATATATAAAAATTCAAAGTTTAGACCTTCCGAGAAAGGGAGTCGTTACTCTGAGTTTCATGCTTAACGCAATCATCAGACGACAAGGATACTGATTGTGTGACTGGTTAACCATAGACTAGATTAGGATGCATACACTTTCAATGGTGTTTATTCACTGAAAGTGTATCACACTTCTCCAGCCCGTAAGCCAACCAGACCATTTCTCAGGATCGGTCTAAAAGCTTCGAGATAGCTTAAAAGTGCTCAACTGATAAAAAGTCAGGAGCATAACATAAAATGTCATGAACATCGAATCGATTTCATGGGCAGACTATATCTTTCGAATAAAAGTGCTCAATTCCAATAAAGGAAGAGATAAAAATTCAAAGTTTAGACCTTCCGAGAAAGGGAGTCGTTACTCTGAGTTTCATGCTTAACGCAATCGTCAGACGACAAGGATACTGATTGTGTGACTGGTTAACCATAGACTAGATTAGGATGCATACACTTTCAATGGTGTTTATTCACTGAAAGTGTATCACACTTCTCCAGCCCGTAAGCCAACCAGACCATTTCTCAGGATCGGTCTAAAAGCTTCGAGATAGCTTAAAAGTGCTCAACTGATAAAAAGTCAGGAGCATAACATAAAATGTCATGAACATCGAATCGATTTCATGGGCAGACTATCTTTCGAATAAAAGTGCTCAATTCCAATAAAGGAAGAGCTATATAAAAATTCAAAGTTTAGACCTTCCGAGAAAGGGAGTCGTTACTCTGAGTTTCATGCTTAACACAATCGTCAGACGACAAGGATACTGATTGTGTGACTGGTTAACCATAGACTAGATTAGGATGCATACACTTTCAATGGTGTTTATTCACTGAAAGTGTATCACACTTCTCCAGCCTGTAAGCCAACCAGACCATTTCTCAGGATCGGTCTAAAATTTCATGGGCAGACTATATATATTTTTTTTTTTTTCAACAACAAAAAAAAATCCCCACATTTCACAGATTTTTCAGATTTTCATTGATCACATCATTTTTAATAAAAAAGTTCACTTTTACAAGGATTTCAATATTTTATATTTATAAAAAACTTTTAAAAAATCGCATTCCGCATTAGGTTTTGAAAAACTGAAGAGCTTTTTTAATATAGCCTAATACTATTAACATGCAAAGCCAAATGAATTTGTTTCAGCGCACCTGAAAATGTTTGAATCAATATTTATCTGACTTTGAGAAATATACTTTTCTGTGATTATTTCCATGCAGAGAGCCTTTTCTAGGTCATATGATTTATTGCTGGTCATATATAATTTATAAGAATTAGTCATTGTTTAAAGACCTTCTGTCTTGATTGTTATTACATGTATACTTTGTACAACATTATTTATACGCCAACTTGCTAACTATTCCTTATCTATTTGGTTTCAGGCAATACCATATATATCAGTGTGTAGAAGAATTAACCAGTCCAGATTGCTACTGTTATCAGCCTGAGGATGTGGAATTTAGCAGTCTATACTGCAACCATTATCAGCCATTTTGCCAATTTCAAGTTCATACTTCTGTGATGATAGTACTAGAATCTTTTCAACTCTCAGTATCATGTGCTTTGTTTAATCCATTTTCTGCTTCACTATGACTTTAACTTAAAGCATAATAATCTATTAGAATCTATTAAGAATAATGTTATTAGATACCTTATTTATTTATCGGTGGTAGTGGGTATACAGATAAGTATGTGGATGATAACATGCTATTCCTTATATCACATTGGCCTAACCATGGGTATCTATGTCCTTGAGAATCATAGGGTTTGCAAAGACCCCGCATTTCCTCAAATAACCTAATCTTTGGGTTGTTGAAATGTTAAAATTTTATCTCAGGACCCTTCAAAATTAAGTGGGTGATGACAAAAATATTAGGATCTTTGCAGGTCCCAGTACATGAATAATCACATCCTGTGCCCCCAAAACCTTTAAAAAATATCCAATAGATTGGTGACATGGTTAGTTGGCTTACCAGACGTAGCAGGCTATTTAAGTCTGTATGGTCCACTTCAAATTAGTTCCAGTCAAGCATATTGCAATATTGGAGGAGAGTTTGACTGGAATTGTCATAAAAAGCCTGAAAAGATAAGGAAATAAAAATAGAGAGGTCATTTTCATGTCCCACTGACCTCCTCCACTTATGAAATCAGGCCATCAACTTGTAAGTAACCCATTTCCGACAACCTGGTAGAAAGATTAAAACAATTACAGATGACTTTATTGGTCAAGCTTTTGTCAGAAGGGGCTCTGACTTCATTATGATATCAGTGAAGCTCAATAAACAAGTTATACAACAGCATACAGGGTGACTCAAAAAATGAATTACAACGCACCAGGTGATGTTACTTCCTAAATAAGTGTCGGAATAGAACAACTTAAACAACAAGTATGGAAGTGTTCTTGGACTACTGTTACGTAATAGCCTATTTCTCTGTGATTACTGAACCGAATCAAACGGTTTCCTGCAAATTATAGCTAACTAAATTGCTTTTATTTTGTTGTTTGAATTGTTTTATTCTATCACGTATTTAGGAAGTTACGATGCAATTTAGGAAGTAACGATCACCTAAAGGTGCATTGTAATTTATTTTTAGACACCCTCTACTTGTTATGGGTTCCCATAGTGAAAGCCTTTCCAATCGTTTGAACCAAATTTACCTTTTTTACTTTGTATGAAATGATTTGGATTGGAATACTATTTATTACGATACTTGTCAGTGGATGGTTTACATTCTTTTTTGAATTCTTGTCTCTCCTCATTTAAAATCGAACGATACATCCTGCAGAGAGGTTGTTATTGTAATAATTATTATTGTACATTCTTGTACGGTAATTTAAAACAAATCAAATTGTAGAAATTGTATGTATTTAATCAACATTTTATTGTCCAAAATACTATTATAACCAAATAAGAACTATTTCTAATTTTAACTTCAGTCTGATTTTGTCAAAATTCAATATCGCATGCATGAAAAAAAGCATATTTTACAATGCACACCTTACTAGTATTTGTTACAATTCATCAGGGGAAACTAATAACTCATTATCAGTGGTGTAGCCAGTGGGTTGAAATTCCTACACCTTACAGACACAACATATAATAAGGCTTTGGAAAAGTCAACCATAAGTTTCCATTTGTCGGTTTAGTTCGGGCCATCATTTGGACTAAGTTGCTTAATTAAAGTCCAGACTAAAACTTGACCAAACCATAAAAAACCTGGCTACACCACTGCTTCTTTGGTAGAATGTATGTTTAAAAATTACATGTAGGGTAAAGTCGCCTATTTTCGGTCAGTGTCTATTTTCGGTCACTTCGCCCAAATCGTGTAATAAAAATGACTTCATCGTTATAAATTGACGACTAAAAAAAACCCGCATATTTGATGCCCGGTATTGCTTTTAAAATGGCGACGACCGATGCAATTACACAATTTTGACCAGTGACCGAAAATAGGCGCTGACCGAAAATAGGCGACTGTACCCTACTTGAAAGTAGACTGTATAACTGTAGATCATGAATATTCATAGCTGACTTATACAATCAACATGTATTTAATATGTATAAGACACATCAATTTTGTAGTTCTCTAACACCACATGTTTTCAGTGGGAATTCAGTCATTCACTGACGTGGTAGAAAACCCAAAATGGTAGGGTATTTTGCAAGAAAGCCACAATTCCATCAGAGTTCATGAGATGAAATCATCTTCCAGAAGGTGATCTATAGAGATATAATTAAGTCAATGACAACTACTCACTAATTTTAACTATTTATTCAGGTACTCCTGTTCTTCTGCAAAAGTGATTGCCTCGTGACCTTTCATTAGATATATTTGTTAGTGAGCCATGCTTCCTACACCCTCAGCTATGACGGACTTAGTTTTCTCACAATTTTGGCTTGGGGGAGGGGGGTTAGATTAACAGTCAAATCAACTTTAAGGCACAGGCAGAGGTTTGGGTGATTTGGATTGGTGAAACAGGTAATTTAACTGGAAGTTACTGGTACATCAAGATTTGACATCCTATTACACATATCATATAGGTCAATAAATGCGTATGTGCCGTTTCAAGAGAAATTAGACAAATCGATACATGCCTACTGATGTTGATGAGTGAATAGTGGCACGACCCTGTAGAGGGATTGCTATTGTGAGAGTGAATAATGGCACGACCCTGTAGAGGGATTGCTATTGTGAGCTTATCAACGTTTGCGCAACTGCATTGATTTTTACGAGAAACAAAACACATGCATGTATTGAATTATACATGTTAACAAGTTTTATATCAGCCGCATTAAAAATCACCGAACCGGCGCTGCATGAAAAACGAATCAAAACAAAGTGTATGCGGAGTGCAATATGACACATTCAATGCACTCTGCGTATTTTAGTTTTCTACTTTCTGATTGGATCGTAACTACTAACTAAGAGTGTATGAATACCAATGCACCACCATATATACAAATGGGAAGTCAACAAAGTAACTTGCTCCAACATTAATCTTCTATCTCTTGATTTGTAGTTACATTTCTTCTTGTATTGTTTTTTATTATTTATTTTGTAAATATAGATAATTGTAATTAAAATGATCAAATAAAAGAATTTTGATAGTCATATAAATGTGAAAATTACATGAGATGTTTTTGTTTTTATTTTCTATGTGATGCTAGTACAGCTACACCCCATAGACACTGTACTAAGCGTAGCACCCCTATCTTGCAAACGACTAAAACCAAAATAAGTTCATTGGATCTTATAATTAAATTATCAACTTCAAGAACCACTAGGGTGTGAGATTTGTTATAATGTCATATTTTAAAAGAATTAATTAATCTCAACCTGTGAGATGACAGAAAATTTCACTGAATATAGTACATTACTATAATATGTCATTAATCCATTGGCTATCGGAAAATTCTATGTATTTCTTGGTGGTGTTGCCATAGACTATTTGTATGTGTCACTATGCTCAGTTCTAAACAAAAGCCATTCAGCATGGACATACGGTATTATAATAAGCCAAACCTATGTGACAAAAACCTAATCTTCTAAAATACAGGACAATTGTATCCTTTCTATAAATTGAATCGCCTGGATATATAACGGCAGTACACGCTTGAATAATAATAATAAAAGTCGGCTTTTATATAGCGCTTTACACCGCGTGGAACACCGTCTCAAAATATTCATAAATGATGAAATGTTATAAATTATACACAGTTCAACAAAAAAAGTTCCCCTTTAGATTATGCCTAATATTTTTAAAATGAGTAACTCCCAACGTTTTTGGCACACATAATGTACATGTTCACGGCAACACTAGAACGGAGTTAACACTACGCAGGTGTTGTAATGCTTGAATGAGCACACATTGAATGGAGGAATACCTCAATTCAAAAGTGGCTAAATGATGTATTGAAGGAGGATGGTTAAGCAGATTGAACCAGGGTCTTTGCATAAACACCGCACAGATACTGCTTGAATGAGCACCAGCGATATTGAACTTTTAGCAACTTTTGAAATGAGGTATTCCTCCATACAATGTGTGCTCATTCAAGCATTACAACACCGGTGTAGTTAAAAATCCGTTCTAGTGTTGCTGTGCACACGTACAATCGTACATTATGTATGCCAAAAATCGTTTCGATGGAGTAACTCATTTCAGAAATATCAGGGATAATCTAAAGGAGAACTTGTTTTTGTTGAACTGTGTATTAGCACATATAAATGAGTGCGTAACCTTAATCATATTTCTGTATACTGTAAAGCTTCAAATTACCTGTTTTTTCCATGACAGTGCATTCTACAGTCCCAGTCCTTTTCCTAAAACTACTCTCACCATGGCTATGCCATATTAGACTTCAAAAGCAAGGGATAATAAATGCTACTCCGACATTAGTCTTATGGGCAGTGGTTGGTATGCATTTTGTACAAGACCGTGGCTGCTGCTACCTGTCGCCGGTGAAGTAGGCTTGTGATGCTGAGATGCGATAGACCAGTAGCATCATGAGCTCCAATGATCTTGAGTGCCTTCCTTTGGATGTTGTCAAGCTGGCTTAGGATAGTAGGTGAAGCGTTAGACCAGCCTAGTGAAGCATACTCCATTACACTACGGACTTGTGATTTGTACACAGTAGATCTGCCCAATGCTGTCAATTTATTTGCAACCTTGGGAAGAGCGCCGAGCTTCTGGCCAGCCCTGGTTGAGACAGCTGAGATGTATTTGGACCAAGTCAGCTTGCTATCAATGGTAACACCCAGGATTTCCAGTTTGTCTGCAGATGGTAGCTTGCAGTCACCAAAGTAGAGTTCAAGTTGAGATGGGGGTTCTCTTCCTAGAGATTACCATGGTCTTGCACTTGGTAGGCTCAAAGGTCACTTTCCATTTATCAGCCCACTCTTTCATATTGCTTAGATCACTGTTAAGGCTAGCAGCTACTGCATTGGAGCTGGTTGAAGACTTAATGGGTGCGAACAGTGTTGAATCGTCAGCGTACAGGTAGAGCTCGTTGTCACAGACATCCACAAGGTCATCAATGAAGACAGAAAACAGTAGTGGACAAAGGATAGATCCTTGTGGAACAGAAGCATTTATGGGTGCAGTGTTGGATGCTTGTCCCGACAAGACGACATTGATAGATCTATCGGATAAATAGTTGTGTATCCATGAAAGCAGTCTTCTGGTAACACCCTTTGACAGTTTTGAGCAGAGTCCATTGTGCCATACTTGTCGAAAGCTCCTTTTATGTCAAGGGCTCAGTGTTTTACTGCTTGTAAACCCATGGTACCAGTGATCTACTGCTAGTAAACCAATGGCGCCAGTGATTTACTACTTATAAACCCATGGCACCAGTGATTTACTACTTGTAAACCCATGGCACCAGTGGTTAACTGCTTGAAAACCCATGGGATCAGTGTTTTACTACTTGTAGACCCATGGCACCAGTGATCTACTGCTAGTAAACCAATTGGCGCCAGTGATTTACTACTTGTAAACCCATGGCACCAGTGATCTATTGCTAGTAAACCAATGGCGCCAGTGATTTACTACTTGTAAACCCATGGCACCAGTGATCTATTGCTAGTAAACCAATGGCACCCATGATTTACTACTTGTAGACCCATGGCACCAGTGATCTACTGCTAGTAAACCAATGGCGCCAGTGATTTACTACTTGTAAACCCATGGCACCAGTGATCTACTGCTAGTAAACCAATGGCGCCAGTGATTTACTGCTTGTAAAACAATGGCACCAGTGATTTACTGCTTGTAAACCCATGGCACCAGTGGTTAACAACCTGTTAACCAACGGCACCTGTGGTTAAATGTTTGTAAACCCATGGAGCCAATGTTTTTCTGTTTGTTTAAAAATCAGTGGCACTAAAGATTTACTGCTTGTAAACCCATAGCACCAGTGGTTTGCTGCATGAAAACCCATGGCACCTGTGGCAGTCTTTGTAAACCAGTGGCACCCATGATTTACTGCTTTTAAACCCATGGCACAATTAATGTACTGCTTGTATGCCCATGGCATCAGTGATTTACTGCATGTAAACCCATGGCACCAGTGATTTACTGCTTGTCAACACATGGCACCAGTAGTTTACGTTATGTTAAACCCTCGGCACCTGTGGCAGCCTCTGTAAACCAGTGGTATCGGTCATTTACTGCTTATAAACCCATGGCATTAGTAATTCACTGCTTGTACATCAATCAATGGCACCAGTGGTTAACCGCTTGTAAACTCATTGCACCAGTGGTTTTCTGTTTGTTTGTAAACCAATGGCACTAGAGATTTACGGCTTGTAAACCAATGGCATCAGTGGTTAACTACTTGTAAACCCATGGCACCAGCCAGTGATTTACTGTTTGTAAACACAAGGCACCAGTGATTTACTGCTTGTAAACACAAGGCACCAGTGGTTTACTGCTTGTAAACACGAGGCACCAGTGGTTTACTGCTTGTAATCTAATTGCACCAGTGTTTTACTGCTTGTAAATCGACGGCATCGGTGGTTTACTGCTTGTAAACCCATGGCACCAATGGTTTTCTGTTTGTTTGTAAACCAATGGCACTAGTGATTTACGACTTGTAAACCCATGGCACCAGTGATCTACTGCTTGTAAACCCATGGCATCAGTGATTTACTGCTTGTAAACCCATGGCATCAGTGATTTACTACTTGTAAACCCATGGCACCAGTGGTTAACTGCTTGTTAACCAGTGACACTAGTGATTTAATGCTTATAAACCAAAAGCACCTGTAGTTTACTGCCTGTAAACCAATGGCATCCATGGCAAAACTTTGTAAATCAGTGGCACCAGTGGTTTACTACATGTAAATCAATGGCACCAGTGGTTAACTGCTTGAAAAACAAATGGCACCAATGGTTAACTGCTTGTAAACCCATGGCACCAGTGGTTTAACTGCTTGTAAAACAATGGCACCAGTGATTTACTGCTTGTAAACCCATGGCACCAGTGGTTAACAACTTGTTAACCAACGGCACCAGTGGTTAAATGTTTGTAAACCCATGGAGCCAGTGTTTTTCTGTTTGTTTTAAAATCAGTGGCACTAAAGATTTACTGCTTGTAAACCCATAGCACCAGTGGTTTGCTGCATGAAAACCCAGGGCACCTGTGGCAGTCTTTGTAAACCAGTGGCACTCATGATTTACTGCTTTTAAACCCATGGCACCATTAATTTACTGCTTGTATGCCCATGGCATCAGTGATTTACTGCATGTAAACCCATGGCACCAGTGATTTACTGCTTGTCAACACATGGCACCAGTAGTTTACGTTATGTTAAACCCTCGGCACCCGTGGTAGCCTCTGTAAACCAGTGGTATCGGTCATTTACTGCTTATAAACCCATGGCATTAGTAATTTACTGCTTGTACATCAATCAATGGCACCAGTGGTTAAACGCTTGTAAACTCATTGCACCAGTGGTTTTCTGTTTGTTTGTAAACCAATGGTACTAGAGATTTACGGCTTGTAAACACAAGGCACCAGTGATTTACTGCTTGTAAACACAAGGCACTAGTGGTTTACTGCTTGTAAACTAATTGCACCAGTGTTTTACTGCTTGTAAATCAGTGGTTAACTACTTGTAAACCCATGGCACCAGTGATTTACTGTTTGTAAACACAAGGCACCAGTGGTTTACTGCTTGTAAACTAATTGCACCAGTGTTTTACTGCTTGTAAATCGACAGCACCGGTGGTTTACTGCTTGTAAACCCATGGCACCAATGGTTTTCTGTTTGTTTGTAAACCAATGGCACTAGTGATTTACGGCTTGTAAACCCATGGCACCAGAGATCTACTGCTTGTAAACCCATGGCATCAGTGATTTACTGCTTGTAAACCCATGGCATCAGTGATTTACTACTTGTAAACCCATGGCACCAGTGGTTAACTGCTTGTTAACCAGTGACACTAGTGATTTACTGCTTATAAACCAAAAGCACCTGTAGTTTACTGCCTGTAAACCAATGGCATCCATGGCAAAACTTTGTAAATCAGTGGCACCAGTGGTTTACTACATGTAAATCAATGGCACCAGTGGTTAACTGCTTGAAAAACAAATGGCACCAAATGGTTAACTGCTTGTAAACCCATGGCACCAGTGGTTTAACTGCTTGTAAAACAATGGCACCAGTGATTTACTGCTTGTAAACCCATGGCACCAGTGGTTAACAACTTGTTAACCAACGGCACCAGTGGTTAAATGTTTGTAAACCCATATAGCCAGTGTTTTTCTGTTTGTTTAAAAATCAGTGGCACTAAAGATTTACTGCTTGTAAACCCATAGCACCAGTGGTTTGCTGCATGAAAACCCAGGGCACCTGTGGCAGTCTTTGTAAACCAGTGGCACTCATGATTTACTGCTTTTATACCCATGGCACCATTAATTTACTGCTTGTATGCCCATGGCATCAGTAATTTACTGCATGTAAACCCATGGCACCAGTGATTTACTGCTTGTCAACACATGGCACCGGTAGTTTACGTTATGTTAAACCCTCGGCACCCGTGGCAGCCTCTGTAAACCAGTGGTATCGGTCATTTACTGCTTATAAACCCATGGCATTAGTAATTTACTGCTTGTACATCAATCAATTACTGCTTGTAAACACAAGGCACCAGTGGTTTACTGCTTGTAAATACGAGGCACCAGTGGTTTTCTGCTTGTAAACTAATTGCACCAGTGTTTTACTGCTTGTAAATCGACGGCACCGGTGGTTTACTGCTTGTAAACCCATGGCACCAATGGTTTTCTGTTTGTTTGTAAACCAATGGCACTAGTGATTTACGGCTTGTAAACCCATGGCACCAGTGATCTACTGCTTGTAAACACAAAGCACCAGTGGTTTACTGTTTGTAAACTAATTGCACCAGTGTTTTACTGCTTGTAAATCGACAGCACCGGTGGTTTAATGCTTGTAAACCCATGGAATCAGTGATTTACTGCTTGTAAACCCATGGCACCAATGGTCTACTGCTTGTAAATCAGTGGTTAACTACTTGTAAACCCATGGCACCAGTGATTTACTGCTTGTAAACACAAAGCACCAGTGGTTTACTGTTTCTAAACTAATTGCACCAGTGTTTTACTGCTTGTAAATCGACAGCACCGGTGGTTTACTGCTTGTAAACCCATGGAATCAGTGATTTACTGCTTGTAAACCCATGGCACCAATGGTTTTCTGTTTGTTTGTAAACCAATGGCACTAGTGATTTACGGCTTGTAAACACATGGCATCAGTGATTTACTACTTGTTAACCAATGGCACCAGTGGTTAACTGCTTGTTAACCAGTGACACTAGTGATTTAATGCTTATAAACCAAAAGCACCTGTGGCTTGCTGCATGTAAACCAATGGCATCCATGGCAAACTTTGTAAATCAGTGGCACCAGTGGTTTACTACATGTAAATCAATGGCACCAGTGGTTAACTGCTTGAAAACCCATGGCACCAGTGATTTACTGCTAGTAAACCAATGGCGCCAGTGATTTACTACTTATAAACCCAAGGCACCAGTGATTTACTACTTGTAAACCCATGGCACCAGTGATGTACTACTTGTAAACCCATGGCACCAGTGATGTACTGCTCGTAAACCCATGGCACCAGTGATGTACTGCTTATAAACCCATGGCCCCAGTGATGTACTGCTTGTAAACCCATGGCACCAGTGATTTACTACTTGTAAACCCATGGCACCAGTGATTTACTGCGTGTAAACCTATGGCACCAGTGATTTACTACTTGTAAACCAATTGAACCAGTGATGTACTGCTTGTAAATCCAAGGCACTGGTAGTTAAAGGCTTGTAAGCCCATGGCACCTGTGGTGAGCCGATTGTTATTGCATGGCACAAGTGGTTTCTGTTTGTTTGTAAACCAATGGCACCAGTGGTTAACTGCTTGTAAACCCATGGCACCAGTGTTTCTCTGTTTGCTTGTAAATCAATAGCAATAGTGCTTTACTGCTTATAAACCCATGGCACCCGTGGCAGCCTCTGTAAACCAGCATCACCAGTTATTTACTGCTTATAAACCCATGGCGCCAGTAGTTTATTGCTTGTCAACTCATTGCACCGTTGATTTACTGCTTGTTAACCCATGGCATCAGTGATTTACTGCTAGTAAACCAATGGCACCAGTGGTTGTAAACCCATGGCACCAGTGGATTTCTGTTTGTTTGTAAACCAATGGGACTAGTGAGTTACTGCTTGTTCACCCATAGCACCAGTGGTTTACTGCTTGTTAACCAATGGCACCAGTGATTTACTGCTGGTAAACCCATTGAACCAGTGATTTACTGCTTGTAAACCCATGGCTTCAGTGATTTACTACTCGTAAACCTATGGCACCAGTGATTTACTACTTGTAAACCCATGGCACCAGTGATGTACTGCTTGTAAACCGATGGCACCAGTGCTTTACTACTTGTAAACCCATGGTACAAGTGATTTACTGCTAGTAAACCAATGGCGCCAGTGATTTACTACTTGTAAACCCATTGAACCAGTGATGTACTGCTTGTAAATCCAAGCACTAGTAGTTAAAGGCTTGTAAGCCCATGGCACCTGTGGTGAGCCGATTGTAATTGCATGGCACAAGTGGTTTTCTGTTTGTTTGTAAACCAATGACAGTGGTTAACTGCTTGTAAACCCATGGCACCAGTGCTTTACTACTTGTAAACCCATGGCACAAGTGATTTACTGCTTATAAACCCATGGTACCAGTGATTTACTGCCAGTAAACCAATGGCGCCAGTGATTTACTACTTATAAACCCATGGCACCAGTGATTTACTGCTTGTAAACCCATGGCACCAGTGATTTACTACTTGTAAACCCATGGCACCGCTGATTTACTGCTTGTAAACCCATGGCACCAGTGATTTACTACTTGTAAACCCATTGAACCAGTGATGTACTGCTAGTAAATCCAAGGCACTAGTAGTTGAATGCTTGTACGCCCATGGCACCTGTGGTGAGCCGATTGTAATTGCATGGCACAAGTGGTTTTCTGTTTGTTTGTAAACCAATGGCAGTGGTTAACTGCTTGTAAACCCATGGCACCAGTGCTTTACTACTTGTAAACCCATGGCACAAGTGATTTTCTGCACAGACTTCGTTCTTCATCTGACGTAACAAAGCTCAATCCCGTTCGTTCACACAAAAGAGCTGGGGATTGTTGTCTCACTGTTTTCGGACCTCAGCTCTGGAATAAGCTTCCTATTTATGTCAGAGAAGCTAGGACTGTGTCTACTTTTAAGAGTCTTCTAAAGACCTATTTATTTCCAAATGTGTAACTTTGTATTATTGTATATGTTTTGTGTATTATGTCTGCCGTATTTTGTTTTCGGGGGCGTTGTGTAAGCGCTGTGCTTTTAAAGAGCGCTATATAAGTGCCTATAATAGTAGTAATAATAATAATAATAAACCCATGGCACCAGTGATTCACTGCTAGTAAACCAATGGCGCCAGTGATTTACTACTTATAAACCCATGGCACCAGTGATTTACTGCTTGTAAACCCATGGCACCAGTGATTTACTACTTGTAAACCCATGGCACCAGTGATTTACTACTTGTAAACCCATGGCACCAGTGATTTACTGCTTGTAAACCCATGGCACCAGTGATTTACTACTTGTAAACCCATGGCACCAGTGATTAACTGTTTGTAAACCCATGGCACCAGTGATTTACTACTTGTAAACCCATTGAACCAGTGATGTACTGCTTGTAAATCCAAGGCACTAGTAGTTGAAGGCTTGTAAGCCCATGGCACCTGTGGTGAGCCAATTGTAATTGCATGGCACAAGTGGTTTTCTGTTTGTTTGTAAACCAATGGCAGTGGTTAACTGCTTGTAAACCCATGGCACCAGTGCTTTACTACTTGTAAACCCATGGCACAAGTGATTTTCTGCACAGACTTCGTTCTTCATCTGACGTAACAAAGCTCAATCCCGTTCGTTCACACAAAAGAGCTGGGGATTGTTGTCTCACTGTTTTCGGACCTCAGCTCTGGAATAAGCTTCCTATTTATGTCAGAGAAGCTAGGACTGTGTCTACTTTTAAGAGTCTTCTAAAGACCTATTTATTTCCAAATGTGTAACTTTGTATTATTGTATATGTTTTGTGTATTATGTCTGCCGTATTTTGTTTTCGGGGGCGTTGTTTAAGCGCTGTGCTTTTAAAGAGCGCTATATAAGTGCCTATAATAGTAGTAATAATAATAATAATAAACCCATGGCACCAGTGATTCACTGCTAGTAAACCAATGGCGCCAGTGATTTACTACTTATAAACCCATGGCACCAGTGATTTACTGCTTGTAAACCCATGGCACCAGTGATTTACTGCTTGTAAACCCATGGCACCAGTGATTTACTACTTGTAAACCCATGGCACCAGTGATTTACTGCTTGTAAACCCATGGCACCAGTGATTTACTACTTGTAAACCCATGGCACCAGTGATTAACTGTTTGTAAACCCATGGCGCCAGTGATTTACTACTTGTAAACCCATTGAACCAGTGATGTACTGCTTGTAAATCCAAGGCACTAGTAGTTGAAGGCTTGTAAGCCCATGGCACCTGTGGTGAGCCAATTGTAATTGCATGGCACAAGTGGTTTTCTGTTTGTTTGTAAACCAATGGCAGTGGTTAACTGCTTGTAAACCCATGGCACCAGTGCTTTACTACTTGTAAACCCATGGCACAAGTGATTTACTGCACAGACTTCGTTCTTCATCTGACATAACAAAGCTCAATCCCGTTCGTTCACACAAAAGAGCTGATGATTGTTGTCTCACTGTTTTCGGACCTCAGCTCTGGAATAAGCTTTCTATTTATGTCAGAGAAGCTAGGACTGTGTCTACTTTTAAGAGTCTTCTAAAGACCTATTTATTTCCAAATGTGTAACTTTGTATTATTGTATATGTTTTGTGTAATTATGTCTACCGTATATTGTTTTCGGGGGCGTTGTTTAAGCGCTGTGCTTTTTAAAGAACGCTATATAAGTGCCTATAATAATAATAATAATAATAATAAACCTATGGCACCAGTGATTTACTGCTAGTAAACCATGGCGCCAGTGATTTACTACTTATAAACCCATGGCACCAATAATTAACTGCTTGTAAACCCATGGCACCAGTGATTTACTACTTGTAAACCCATGGCACCAGTGATTTACTGCTTGTAAACCCATGGCACCAGTGATTTACTACTTGTAAACCCATGGCACCAGTGGTTTACTGCTTGTTAACCAATGGCACCAGTGATTTACTTCTGGTAAACCCATGGCACCAGTGATTTACTGCTTGTAAATCCATGGCACTCACTGCTTGTGTACCCAAATTGAATAGGTCGTAGCTGATAATAAAATGTTCGATACATCGTATCATTTTATTTTAATTGTATTTATTTATTCGGACATACACTTTTGGAACAGTGGCAAAAGTCTTCTCGACTAATGCGTCCATAAACATTACACAATGTTTTAAATACAAAAAAAAGGAAAAATTATATACAAATATTTACATGGTAACATAGATTCATGCAAGGTTAATGCTACGTGTGGTCCATATACGTTTCAAATATGATTTACAAAACACATCAAATAATGAAGTAAGTGAAAATCATCACTTGCAGTAAGACTTATAAGCTCATCTTTATTTATTTGCTTCAACTTAAATTGAATCATGGACTTATTCTAATATAATAATAAGTCCATGATTGAATATGCTAAGTCAGTCCAATAAATTCTTCCTCGGACAAACTCTAAAGAATAGGCCAAAAGGATTCTCTGTTGAGATAATAAAGACCCTCGAAATCCTCGTCTCATTCTTAAGTAGGCTTATATGATACCCATGGACTTATCATGGTCTGATAAATCCATGGTATACCTGAGGCCATAATAACTTTTTAGTTATTATGGTTTTAGGTGATAGTATTAATAAATAAATAAAATATGACTTGAGTATTCGCATTTATAGGCTTTACAGAAGTCTCCTTTATAGGATCTACCTTTGAGTAAGATTTTCATGAAATTGTCGATATTAAACTGATTGAGAGTTAACATAATTCAATCTCAGGTTCATCAATCAATTGAATGGTGATTTTGGTAACGCCCCTTTTTTGTACCAATATTGGGAATTACTTAATCTATCCAAATCATTGGTGTAAGTCTAGTCAAAGAATTATGGATTTCCGCATTCTCTCCTTTGTTAGGCTTTAACCAAGGATAGTCTTTTCAGGCTGTCGAGCACCCTCTAAATATATAACAATAGTTTGACGTAGGTATATTGACTGTCTTTGTATTGTATTGTCCACAGTCCACTGGGCTCTAAACTATTTATGTTGCTGAGTCAGTGTGTTATACAGTCACTGAACTGTATTACTTTTGAATTAGTGTCCCACTGACAGTCCGGCGGCGTGGGAATACCTTACTGTTTTCATAATCAGGAGGAGACTATTTATTAGGCTTATTAAGATCTACAATTTACTATAAAACTGCGTTTTTATCAGGAGGGCGAAAGTGCTCTAAATCGGGGGAGGAGGTGCTTCAACCTATCACCGATTTGCCTTTTTAGGCATTTGTTTGCCTTAAATTAGGCCATATTCAAGTCTAAATTGATCATTTAGGCTTTTATGAATCATAACAACCCCTGTTCATATAAGCAGTATGTTTTTGGAAACGTCTATATCGACTTTACTGATCGTTATTTTATACCATGGAAGTGGTAAGTATATATTTTTAAAATACGTAAAAACCTAAGACCATTTTTATTTGATGCCCGACTTGATGAAACGAATCGTCTCAGGCCGTACCAACAAATAAACTGATACGGTAACACTTAATTATTTTCGATCATTTATGATTGCTTTAATTGCTTTAAACATTGTATTGTACATGTATGGCTACGAATTTGGTGGGGTGAGTTCGTATTATAATCTCCAACCAAAGACATACTTCATGTCTTTGGTCCAACAGAGATTTATGAGATATTTCAATGGATTCATGCAGGGTGATGCTATCGTATAGGTGGGTGGTTTAATCAGGGAGGTGTTTAGTATAACATCTCTCTGGTTTAATCGTCTCATCAAGGAGTTATAATAGGTTCCGGGGAGGGGAGGGGAGAAGGGGGGGGGGGGGGGGGGGGTAAATTGCAAGCTGTTAAAAAGGCCCACTGTGCTCAAGATCTAGTGATGCCCGAGTAGACCAAATAGCTAATTATAAATAGGGGTCCGGGTTCAGATAAAAATAAATATGTTTTTTTGCTGGTAGATACCCCCATTAGATACATCATGGACTTTATGTCTGATAAGTCCGGCCATGGATACACTAGTTATCAGGAAAGTTGTATCCTTGGCATGTGTATATATTATATACCAGTGACGGCGGCAGCATCATAATTTTGGGGGGCAAAAGAGGAGCTATCATTTTATTAGGGGGGAGGGGGGGGGGGGGGCATGAAGAAAAGAATACGCGCAAACCGTGCACTTTTTTGACCATTTTGCGCTTGGTATAAAAATGCGCCCCCAATTCAGCTGTCATATGTTAAAATTATCAAATTTGGTCTTGTTTAACCTAATTTTGAAAGAAAATGCACGCAAAGCGCGCTAAAAAAATGCCATTTTATGCTAAAAAAAAAGGGTGTCAAATTGTATATAATTTTAACTAAATTGAATGTGTGTTGTTGTTTTTTGGGTTGGGCAGATTTGCGTGGGGTTTTTTTAGAGGGGGGGTACCCCCGTGGCACCCCCCCCCCCCCCCCCCACCCCCATGGTGCCGCCACTGTATATTACGTGGAAGAATTGGTAATGACAATTTTTTAGCTAAAGTAATGTAATTCGCTCTAAACTGCCAAATAGCAAATTATCTGATAAACAATTTCATTTCAATATTAATTAGCTGGAAATTAAACGATATAACAAGTTTGACAAAAACTAATGAGCCTAACTTCAAGTTCAAAATGAAATTTAACAAGGTATTTAAAAAAAACTGGACGGGGGAGATAGAAGACTGTTGAAAGTAGGCTTGAGTTATCCCGTGCTTTTTCTCTTACGTGACACGGGTCATTCTATACGTGCGTGTCACGGGTACCCGTATCCCGTAAGTCTCACTCTCCGTGAATTCCCAAACCCAACCCACAGTAGAGCCCAAGCCCCGTAATAACCTGCATAGTGCATACCCCGGGTGCATACCACCACGCAGCGTTCGATTTAACCAATGTAGCATCACGAAATACGACACACTTTTGAACACTAATGCACAAATATGTAGCAAAAAGTGCTACGCCAAAAGATTCCCTACTTGATCTCTGATCACGTACCATCAAAGCCAAACCTAAAGATTGAGTGTCATCTTCAAATAACTAAAACAAAGTATGGTAAATCTTGAAATATCGGCGGTTCATTTTCACTTTCGTCCAGAGTTAAAAATCCCATTGGTTTACACGTACTTGCGCAGAATTTTTCTGTCGGTTTAAAATGTGTACAAAATGGCGGAGTTCTGCGCATCTCGGAGAAGTAATAATCATGACGTCACTTCTAGTCTTGTTTTCGTGTCGCATGGCAAAGGTCGAGGGGTTGTTGCCATATCATTGGGCTAATCATATTGAAGGGTTCACCTAGACTGTAACTCTCAGCCGCCCTCTTATGTCGCTATCTTGCAAGCTCCGATATTTGTACAGCTTTAGCGTCCGTACGGTAATATTGATGACTGGGGGATGTAGCCTAGGGTTCGCCATAATCATTGGGCTAATTGCGAGACCAAGGCAACACGGAACAAAGAGGCCGTGGACTCAGTGACTCAGTATATTACTAAATCATATAATATAATACAAAATAGCATCCAAATAGCTTAGTATATTACTAAATGGCATCCAAATAGCTGAAATAACTTACTGTGTCCTCTTACCTTCATATTATAACAATATCAATTACATTTTACAACAAAATCGCTTCAGAAGATGATTAATGCAAGTTATTAATATTAGCAAATGCCGCGAATTTTAGGGGTTTGTGAAAAGGTTACGACTTAGAAACGTCGTTTCAAATGACGGGGTCGCTAATCTCCCCCGTCAAAAAATAGGTTTTAATTTTAGATAATTGATTGTGTAGTTAACAGTTTTGCTTGATGAATAAATGAATTATTAAGTTGATTAATTGTAACTTAATTATTGAATCAATTAATTGGATTAATTTTATTTCAAATCTTATTGTTAATTAGCAAAAAAATCAATTAAAGGCACATTAAGTGGTGTTGAAAATTTTAAATGTTTAAAAATTTACTTCAGAATTCAAGATGAACATTAAAAATGGCCATTACTGTTGTTTCTACTAGCAAAAACACAGCAAAACTTGATTAAAACAATATCATCGCTATTTATTGAAAAACGCCCTCTATGCAAATATGGTTCGCGTTATGTATCACGCGTATTGCAGGGGGATACTGTCGGACGTAAAATGCTCGTCCCGCGGGACGAGCATTTTTAAAATCGACGTTTTCTTGTACATAGAGGGCTGATTTTTCTTAATCCTTATAGGTGTAAGTTCATACATGTAATACAATTATAAAAATAAACTAATCCCAGTTTTATCATAATTGAGGGCGCATCCTCCAACACATCTCTTAGTGCCCCTTTAATTTATGATTTATCATGATCAGAAATGTAAATCTGCAAGATAAAATCTACTTTTTAAAATAAATCATGAATATAGGGTGCCCCCTGGAAAAGATGACATAACATGCGTGCTAACCCAAAAAATATGAAATTTATCAAGCGCTGTAACTTTAGAACTACATTTTGGAAAGGGAATGAGTCAGAGAATCCATTTTTGGTATCAAAATATCACTGGAAATGCGGATTTTTTTTAAAAAATTTAATTTTGACGGAAAACCCCTTCTTTCCAGAAAATGGTTACAAAAAACATGCCTCTTTCTGTTAGACCGATCCATTCCATTTTAATGGATTTTTTATTCTTATCTCAGCTGGTTTGTTTGTTTCACCCTAAATATAAAAGACAGCCCATGTCCGCAAGGTGTTTCGCTGTATATACGCATGCGTAGATGTTTTGATACAAATTTGACTAAGAAAGTTGGACGAGTCTCACAAAACAAAGGAGGTTTAAACCTGGACTAAGCTAGTCTAGGTTTAAACCTCCGCCTAAACCTGGTTTAAACCCAGATTCATATTCCCAAAGGTGGCTTAAGTTAAGCCATGGCCTAAGTCCTGCTCAAAAGCCCTAAACCAGGGTCTAACTTTAGGCCCTCCAGAGGGTAGGTTTAAACCTGGACTAAGTCAGTAAGTGCTTATTTGAGATCAAAAATGGCCGCTGCGTGAGACTTAACAACAGGCTATTATTACAGTGGCCCAGTTTCTTCAATTTATGAAAGAAATTAGCTATTTAAGCCATAAAATTTGCCTCACAGAATAAGTACCACCATGTTTTGCAACTCATTGGTAATGTGTGACTGCGTATAAATGTCAACAATGATTTGCGGATGGAATGTTCAGTGAGTAGATCATCAAATAAGCTTATTACAATTTAAGAAAGTACTTTCATATTACAATGCAGTCTATGCAGCAACAAGGCTGCCGTTAGCAATAGGGAGAAGTATTCCCAAATTAGTTACAATATTATTGTTATCAATGGATCTTTAATCCTGAATATTTGATTTTATAGGCCTAGTTGTCTAGTTTACTTTCCACGGGATAGTTACATCATTGCATTAGTAATATTGCAGCACTAAGGGGGCTGGCATTTTCTTCGGAAGGGCATATGAATTTCTCTAGTATAATATTGGTAGCTAACATAACACTTTAATTCAGCCATATAACAGCGTGATGTTGCTGGTTATATGCTTTGTTGACTTTCCAACAACTGAGAACAATACAAAGTCAATAACCAATCTATTGTCTGTTACGCATTTCACCTACACACAAATTGTGAAAATGCTCAATAAATTTAAACCAAGTTGCACTCTTTTAATCATAGTTTCTCTCATTTATCTCTGTCGAGAAGTTAAAAGACATGGTTGGAAAGAGGAAGACTTCTGTTTTCAATCAAATGTAAATTGTATGTAACAGGGAACTATTTAACCTATTTTCTCATGTGAGACAAAATTGGTTCAAGATATTTCATGTTCATCCCTGATTCTGCACAAGCGAATGACTCAACTCTAATTGGTTTATTTTTCATCTCTAAATCCTCTGACCTTTCTTTTGACCAATCATTATGACTTTTACAGACATGAGAATAGAGTCCCTGCTCTCCTAATCGGAACTTAAACTAAGTTTATCGGCCATCGGGTCGCAAAGTTACAACATTTAGGGATCGTTTTGGAAGAGCGTATTTGCCGAAAATAGTATTGATGCACTGTAAAACGAACCAAACTAGCACTTTTCACTTTGAGATCCTCCTAACGGTAGATTTTTTTAAAAATACAAATAATATACTAAAAAAAGCATAACAATATCAGCTTCATTTTACAACAACAACGAAAATTATAGGATATTTGATCGCTGAGCTATGATTTTTAGACCTTAGAAATCTGATGATTTTAGGGGCAAAAAACTGTGAAAGGCAGCGCACGGTTGATTTTTCTCTTAAGTTGCGCTAAGGAATTCATATGGGGGGGGGGTCCCAAAAATGTTGATAGACCCAGACAATTTTTTCATGACCCCCCCTATCCAAGAGCTGCATATTTTTATGACCCCCCCCCCTACCAATACAGTCCATTATTTTGTGACCCCCCCCAACACACATTTCAGAAAGCATGCTTTGATAAATTTGTGACCCCCCCATTTTCAATGAAATAATTTTATGACCCCCCCCTGTTTTCATGTCAAAAAAACTATGACCCCCCCCCCCAGTATATTTGGGACCCCCCTTCCGAAGAAAATGCCAGCCCCCTAAATAAATAGTAGGCTAATCAATTTGATTCTTAGAAATGGCGTTTACAAATTACACATGCACAGACAATTAATTGAACAAGGCCAATTACATGTTCTAAACATCGCATCGTATACATCCACCTCATTGTGTACATCCTGTCGTTCACGTCCACCTCAGTCGTGTACGTCCACCTCAGTCGTGTACGTCCACCTCAGTCGTGTACCTCCACCTCAGTCGTGTACCTCCACCCCGATCATGTACGTCCACCTCAGTCGTGTAACATATAGGCCTATTCCCTTACCAAACTGGAATGTATTCATTAAGTATTCGCGATAAGTATTCCGAATACATTTGAATGCATGTATCCGAATACATAATAACCATTATTCTATATGTAAATTAGTTGTTCGAATACATACCAATGTATTCAAACTACTTGTTAGTATTCCTCATTTAATATAAGTCTTCCTATAGGCCGAAATATTTAAATGAGGAATACTAACAAGTATTCGAATACTAGTATGCAAATGAGAAGATGACCACTAGCGCCAAATAAGGAATACTAACTTGTTTTCGAATACTAGTATACAAAGAAGATGAATACTATACTAGCACCAAACTAGTATTCTGACCACATTTATATCCATAGAGGTCCTTGACCTTTGTTTTCACCAGAAGTGTGACACATACATGAATGTATACAAGCTGAGGGGATTCTAAAGATTCCCAGAACAACCCATACAAGGCATGCATGGTAGTCCAACATAAATATTTCACACTAGTCTTAGGCATGCAGCTTGTATGATGTAACTAGGCTTGATATAAATAAGGGTAACTATAAAAACTTTAAAAAATATAACACATTTCATATAAGCTTATTCCACATTTTCTGATTATGTTCCTGTCTTTCCTGTGAAAACCCAAAATAAATCATTCTTACCTCAGTATCTGTTGACAAGATAGTAGTATAACACCCACCACAATTTCTCTTAATAGTATGCACACTATTACATGTATTTAGGTCACTATTTTCACCAATACTAGCACACAACACACTTCACTTCCAACCCACTGTGCTTCCAACCAAAAAAGGCAGTTGAATTTGATCTGTCAGTTGACCTGACCATTGAACTTTGACCCAATGACCTGATCTGTATTTTAGTATTCGAACCATGGCCTTAAGATTTGATGTTAAGTATTCAAACCACAAAGATTTGAATACTTATGGATTTCATGTATTTGAACCACTAAGATTAGAATACTTAAATTGAGTTTAGTATTCCAACCACAAAGATTTGAATACTTAAATTAATTTTAGTAGTCGAACCAATCAGAAATTTGCTTTAAAATTGGAGGAATACATTCAACCACAAAAATTACACTAAATAAGTATTCCGAATACAGAATGAATATATTCCGAATACTTATTTAGTATTCCAGTTTGCTAAGGGTTATGCTATTTAGCCTAGTTAGGCCTAGTCCGACAGGGAAAACAGCTTATTTCCTTGCGAATGATTTTGTTGGCGTTAAATTGATTGCGGTTTGACCGGTTAATAATGTTGATCTTATGCGTAACTCAAAATGTGATATCTAATCCAAAAAGCTAACCTGGGCACATGTTATGCTATTTAGCCTAGTTAGGCCTAGTCCGGCAGGGAAAACAGCTTATTTCCTTGCGAATGACATTTTTGGCGTTAAATTGATTGCGGTTTGACCGGTTAATGATGTTGATCTTACGCGTAACTCAAAATGTGATATCGTATCCAAAAATCTAATCTGGGCACATGTTATGCTATTATTTAGCCTAGTTAGGCCTAGTTCGGATGGGAAAACAGCTTATTTCCTTGCGAATTACATTTTTGGCGTTAAATTGATTGCGGTTTGACCGGTTAATGATGTTGATCTTATGCGTAACTCAAAATGTGATATCTTATCCAAAAAGCTAATCTGGGCACATGTTATGCTATTAGTATTATTTAGCCTAGTTAGGCCTAGTCCGGATGGGAAAACAGATTTTCCCTTGCAATTTCAAAGTGAACACTATCTGTAACTGAATCTGTAGTGTGGTTATAATGTTCACACTCCTTGAACAGAGCACAATAGAAAACGGGAGCAGGTGCACGTCCCTACCCTATTATCTAGAATCCTTGGATAACACAGCGATCAAACAGCCGTGGTCCACTTTAGTCTTGGATGTCCACGTCCACTTTTATTCATGTAGGCCTACATCCACATTAGTCATGTACGTCAACCTTAGACATGTACGTCAACCTTGTATGTCCACCTTAGTCATGTATCTGTGTATGTCCACCTAATACGCCCACCTTAGTCCTGTATATCCACATCAGTATACGGAACTTGAGCTTATACCAGATAACATGTTAGCTAGGTGTGATGTAATGCTCTGCATGTACTGCATTCCCATAATTGAATACCTTTACAGTATGGTATTAAGTCTATATATAAATTATAATTGAATTTGGCGTACGGTGGCCAATTGCCACTTTCTATCCCCGAAAGGTTAGGTTTATGACATATGGGGATGCAGTACCTGCAGAGCATTGTACCCAAAATTTTGTCTCATGTAGAGCTTTATGTGCAAAACTGACATAAACGTACAAGACAGACAGATGGATTCAGACAGCTGATGGGGACGTAGGCACAGACATGGCTCACGAATCGATACATAAGATGTGATTGTTGTAGGTCTATGAGTAGATATTAGCCTATCAATATTTTGATACAAATATTAAACTAGTTTTTGTATAATTTTGATTTTATTATGCCCCCCCCCCCCCCCCCCCCCCCCGCCCCCCATGTATTTGTTACTAATTCAATAACAAAAAATGTCAGGTTACAATGTGGTTTGCGTATAGGCTATCGTGCTAGCAATGAATTATGACAGGAAATGTGTCATTCCCATAGGCCTAAAAGAAATATTAATGTGTACTGTTTATATACAGTTTAGGGAGTGTTCATAAATACTTTGGTGGTGTGGGTTGGGGGGGGGGGGGGGCAAAAAAATTGTGATACTCTGCAAAAGGGTGATCAAAAAAGTTTTTGAAAACCCCAACAGAGAGGGGGGGGGGTCAAAAAAGTTTAAACACTTGTTAGTTTCTAAAATTTTCTGGGGGCTTGATCGACCCCAAACCCCTGTTTTACCTGTATGCACATTATTTGCGGAACATTCATTAATCAACGTAAGAATAGCTATTTTTTGGTACGCTATGCGCGCAATGTCCACGAACCTATGTTCATTATGTACTAGCCCAGCTAAAAAAAATGAAAGGCAAATTCATGTCAATAGTAAACAACAAGTGCACGCACATTGTATAAGCCAGGATATATAATTAGAGGGGGCATCGTAATTGGTTTCAAGAACGAAGATCCGTGCATAAATATGTGAAGTTATTCAGGGGATTATTAAACCAAAGATACCTGCAATTGAAGTGGGAGTTCTGATTCACTCTAGATTCTACATCCTGCCCTTTTGTATTTATGAATGGTCCCTTAGGATAGAGAGACAATCCCTGCTAGCATTCAACATAATGCAATAACATTTCCTGCTTTCACAACTTTATGGCATAGAAACTTTGTATTGTTTCAGCTTCTGTATTGTATTCTAGCAGTATTTTCCCACCAAAACTGTGAAAGGTCACAGAAAGGTCAACTCCTTAGCAATGAGCATGGGCAGATCAGTTTTGGGCCGGTTACCTTGGCGATAAGTCCATGGTCTAAACTTAGACCTGGCCTAAGTGTTAGTCCTAGGTTTAAACCTTGGCTTAGTTAGGCCAGGTTTTGGGAAACTGGATTTAGGTTAGACAAAGGTTTAAGCTTAAACCTGGCCTAACTAAGCCAGGGCTTAAGTTAGGCCAGGTTTAAGTTAGGCCACCTTTCGGAAAATGGGCCTAAGAGATCAACCAAAATAGTTTGAATATTACCGTAAGCTAAATTTAAGGTTTATAAAAATCAATCACTTTTTATTTAAGACCTACCGTATATTTATATTTTTTACGCACGTGTGCACGTACGGGTAACCGTAATGTCTGTAATATCATTATAAAAAATAAAACTTTAAAACTGTTAATTAAATTAATAAAAGCTTAATTTGTCAGCCTAGAGCCTAGAGGCTTAATAATAATCATTTTTGCAACAACTTGAGCCTCACTCAACTCTGGGGACACCCTTGCACTCAACTATATTCACTTTTGTTGTGTGTACGGAGTCACTAGTATAATCACTCACTGTAACTGTGACTGAGTGTCTCAGTGGATACATTTGTCATGATATAGGTGATCACGGACCTTCAATTTGCCGTTGACAACAAAGCATCAAAATCAATACTACGCTCTACTCGACCATACAGAAGAACGTTCCTAGTGACCATGTGTAGCTGTGTAAGCGACCGTTGTTTACATGAGCAATATTTCCGAAATTTGTAAAATGTTTCACTCGATTTTCAGACTTTGACCTGTAAAAACCATGTGAAAACTTGCATTATGTGTAAATATGATAACATGAGTATGTAGAGGAATCACTTTGTCAAATATTCTGTTCGATGGTAACATTTCACGGGAGTACAAAAAGGGTTAAATTTTGGCCGTTTTGGTGATGGTGCAATCTGAATTTGTTTGAATTCACGTAGTTTGTGGTCAACGGCATGTGACGTCACTCCGTTCTCACCTATAGTGTTAAAGGTATATTATGTGATCTTTCCAGGGAACGCCCTCAACATCGAAAAAAAAATGGAAAGAAGATTTTCTTGCAGATTTACATTTCTGATCATAAATCATACATACATTCCAAGTTACAGGGCGATACGATTCTTAATTACTTCAAAATCATGATTTTAGAGTGAAAATAAAACTGTCGGAATTACCGACAGTTTATATTTTTTACTCTAAATTCACTCTAAAACCATGATTTTGAGGTAATTAGGAATCGTATCGCTCTGTAACTTGGAATGTATGTATGATTTATGATCAAAAATGTAAATCTGCAAGAAAATCTACTTTCTAAAAAAAAAAATGAATAGAGGGCGCTCTCTGGAAAAGATCACATAATATGCCTTTAAAGGGGCATTGAGAGATGTATCGATATACCATGATACTAAACTAAATGAGCAAATAACGTAAAAATAATCATCAACATAGGATAGCCCAAATCCAAAATGTCATAGGCCTACAATTCCGACATCGCCTTCATGCCCAATAAGCGAATAACGGCACTTCCGGGTTGAGATTTGCCGCGAAAGTCCGCAAGTAAAACGATAGCATAACTTGCGTGCGAATTCAGCACATATAGTTTCGATATGATCACATCGAAACTATGAAAATCATGAAATTTTATATGATAAACGGCGAATGTTGGTAAACTGTTTCAGATGGTTTAGTATTATTGCCTAGTAAGTGGAGAAGTTTTCAATTTTTGAGAGGGCATAATGGAAAAGTTTTCAATTTTCGAACTCATTAGGTGTGATCTGGTGTATACTTTTGACCAATATTTTATCGAAAAGCCACTTATTCATTTCCAATAAATATCTTGTTTTATCAATGCAAGAAAGAAGTTGGCATGCCATATACTAATATTTTCTTGATTTAAGTATAGATGGTTGAAAACATCCGCACGTCCATGATAACTCCAAACGTTCTTAATATGTCCCTTGCATGCCTTTTTGTACCCCCCCCCCCACACCCACCCTTTTCTTTTTTGTTTGTCCCCTCTTCTTCCTTTCTCTTTCCCTTTTTTCTTTCTTTTTGTCATCATGTAATGTGTGTCTGTCGGTGGGTACCCACGGGTGGGGTGTGTGTGTGCCTTTTGGTTAGCCTTTTTCCCGAATGCTGTATCTTTTGAACGGATGGACGGATTGACTTCAAAACTTCAGCGATAGGTAGGCCATGGTCAAAAGATGTGGCTGCTTGTGTTTTGGGGTCTAATTTGCATAGGACATCTGAGGTAAAAGGTCATCCATAGGTCAAATCGTAAAAGTTGCCCGATTGACGTCAAACTTAGAGAAAAGAGACATGAACGCCGGGTGATTATTTTTGGGGTCTAATTTGCATAGGTCATCTGAGGTCAAAGGTCATCCAGGGGTCAAATCGTAAAAGTTGCACGATTGACTTCAAACTTGGAGAAAAGAAACATGAACACCGGGTGAACATGTCTAAAACAAATTAGAGGTCATCCAAGGTAATCTGAGGTCAAAGGTCATCCAGAGGTCAAATCGTAAAAGTTGCCCGATTGACGTCAAACTTGGAGACAAGAAACATGAACACCGGGTGAACATGTCTAAAATAAATTTGAGGTCATCTGAGGTCAAAGGTCATCCAGAGGTCAAATCGTAAAAGTTGCCTGATTGACGTCAAACTTGGAGACAAGAAACATGAACACCGGGGGAACATGTCTAAAATATATTAGGTCATCCGAGGTCAACGGTCATTAGAGGTCAACAAAGGTCAACAAGGGGTTAAATTGTGCAATGAACACCGGGGGAACATGTCAAAAAATAATTAGAGGTCATCCGAGGTCATCTGAGGTCAAAGGTAATCCAGAGGTCAAATCGTAAAAGTTGCTCGATTGACGTCAAACTTGGAGTAAAGAAACTGAACACCGAGTGAACATGTCTAAAATTAATAAGAGGTCATCCGAGGTCAAGGGTTATTAGGTCATTCCAGGTCAAAGGTCACCAAGGGGTTACATCGTGCAATGAACACCAAGGGAACATGTCAAAAATAATTAGAGGTCATCCAAGGTCATCTGAGGTCAAAGGTCATCTAGAGGTCAAATCGTTAAAGTTGCCCGATTGACCTCAAACTTGGAGAAAAGAAACATGAACACCGGGGGAACATGACCCATATATGACCTTTGACCTCATTTAGTTGATCTCCCAGCCAGGGGGATTCGCAAGTCGTGACTTGCAGTATTTTCTTCTTCTTCCTTTCCCCCCTTTTTTAGGGGGGGGGGGGGGGGGGGCCTTGGATCTGCCACTATTGTTAAGCAGGTTACCCTGCCTGCTGGGGTTGGTGCTGGCATATCTTATTATAGAGTACCCATCCCATGGATATATATTTCTAAAAGAAGATTGGACTTATTTGGCACAAGGGGTGTTTTTTTGTGTGGGGTGTGTGTGTAGGCAAGTGTCTGCATACTATAAAAAGAGGACAGAGGAGGATTTTTTACACCCTTATGACGTTATCATCGCCATACATCGGTATATACTCAAAAAGAAAAATACATTTTTATTTATTGATTCTGAATTGGTGGTTTATCAACAGATATTCTGCTTTAAAATGCTTACTGGGCAAAAGCCAATGACAACATGAGAACTTCTGAAACATCTTTACTAAAACAGTTATGTATAAATAATATATAGACTAGGACAAACTGTTACAAAAAGGTTATGTCTGAAATAAAGAAAAAACAAGAAAATATAATATAAAAAAAGGAAGCGGGAGGGAGGCTTAACTTTACTTTTTTAATTGTTTCATTTGTTTGTTTTTTATGTTTATTCAAAGTGGTTATTTTATGTGTTTTGTTGTGTTTTGTTGGTAAATATTTTTTATTTTAATCTTGGATGTCAAAGAGGGAGTTTTGCATTGTAATAATCATAGATCTCTTAACTGGTGTTTATTTTGTTCTCAATACAGATTTTGCTGTAGCTGAAGGAGAGACTTACTATGGGAAAGAGATAGGGCAGTTTGTTGGTGGAAATGATGGCGGACCAACTGCTCATAGCATCAGTGGCACAGTGTATGCTATAGATAACACAAGGTTATGGATAACAGGTTTTACCTATGATGGAGCAGCTCCAGGTAAGAATTGATTAATTCCCCGTATCAGGGTTGTGACGACTCAGGCCAATGACTTGACTTCACTTGCGTTGCCTTGCCTGCCTTAGATTCACCTGACTTATTTGACTTGACTTGCCTTGCCTGCCTTAAATTGACCCCACTTTATACTTGACTTGTCTTGCCTTGACTAATGACTTGATCTGATTTGACTTGTCCTGACTTGACCTAACTTGACCTGACTTGACTTGACTTGACTTGGCTTAAGGGGGGGGGGGGGGACTCAAGGTTGACCAAGAACAAGCTCATGCTAAACGACACTAAAACAGAACTGCTTCACGTCAAATCCCGTTACGCTAGAGCCGAGCCTCACGATGTTTCCCTTACCATCGGAAATACTATTATTTCCCCCTCCCCTGAAATTTTCGATTTAGGAGTTGTGTTTGACGAACATCTCAAGATGGTTAACCATTTAAATGTCATTTGCCGCCGAGCATCATATGCAATTTACAAAATTGGTAAACTTCGTCGCTACTTGGATTCTAGCGACGCGGAGAAATTAGTCAGTGCTTTCATAAGCTCGAGATTAGACAATTGTAAGAGCATTCTCGCGGGTCTTCCACTCAAGGAACTGTCAAAACTGCAACACGTCCAAAATATGGCTGCCCGTGTCGTTACTCTCTCTAGAAAATCCGAACATATCACCCCTGTTTTGTGCAAGCTCCAATGGCTTCCTATTCGAGAAAGAATTGTCTTCAAAATTCTTCTGCTGACTTTCAAAATTCTTGTCGGCGAAGCCCCTGTATATCTTTCTGATCTGGTATCTCGCTATAATCTGCCATGAACTTTGAGATCTTCGTCACGAACACTTCTCCGCGAAAAACCCAGCAAGACCTCACTCAACATATGGGAGGGGTTTTTCTGTAATTGTACCCAAGCTATGGAATGCAATCCCGGATAACATCAGGACATTACCCACAGTGACTAATTTCAAATCAGGCCTTAAGACTCATCTTTTTAAAACTGCCTATGGCATCTGATTTTTAGTCAACCCATGTACTATATGCTTCAGTTGTGTTTTTAAAAATGTGTTTTAATACTTGTATATTGACGCTCTGCTATTAATGCATTTTATTGTTTTATACACATATCAACGTAATTATATATATATTGTCATTTATTGCAAATTTGCTCGTTTACTTGCAGTGGCAATACTCTTGCGTCTTTCTAGCCACCTGCTGGCAGTTGGGTTTTAATTCTTTAGCTGTCTAAATTTTTTTATGCTTTTTACATAGTTTTAAAATTGTTCTTTAGTAGTTTGTTAGTTGTACAGCGCATAGATACCACTTGTTTAATGCGCTATATAAATGATTATTATTATTATTAAGGAAGTTTTTTAAAAATGTTGTGAGTGCTGTAATTATTGAACTACAGGTGAGTCAGAAAGAACGGACACTTTTTTTTGTTTCCTGATGTTCTAAAATACTTGCATTCACTCATTATAATTTATGTATCTTCTCCAATTAACATTTCAGATGCTTTTATATGGGCAGGCAGCACTGCTTCACCGGATATAACAGGAGATATTATCCCCATTGAATATCCAAGGTAGGTTGTGGTGGCACCAGCATCAAAAAACTGGGGGAGGCAAACAGTGGACATTTATTGTAAAAATTGCCTAAAAATTTGCTTAATTGGTTCTGAATTAGACATTTTAGACCAATTTTAAGCTAATTTTAAGTAATTTCGACATTATAACTCAACATTCTTTGTGGGACAACATTGGGTGGGACTTGAGCTGACTGGGGGCAAAGGTCCCGACTGGGGGTGGGGGGGAGGGGCATAAAATACACTCAAAACTGGCTCGTACTTGAAATCATGTCAATTTTAAGGATTTTTTTCTGAAATTTTGAAATATTGGGAACATTTCAGAACATCTTTATAATTTATGAAATTAAGGTGCTTTAAAGATTAAAAAAAAAATGAAAATGTCAGAGATAGGTAATAGCTTATTGTATTTTAATTGTTGTTAAGGATTGTATTTGTAAATAATCATTGTAATGATTGTGTGCACAATAATTGTGCATAATTCTGATACCACATTGTGATTCACATGCATTGAATGATTGGTTTACCAATTCTGATAATCAAACCACAAAATATTTATTTATAACAATAGGCTGAAGAGCCAGGACAAACCCAATAGTGACAAGCACTAAATTAAAGGGATGCCCGAACATCAAAAATAAATAAAAAGGGACAGACAAAAAAAAAATCACAAAAGGGGAACAAGACAAATGAAAGGGAAAAACAAAAAGGGACCAGACGGATGAAACAAATGGAACTGGCTACAGGAGATGGTGGCAAACAGCAGTCTTGAAGGATGTTAAGGTAGTACTCTTGACAACAACATCAGGGAGATAGTTCCACAAAGTGGGAGCAAAAGGATAGAAAGACATTTTGGAGAGAGATAATACACCCTCTGCTAGTATAGATTGGGTCGACCCAATTTGTTTAATTCTCAATTTATTTATTTTTGGAATTTGGAATTTTGTAACACTTTTAGGAATTCTTTGAAAAATTTTGATTTAAAACAAAAGGTGAAATTATTTTTATTTATTTTTAAATTTCAAAAATTGTTCAAAATTCAGCCAAAATTCTTGAATGTTCAAAAAAACGCTGACAGACTGATAACCCTACCTGAGAGATCTGTTTGCCTGTAGAGTGTAGAACCAGGTTTTTTTGAGTAATTCTGTTATACCCTTCACAGAGGCATTCATAGTGCGTGATTTTTAAGAACGAAGCATACTACCGATGTGGGTGTGTAGGGTATAACAGAATTATGCCGATTTTTTAGTGACCTCATGGAATAATGATATGAAGATTAACTACCTGTCCCACCTAATGGACAATGATGTGTAGCCTCATGTGGTGAATAAACAGGATGTACGTACATTATTGGAGAAAAAAAAAAGTTATTCCAAAAATTCTATGACACAGTACAGATCAAGCTTTCTACGAATGAGTTGACTATGACAAAGCAATATTAAGTGACTACCCAGCACAAAGGGGCCGTAAAGTCGTCAGAGCCTTATGTTCCGAGATATGGCCCAATGAACATTTTGATAAATCATAGGAAACAAATGACTTGTCAATGAAATTATATATTGAGTTTGAAATTCCTATGTAACAAGCAATGGACTTGCAATACAGGGTGTAACAAAAAAAGTTATACAATTTCGAAAATATTATTACAAATATTTCTAATGTCATTTTTGTATCAAGGGATCTTTGCTTACAACGGAAATGTCTTCAGCTTCGAAATAAACATTATTTCCATTCAAATCGGTGGTATAATTGCAAAGCAGTTACCAATTGTCTTTAAACTAGTCGTAAAATGACTTGGGCCACTTTGCGTCTTAAAGTAGCAGAATCACAGAGAAGCTGAAATGAATTAATTATAGTGTGAACATATGAATTAACTGTTGTTTAGAGGTAAACATTGGCAAATCGTACACAACTGAGTAATGAAACATAAAATATAAGTTTCTTTAAGATATTTCACGCTTGATTACCCAATTTCATACAATTTGCCATTGTTTACCTCTAAAAACAGGCAAAGTGGCCCAAGTCATTTTAAGAGTAGTTTAGACAATTGGTCACTTCTCTGCAATTATACCACCGATTTGAACGAAATAAAGTTTATTTAAAAGCTGAAGACATTTCCTTTGCATACAAAGAACCCTTGAAACAAAAATGACATTAGAAATATTTGTAATCATGTTTTCAAAATTGTATAACTTTTTTTGTTACACCATGTATATCATGTTGTAAAGCTTAGTTTCAGGAGAATATGCCTGTTCAATATCTCAAAGAATGTTTTGGCTGACTTTACATCCCATTTGATGTAGATGGTCACATCTGTATGTTTTAATTGTTTTACAGCATATGGGTAACAGGTCAACATATTCAGGGTAATTTGGGGCCTTTCAAAGAAAAATTAGCTGGAAATAATTAAAACATCTATAATTTTTTTAAACTATGTTAGGTACCAAGTTAGATGCTATCAACCAATATGTTTTCCCACATAAAGGTTTCAAACCAGGAATTTGAGGTCACAAAGTGGGTCAAAGTTTCCTTTATACTTTGTGTGTTTATGCAAGATTTTTTGATATTAAAGGTAGATGACCCGATCACATTTTCGTAACACAGAATTATTTCAAACATACGGAGATTTTCATATCATATGAAAGCTCGTATTTTTCTCATCATCATACTGAAATTTGACGGCCTAAATCGGTATAATTACGGAGAAATCAATGAAATAACGTCGAATTACCGCGAATGGTGGTAACCACCGATATAGTTTGTGTACTACTCAATGGGTACAGTTCACAGCATCTTTTGCGTCTAAAATAAGAACCATTAGAGCTATGCAACTCAAACTTTGGAACACGAATTTTTTAAGGATGACCTTTCATGTAGAATAGAAAACTTCAAGTTGAAAATCGGAACATCTACCTTTAAGTGCATTTTCAAATTAGAATTGTTATCAATCTATATCACATTGATATTGACATTGCCTTGAGAAAGTGAAATGAACGATAGTAGACACACACATACAATATAAGGTTATACAAGGGTCATTCAATAAGTTCTACCTCCTACCTCATAACTTTATTATTATATGAGCCAGTCTTATCAAATATCACATGATTGTAACTTGGAACCTCAGCTACAAATCCAATGTAAATTGATCTGAGTACTGGTTGTGCTTTTTCGAACATGCAGTGAGAACCAAACCTTGATTTAGTGTGACGGAAACGGATGAAAAACAGCAAAATATTGCCGAAGTGCTTTTCAATTGGCCTATTGTAAGAAGCAAAACATACCTACCGGTCAATTATAACCGTTCTAAATGTCAGATATCTCTTTAAGAGACTGTAAACAATAAAGTTGACTGATTTGTATGGAAAAAATATGCCCTCTGATTAGCCAGATGCAGGTCAGGACAACCATTCAGTTTACCCCTCTCCTAGAGAACCCTGTAAAAGTCATATTTGACTTTCATGAGAACTAAGCAATCTTCAATATACCGAACTAAACAGTATATTTTTAAGGTAATTTTCTGTGTCCGTTGTCAAAAATCTCTCTCTGGCTTTGACCGTGGCGTAACAATAGTGAAACAGATATCAATTAGCATTTACTACAGATTTGTAGCTATGATTCGGAGCTATAATCACAACAAATGTCATGAGGTTGACATTAATATTAGCGATATTATGAGGGAGGAGGTAGAACTTATTGAATGACCCTCATAGATGGATTAGATCGAAGATGGTAATTGATAACAGTTGATTAGATAAGTGTAGGAAGATCATTTGGAATAATTTGATTTTCTTTTTCTTTTTTAAATTCCAAACAGAAAACTAAAACTTGATGCGTATGATAATCAAGATGTTGTGATTCGTCTTCCGAAGGGAAAGAAAATTACTGATTATAAATGGATATCGGTGTGGTGCAGGACATTTCGTGTAAGTATCTATTTGAAACAAACTAGAATATGGATATAGTTCAGTCAGTTTGTGAAAGACATACCAGACCTAGCCTTATCAGGTATTAACCCCTATACTAGATTATTATTTTTGTTTCCATTTTGTTTTCCTATGCGTAGGTAAGAAAGGCCAAGTAAATTAATACTCCCAAGTCCCAGTAGAGTTAGATCGCAGATTAGAGATGGTCACAGCTACGTTAAGGGAAGTGTCAACCCTATTATTTTGATGATCAACTTTTGCTTCTAAGTTTGAGAATATTGAATAAAAGTACATAAAAGTACACATTTTTAGAAAGGAAATTTGATAAGGAATCCAATGGTGATATCAATGTGATACCAAATAAACTAAATTTTGAGAAATGAACCAAAAAGCGATTTATTTACCCCAAATTTTTCAGACAGCATAACTATAAAATAAAAAATGGTAATTTGTTCTAATATACGTTTTTGTAAACAAAACAATTTTGTCTATGTTTTCTTTTTCCAAAATAAAGCTTGGTTTTGGAAATATTGCTAAAAACATCGGAAAAGTGTAAAAGTCGTGTCTTTTTGCATACATTTCGCTAGAAATGGATGCATATCTCGAGTTTTAAAATCCATAATCGAAAAAATAAAAAATTGCCTCCTAGCGCTGAAAGTCCTCTACACAATGGTAATAAAAGCTTACCTGATAGTTTGATATATTTTTAGTTATGTTGTCTGAAAATTCGTAAAATTCCTTCAAATTGAACTTCTAGAAAACATCGATTTAGTACAAATATTGACATTTTCCACCATTTAAAGCTAAATGTTCACAGAATACACGGGCGTGTGACCTCAAAAGCGAGTATACTATTATGAACAATCATAATAAACTATCAGATTCAATTTATATTGTCACAGTGTGAAGAAATTGGAAGAAAACTGAAATTTAAATGATCGTAAGATTGGCCTTTGTTTACATTTTAGACATTGTTTTGCGCTCTTTTGTTTTTCGCGTCTACGTCACGGATATTAAGCGGCCCGTCGAGTATTACGCGCGGGAAGTTTCAGCGCGTGACGCAATGATCGAACAGCTGTCGCAGCATTTGAAAAGCGCAGAACTCCGCTTAAATTCCCGCCAAATAACCATGCGCCTTTTCCTGACTCAAACTTACCAAAACAACAATTTAAAATCACCCAAAAGAACGGGAAATAATCGCTTCCGATTAGTTACTTATGATGGTAATGATAGAATACATATAAAAGTATTAAATAATAGAGAAATATGAAATTCAATTTTTGAAACAAGTGCCGGGTTGACACTGCCCTTAAGACATTATCTACATTGGGGGGTCTTTCTGAACATTGAGATAGCTTTCTTAAATATGAGAATTGTATGAACCCTTTGAACTCATGTAAAAGTCACACATGATGAGTTCTTTTTACTTTAAAACGACTACATGTATATGGAAGAAGCCACATTTGTAAGAAATAAATGGTGGAGAACAATAAATCTCTAGTTCGTGGTTTTCCTATGTTAGTATGTTATCAGTAGAGACAATCTGTGACACAGTTTCATATTGGCAAACCTACTTACAGCAGTGAATTACTACTGAAGAGTGTGGGCGTGTATAAAAGCTTGCATGGAGCAACATGTCACACTGTGAATCGCATGCATGACGCATGCATATGCCAGAGTAGCGCACATACGCTTGCGTTACTTTTGCGTACGGATAGATAAAAAACGCATATTTCTCGCCTATTTGGAAGTGATTAAACTATAGGAAATGTATAGCTTTCTGAGTTGGATTTGAAACAGAATGTCTGCAGACAAAGTTGATTTGTTTCGAGTCAAGCCTTTTGTTTTATTTTTCCTCAAGTCCAATCAAAATTTGACTCAAGTTTATCAAATGTGTCAAATCAAGTCAAGCCAAGTTACTGTATTTAATGCTTATTATTAATATAGCTTTTCAGCTAATGACTTGAATCTAGTCAATATTCAAAAAAAAAAACTTGAGTCAAGTCAATATTCAGAAAATGCCTTGAGTCAGTCAATATTCAGAAAATGACTTGAGTCAAGTCAATATTTGTCTTTTGAACAATTCTAAAACAAAGTCACAAGTCAAGTCATTAGACTCAGTGACTCATCAAAACAATATAAAATTTATCAAGCGCTATAACTTTTGAACTATTTATGTGATGTTTATAAAAGTATAAATTTTTGGAATAGAAAGGAAATGAGTCAGAAAATCCTTTTTTGGTATCAAATTCCACTAAAAATGCTGATATTTTGACTTTTGACCAAAATAAATATTTTTTTGGGCTCAAAATTAGATTTAAGTATTCTTTTTTTTTTTTTTTTTAATTTAAAAAAAAAATGAAAAAAATGAAAAAGAAAAAAAAATGTTTAGGGTCGGCGGTAAAAATAGGGTCGGTCGGGTTACGCCAATCAAACTTCTTTTTTTTTTAGGCCTAATATCAAACATGAACCCCTATTTCGTTTTCAGGCAAATTTTGCCCAAGTGTTGATCCCAGATGACTTTGTGGCTCCATCAGAATACCTCATAACTACACAAGATGGCAATGGAAATGAGGTACCAGCCGAATTGGGATTCACTACACGAGTTCACAATGTACACGCCGATAAAGTGTACATTATTGACACTCGCAGAATTAGAATTGAAAACTTGGATTATGACGGCAATGCACCAAGTGAGTATACCCTTATCAAGAGATCGTACAATTCATATTTGGTGAAAGTGGCGTAGCTAGGTTTTTCATATTGATGGGGCAAGAATTAAAATTGAACCAACAAGACTTTACCGACTTAACAAATGCGGCTGTAGCGCACAGAAATTTGCTATTTTACATTAATTTTTCCGCATGATTGAGGTACATTTCGGCTTTAAATGAGCTTCTAAAAATCTCAAATTAATGTTTGAAAAATTAAAAATTTTATTTTTGTTTTTTGACCGTCAAAATTCATTGATTCCCCTTGTCAAATGAGCCAACGTTGGCAATCTCACCCGACGCGACTCAAATATTGGAGGGGCGATCCCCCTTGCCTGACACCCCTGGATATGCCACTGTTTGGTGATGTTAAAACAATTTTTTGACAGTGACTATACATAGGAAAACAGTACAAAATAGAACAAATTCCAAGTTCTTTAGAATAATGAAGGCTGCTTTTCCACTTTAAATGATTGAGTGTACCTTTACTATCCAATTCTTTGGCCATATACAGGGTGAATCAAAAACAAATTGTGCACCGATTGATACTTGTCACAGTTTGCTTATTTTTCATCGATTACTTTCATTTTTTGGGAAAATAGACTAGATAAACTATGCTTTTTGCTTATTTTTCATTCAATTACTTTCTTTTTTTAGGAAGATAGATTAGATTAACTATGCTTTATACAAACAACAACAATGTTATCAGGGATGCAAGACTTCCGGAAATTTCCGGAATTCCGGAAAAATTTGGCCATAAAAAAAAAGAATTCCGGATTTTTGGAAGAAGGATTTTTTTTGTTTTGTTTTTTTCATTTCCGGAATCGGATGATGATATTTCAGCATAAAAAGAGTCAAACATGTTTTGTTAGAGGGGTGATACTCTATATCCTATTCTCCAGACAAGCCCCTATAACATTTTGACACCGCGTGCAAATGCTTGGGCCATCTGGCCAAGCTCGCGTAAAAAGTTCAGGAAATTGATCAATCACCCACTTGCACCCCTGTGTTATGGTTCAATGAACACATCAGGGTCAAATGGCCGTTTTATTCCGTGCACAATTTTTTGGATTCACTCTGTAGTCTTATTCCCATCATAATACTAATGGTAACTTTTTATCTCACAGATGCTAATTATTGGATTGGAATGGGAGATACACCAAACCCAGACGGTTGGCCAGCTTGGGATGAAAACTGGAGGTCAGATTCATGTTTTAGAATTATATCATCTATTCCCTTCACAAGACATTGATGCCATTGGTTTATTTACAAAAGTACTGTGCTAAATACAGGCTGTCCCAAAATGATTAGTACCCATCGATGCCTAAAGTTCAATAATTTTTGTCATCATCAAAATCGATGGGATTAGGTCCGCCGTTTTAACATCATCTTTGTCATACTGTACTATTTTATTAGAATTTTAGATCATGAATATCGGATTTATCAAACTCAAGATACACTCCATTATGTAAAACATGGTGATTTTACCTTTTTGACAAAGTGCTAAAAAATGTGTGTGCTATTACAGCTTGTTTGAAAGAAACTTGTGTATTCTCATAATCTCTTGTCTACTCAATATAATCTTGTGTGTCTTTCTGTTGTAACTGTTATTAGTTATGGGTGTTCATATCATTAATAATTACTCTCCTTAATTCAATTTAACGGGTAAAAGAAGTTTGTCACACTTGAGTGACCCTGTGCATTGTTTTATTTGACAAGTGTTTAGCGACTTCTAAATGAAGTGGTATTTGGGGAATCACCAGTGGCTTAGATTTCATTTTCACGTTGGATAACGGATTTCGTTAGGTTAAACACTAAGGGATTATATCATTTTTAGCAAGTTTGTAGGAAATTGCATCCCTGATATGAAAAAGAAGTCTAAGCCATTGCTAATTACCCATGACCACGTCTTTACCAGTTTAAATGTCCCTCAAGTTTAGCCTCAGAACTGGCTCATTATAGAAACAAAGCTTGGGGTCGCTCATGTGTGACGATCCATTTTTACTCTTCAAATTGAATCAAAATAAAGAAGTATTAATGGTTTGAACAACAATATGATACAACAGCAGTTTAAAATAAAAAGGAACCAAAGCTATTAGCAGACAAGCGATTGAGAGAATGTATTAGTTTCTTTCAAACAAGCTGTTTAAAAACACATTTTTTTGCACTTTGCCAAGGTGAAATCACCATGTCTTACACAATGGAGTGTAACTTCAATAAATAAGTCCGATATTCATGATCTAAAATTCTAATAAAAGGGTAGAGTATAGCAAATATGATAGAAAAACAACGGATCTAATCTCATTGATTTTGATGATGAAAATTGTTATTGAACTTTGGGCGTCGATGGGTACTAATCATTTTGGGATAGCCTGTATATATTGAAAATGCTTTTTATCTAAAACCTCCCTACACGAAGAGCAGGTCTCTAACCCTTTCTATGCGGCTTAGTTTTACCATGTACAAAACAGATTTGTCAGAAACCTTTACCAACTTTCGGTGTATCCTCGGTGTAATTAATTCATGAGTTAGACTGGTGTTGAGACTCTATTACTGAATAAAGCTGTCTAATCCTTTAATCCTTTAACACAGTTTAACACAGATTTCGTGCTAGGCTAATTCCGCGCAGAATTACATGAAGGATAAACCCAACTTTTAAAGTCTTACCTCAAGAATTACAGAACCAATACTAGGCATGTTTGTACCTATTTTAATGCACTTCTCACAACGATTCCAAATATGGTAATGAAATTGTATTACTTTGACATTTTTGAAACATTTTGTGAAATTTTGGAACGTCGTCTGCAGACGCCTGCTGCATGGAAAGTGTTTAACCAATACCAAGGAAGTTGAGTTGTCAATAGGTACCAAAATTAGGCTGATCTTTTTATTTATAATTTGAGCTTCAAACCCGGTGTAAGGGTAGAAGGTTTCAGCCCCAAAATGTAACCCCATGGGTGAGGCAGATGTCATAATGTACTGTATTAAGTAGTTATTTTCGCGTACAGATATTTTCGTGATTTTATAGTTTTTGGAAAATGGGCAAGTCTTCAATTTCGCGGTATGTAAAGTGCTAAACAAAAGAAAGTCATACACTTTGTTTAGGTCCTTAAGAGTAACTTTTGATTATTATTTGATTAAACAGACTAGATAGACATTTGGATGAATATTTCCGGCACAATTTGATACCAAAGTTGCCACCTAACAACAAAGATAAACCATGATTAGCACCATTTAAAGAAAATTAGTCACTTTTCAAAAGTCACATTTTCAACGCACGCAAGCTGCGAGAAAATGCTGTGCATGGCACTTGAATGGCCGGGAATGAAAGGGATATTGATCACACAGTGCAACTGCGTTGGGTCATGTTTGAGCGAGCGGGCTATTTGATTAAGGACAGGTAACATGTGGTCTTTTCTTTCCGCGTAGTGTATTGAAAATGTGACTTTTGAAAAGTTACTAATTTTGTTTAAATGGTGCTAATCATGGTTTATCTGTGTTGTTAGGTGGCAACTGTGGTATCAAATTGTGCCGGAAAGATTCATCCAAATGTCTATCTAGTCTGTTTGGTCAAAAGATAATCGAAAGTTACTCTAAAGGACCTAAACAAAGTGTACATATGACTTTCTTTTGTTGAGCACTTTACATTAATTATAATGTAACTCTATGGCAAAATGACATTTTTGTGTGATTATATTTACGCATTTTCATTTCCACTCGCGAAATGTGCAAAAATAATCCTTTGCTAAAATTACCCCGTATACAGTATATGGAAATGCTTAAACACCACTGTAATGTGCCATTCTTATACACTGAAATAGATGTGTAACAAACATAGCTTCTTCTTTTTTCTAACACGTACAGTGATCAGAACATACCAGACGGTGGCACTCAACCATTTACTCAGAAGACTGTCATTGTTACTATCCCTCCACCATATACTGTTCATGATATTGGATATATTGGATTATGGTGCATAACTTTTACTCAGGATTTTGGTCATCTGGACATACCGGATCTGTCGGGCGTCTCTATTCCTCCCTATGTGGAAGATCAGGTAAAGTATATATTCAATAAAACAGGAAAAAATACAGGAGAGCAAAACATAAATTTAGGGAATAATTATTATCAGTGCCAATACTTGATATTTTATACTAAAAGTCCTTAAATCAATTTCTGCTAAAGGCAACGAAAAAAAGAAATCCTGTTCCATGGGCCCAATCAACCCATTTTTTTAGAAATCGGTGCAATTTTTTAACGTGCATATGAATACAGACCCAATTTTTTTTTATTTGCTTGTCAAAGTACGGCAAGAATTTTACAGGTTTGTTTGATTATTATGGTCAAAAGTAAAAAAGAAAAAAAAAAAGAAAAAAGAAGACCCGACCGACCGACCCATCCTGGTTTGCCTTAAAAACAGGGTTTTTTTTTGTCGCTTAGTAAGGTGAGATTGGCATATATCGTGTTATACACTTGGCCAGATGATAATATGTTAGCTAATTCAAAATCAAAAATCAATACCAAAAATCTGTGACATTCATTAAGTGCACAAATTCCTTTCTTGTTATACCTCTTTCATAAACAATTGAGTAAATACTTTGATTAAAGTTATGATGGCTAAGTGACCAGACCCAACATAGAAAAAAAGTTGTAGCAAATTTATTTTTTCATACTTGATCAGGCCAAACAAAGAAGAAGGTCTGTCTCAGAAGCCCGCCCGCATTGGTATGTGAAATGAGCTACGGCGCGTAGGTCTATGCGCTGGGGGCTAAAAAACTCTTTTTTTTAATTTTTTTTAATTTTTTACATTTTTTTTTAAAATTTTTAATTTTTAATTTTTTTTTTATTTAAAAAAAAGTTTAAAAAAGTTCTCCGTAAGCGTGGATAAGCAACAAAAAAAAAAATAGAAAAAAAAAAAAAAAAATCACATACCTCATAGCCTATTTTCTAAAAAAAAAAAAAAAAAAAAAAAAGCACAGCACTTAGCTTATTTGCACAATGTTTCTGAGACAGACCTTCTTCTTTGTTTGGCCTGACATTTGAGCTCATTTGTCATGCTTTGCTTACATTTGTTCCATTTCTAACCATATATGACTATTTTAGCTACAGTATGGCTAAATGTTAGCACGCTTTATAATAAAGAATGTTACAAAAATTAATCAGTGATCAAATGGTTTTAGACTGCAATGAATATTTCACCTTCACTCTATGACAGTGACACACCCACATATCAAACATAAAACAACCACTGAATTATTTTGAACTAGATTTCCAATTGTAAATAAAACATATTTGAACAAACTTCATACCGTCGCTGTTCTGACAAAACTGTGTCAGTTTTTTCGGCTCTTCAGCATGTATAGAGTAAAACTACCTAATGGCTATGCATAGGAATTGTTGCGTTATTCATGTTAAGGGTCAAGAACACTTGACCAGGTCTAGACGTGTGTTTTGGCACTTGAACATGTTTAGAACAGACTGCTCAAAGGTTACACATAGGAAGTATTACTTTATACATGTTGAATGGCTAGATGGAGATGCAAGGTTTTGACAGCACAGTGACGATATACCTATATACCTATAAAATAATATATGATATAAACCTATGGTTTGCAATTTCATTTTTACCTGGTTTCCTACTATTATAGGTGCGTTCCGACGAGGGAAGCTAACCTCTAGGTTAGCGTAAAATTCGCTAACCTAGAGGTTAAACTCTTGGTTAACGGCCGTGTGAATCGATCAAGGGCAACTATCCCCGAGAATAAAGCTGGAATGTTAACCCTAAAGATTTATGACCTGTGACCCAGGTCTTACCGCATAATGAAGAGTCGCATGACCTTGAGTAAACCTCGAAGCTACCGCAGTAGCGTCGCTATTCTCGAGGCACTCTGGGTTAGCAGTAACAAATATTTAAGCTCGAGAATTACTATTCTGACATATTTGCCATGTGCTATATTTTGAAAGCCTATATGATGAACCCTTTATTAACCCTGGAATTTAACAGACGGCAGCCATTACAATTTGCAGGCATTAAATTATATTTTTGAAAAATTGGCAAATTGCTCCCTGATGTCAAATATTAGACTATAGTGTAATAAACCCATGAGAAAACCACCACATTTAATAAGGCAGCCATTGGATGGAGAGTTTTCTTAATCTAAAACGTTTGGTATTAAACGCTGTATTGGTGATATTTGCTGAACTGCACGCTTGGCTTGTTTTATGTGAATAGACCAGGGTCATTGCTGGTGGTTTGGCACAAGGAAGTACTGTGGCCCATTGATTTGCAAACAGAACAAACAGGCATGACTGTGCTTGAAATCGTGGCATCTAGCCATTGGACATGTACCCAGACAAATTTGCTAGTCTCATTTTCATAATCTGCTATTTTTTTTGGGGGGGGGGGGGGGTTCAGATAAGAAAAAGGGGCACATTATTGGTTATCCAATTTCTGAATTGGGTTTGCTGTTAGAAAAAAGTTTCAGGTTTTACACAATTTTGAAACCCTTACAATACCCCTACAATAGAACTTTCCCAAACTATTGGAAATTAGTTTAAAAGTCAAATTGGTTATCCATCAATTTTTGAATTCGGTTAGCTGTTAGAAAAAAGTTTTGGGGTTTTACACAATTTTGGAACCCTACAATACCCCTAAAATACAACTTTCCAAAACTGTTGGAAATTAGTTTAAAGTCAAATTTGTGGATTATTGATTATCCAATTTCTGAAATGGGTTTGCTGTTAGAAAAAAGTTTCTGGTTTTACACAATTTTGGAACCCTTACAATACCCCCTACAATACAACTTTCCAAAACGTTTGGAAATGTGAATTTAGTTTAAAAGTCAATTTTTTGAATTTAAGGGGGGACTCAAGGAAGTTCTTGATTTGATTGTTTGATTTTTGCAAGTGCTGTAATTATTGAAATATTTGAATTATTAACATTTTGACCAAAAAGTGCCAATAATGTGATTTGTTTCTTCTTTTTTTCCCACTTTTTTGGCCATTTTTGGTTAAAATATCAAAAATACAGCTTTAGAAGAAAAAATGAGAAAATCTTCACTAGATTAGTGTCTTAATAGTATAATCAAGTAATTTTGGGCATTTTTTACTCAAAAATAATTTTGGTAGCTTGTTCCAAATAATTTGGTCAAAAAAAAGTGATTTTTGTTGTTGTTGTGATTTTCTCAAAAAAATCAACATTTTTTGGTCAAAATTGATGCCAAAAATGGATTCTCTGACCCAAATCCCTTCCAAAAATGTATACTTTTATATGCATTTGATTAATAGTTTAATAATTACAGCATTCATAAAATTCAAAAAGTGACTTCCTTGAGTAAATCAAGATGTCAGTTCAGAAGAAAATGTTAGAAACAGTGAATTGAGTCAGGCCAAGTATTTGTACTGAGTGACTCCCCGGGGGGGGGGGGGGGGGGCACTCAACTTTTGTTGGTAGGGGTGTGCCGCACAGGGTCTCAAAAAAGGGGGCTAAATAACTGAACTGAGTGGATTTTATTACGAAAAATATGGTCTTAGGAACTGATTTTTTCAAAAAGTAGGTCTTGAGAACTGGCCTATAGTTCAATTTTTGTTTTTGTTTTTTGTTTTAGAACGCAAAATTTCCAAAGAATTGGGGCTTTGGAACGCAAAATTTCGTGATTTATGAATTTTCAGTAAAATTGGGGTCTTAAGAACTGATGCAGGCTCAAAAAGGGGGTCATAAGAGCTAGCAGCAGAGGGTGAAAAAGGGGGTCTTCAGCGTGGCACATACCTATACCCTTTTCCAATGTCAGTGCCCCCCCCCCCCGGGAGTGACTCCAGTGAAGCTAAAGATATCAAATGACTTTGTCAGATTCTAAATTGAAATTTAATGGTGATAAAACTGAACTGCTATCGTCCAATAGTTATCACAGCTCTATTAAATTGACCACAATAATCTTGTTTAATGCGAAGTAATTGCCCACCTTCTCAGCTTTGTAATTGAGTGGGTATGTATATTGACTGTATGTAATTACCTATGACAACAACATAATTAAATTCCCATTATGAACGTAAAATGAATGGGATCACAAAATATTTAGCTTGCGGTAGAATTGTGGTGTAAAAATGAAATATGTTAACATTTCAAGTGTGATATGGTGAAATGCGTCAGCGAAATGTGACGTCAGGCATGACCTAATTGTAAGATGTATTTCCCATAGCTTAGCTTGGTGTGATGTCATGCATGGCAGTTTGTCAGTCATTTAATTCATACTTGATAAATAAAGGACACTTCGCGGTGGGTACAAAAATTCATACTTTGTCGCCTCCCCCCCCCCTCATCCATACAAAAACATAGCACTGTTGGTTAGGGTTAAATAACACAACACAGGCAGGTTTAGTTGAGTAAAAAATATATGAGACACTCAATTACAAGATGGTATGTATATTGACTATGCAATTACCTATGAAAACAACATAATTAAATTCCAATTATTAACGTGAACTGTGAATGGGATCAAAAAATATTTAGCTTGCGGTAGAATTGTGGTGTAAAAATGAAATATGTTACATTTCAAGTGTGATATGGTAAAATGCGTCAGCAAAATGTGACGTCAGGCATGACCTAATTGTAAGATGTATTTCCCATAGCTTAGCTTGGTGTGATGTCATGCATGGCAGTTTGTCAGTCATTTTTTCCATACTTTATAAATAAAGGACACTTCGCGGCAGGTTTTTGGGTACAAAAAATCATACTTTGTCGGCCCCCCCCCCTATCCATACAAAAACATAGCACTGTTGGTTAGGGTTAAATAACACAACACAGGCAAGTTTAGATAAGTAAAAAATATATACGATACTCAATTACAAGTGGGTATGTATATTGACTATGCAATTACCTAAAATCAACAACAACAAAAAAGAAAATTCCTATTATTAACGTGAACTGATGAATGGGATCAAAAATATTTAGCTTGCGGTAGAATTGTGGTGTAAAAATGAAATATGTTACATTTTAAGTGTGAAGGTAAAATGCGTCAGCGTAATGTGACGTCAGGCATGACCAAATTGTAACATGTGTTTCCCATAACCCAGCTAGGCATCGCAGTCTGTCAGTAATTTTATTTATACTTCATTGATAAAGAACAGTTCAAAGTTTTTTTATTTTCTCAGCTATTTCCGTTAACACTACCATAAAACAAGATAGGAATGGAGGACCAGCATGTTTTTCTCCTCCAAACAATAAAGATGTTTCTGGTTCATTTCCCCAAATTCGAATTGAGCTACAGAGGGACAGTTCAAAAGAGCTGTTATTTATACAATCCAAATGATAGGAATAGAAGACCAGCATGTTTTTTTCCTCCAAACAATATAGATTTGTCTGGTTCATTTCCCCAAACTTTAATTGAGCCACAGAGGAACAGTTCAAAAGAATTGTTGTTTATACAAATCAAATGTCCCCTTTGAACAATACAAATAAATACGAGGTTGGAATTCTCTAGATCATATGAACCACAGGAGTGCACCGTAGGAGAGCAGATTGTTTCCCCAATTTGACAGGAATATATATTGTTTATTTTTTCGGCACATCAATGCCTCATTGGCAATTAAAACTACACAAAAAGAAATCACTCTTGTGAGTAACGATCTGCTGCAAGCTTGTTACTTGTTTGTAATGTACTGCCTCATTTTCGAAAGTGTTGTCATTTAATTGTGAAAATTTGATATTGCTCACAATGTTTCCATTATTTTGAACATTTTGAAAACATGAATTGGGAGAACAAATAGTAAGATATGCTCAACAAATTATTTTCTGTCCCTTTTATTGTCTTATCTCCATCATTGTCCATGAAAATAGCCCGGGGGCAGTCAGTTATAATGTTGTAATCATCTGTTTTAACGAAAACGCACCAACTAAGGGTGCTTTTTTCGACCACAGCAAAATTGCCAAATTCAGATAAATAAGGGTGTATTTTTCAACCTGAATTTGTGCTAAGGGTATCATGGGTCATCATTTAAAGATAGTCCTGAAAATAGCCAGGGTGGGGGGGAGTCAGGTATAATGTTGTAATCATCTGTGTTAACGAAAACGCACACGGATTAAGGGTGCTTTTTTGACCACAGCAAAATTGCCAAATTCAGATAAATAAGGGTGTATTTTTCAATCTGAATCTGCGCTAAGGGTATCTTGGGCTGATAATCATGAGTCATGTGTTCGACGGTTGCATCTTTACAAAGGTGCACCACTATATCACCAGAAATGTTTAGTATATGGCAGCTATTACAGATAGTGACTTATCAGATCACTGTGTATCTCAACAAAATACCATATCAGCAATAGCTGCTCCAAGTTACATTTAGTTAATACCAATTGCCCAGCATGTGAAATAATTAACCGTAACCAACATTTGGATAGGCTAGTTAAAATGCATAATAATAACATCGTAGCTCGGGTGTAGTTCATAGAAAGCTCGCTGTACGCAACACATCTTTGACTTATGCATGTTTTATTGTATTATATATATTGTTAAACAGATTAGCTTTATTCCGTAAAAATCATATCGATTAAAATTCCAATCGCTGGCGCTGGCTATTGAACAGGGCTCATGAACGAAATGTTACTGGTTCGAATCCCGGTGTCGTAGAATTTTGCGTATAAACCTTGTTTGATATTTTTTCAACAAAGGATATATGTAATGTAAGTACAAGTGCAAAACACTTGTATAAATACATGTATATTAGTTTCAAGCTAAACGTTTTTTACAGTAAATAAATTCGGGCCCAGCTTTATAATTTATTTATTTATTTATAACAATAGGCTGAAGAGCCAGGACAAACCCAATAGTGACAAGCACTAAATTAAAGGGATGCCCGAACATCAAAAATAAATAAAAAGGGACAGACAAAAAAGATCACAAAAGGGGAACAAGACAAATGAAAGGGAAAAACAAAAATGGACCAGACGGATGAAACAAATGGACCTGGCTACAGGAGATGGTGGCAAACAGCAGTCTTGAAGGATGTTAAGGTAGTTCTCTTGACAACAACATCAGGGAGATAGTTCCACAAAGTGGGAGCAAAAGGATAGAAAGACATTTTGGAGAGAGAAAGTCTGCAGAAAGGGGGGTAAAGGGCACAGCTGTTGAGGTTGCGAAGATTGGGTCTGGGATGGGGCTTGTACGGATTAGGAGACGAACAAAGGTGGTTGAAGATCTTGAAAAGATGGCAAAGAACAGCAGTATCACGACGCCTTGACAGGGGAGGGAGTTTAGAGTCCAGAAGGAGATCTTTGTGGGAAAGATTCCAGGATTGGAGGATAACTCTAGAAGCAAACCGCTGCGTTGACTCAAGCCTGTTGGACAAGGTAATGTTCAAAGGATGCCAAGTGATGCTGCCGTACTCAAGAATTGGACGAACCAAGGCCAAGTAAAGAATCCGGCGGGTAGAAGGAGAAGAACTGTTGAAAGCCCTATGGATGTAGCCAATGGTTTTCCTCGCTTTCTTGCAGATGTAGTCAACATGCACATTCCAGGATAGATTGCTGGAAATATGAATGCCAAGAAATTTGACAGAGGACACCCTCTCAATCGCCTGATTATTGATGTTTAGTTGCAGGTTGGGAAAGGGATCCTTTTTGGTAGAAACCACCATCAACTTCGTCTTGCTGGCATTGGCGGTGAGGTGGTTGCTGGTGAACCATTGATGGATGGTGTCAATGTCAGATTGAAAGCTATCAATGTCGATGTCATGGGTGAGAGGTTTGTAGAGAGTGGTGTCATCTGCGAAGAGAACCAAGGAACTGTCGGGGGAGGACAGAACCCTGAGGAACACCAGAAAGAACAGGAACCGGATCCGAGGAGACACCATGGACGGACACTGACTGGGTTCTGTCAGATAGGTAGGACCTAAACCAACTGAGAAGAGGACCAGTGATGCCAGCAGAGTGGATTTTAAGCAAAAGAGGACTGTGGGGGACTTTGTCGAAAGCCTTACTAAGATCGAATAAAGCAACAGCCACACTTTTACGTTTCTCAAGATGACCATACCAGTCATGCAGAGCGATGAGGAGAGCATCAGATGTGGAAGACTTAGGAAGAAATCCAAATTGTTGCTTAGTCAGAACATTGTTGAGATTTAGGTGGGCAAGGGTGTGTTTGTGAATAATCCTTTCCAGAAACTTGCAGACAATAGGTTGCAGAGATATGGGACGGTAATTGGAGACAGAGTGTCGATCACCGGACTTGTAAATTGGAATTACACGAGAAAGTTTCCATGCTTTTGGTATAGCACCTGTGGTAATAGAGAGATTAAATATCCTGCACAAAATAGGTGAAACAGAAACAGCAGTGTTCTTGAGCATCAGGGCAGTTATGCCATCAACTCCGGCAGCTGAGTTTTTATTCAGCTTGCGGATGAGCTTCAGGATTTCACCAGAACTACACCTGAAATGGCAGAGGGAAGAAACAGTGTTATAGTGAGGAATGGAAGTGTTTGTGACAACATCACTGTTAAAACACTCCGAAAAGAACCGGCTGAAGGTATTAGCAATATAAAGAGGTGTGGAAGCACAAGTATCCTTGTACTTGATGACATCGGGAATGGAGGACTGACCAGACCGGGACTTAACATAGCCCCAGAAGCTTTTAGTTGGAGACTCGTTGTTCAAGAGGTCAGCAAAAAAAGATTGCTTAGCAAATTTTAAACGATTTGAGAGAGCGTTTCTGGCAGCTTTGTACTTAAGATAAATAACCTCTTTTGAAGTTTTCTTCCACTTTTTAAACAAGGCATGTTTTTTCTTAATTTCATACCGGAGCTCAGAATTTAGCCATGGAGGATCTTTGGTCTTACAACGGACTAACTTTTAGGGGATACATTCAGACATGGTTTCATTGAAATAATTGAGGAAATTATTCCAAGCAGAGTCAATGTTAACACCATTATCGATACTGTACATGGATAACTTATGGTTAGCAGTATCCCAGTCAGCATTGCTATAATGCCAAATGGGTCTAATAACAGATGGTTTAGGATCAGACAGAGTGATGTTGAGATAACAATGAATGACACAATGGTGGCAAGCACCCAGGGGGGAAAGGTGGTTTACATTACTAATCAAATTGGTATCACTAGAATAAATGTGGTCAATGAGGGAATGATTGGTTTGAGTGAAAAATGTCGGCTGAGAAATGTGCTGAAATAACCCGTGACTGGATTTAAGATCCGTCAAATCATTGAATAGGTAATGAGATGGGTCTAACAAATTGACATTGAAGTCACCCAAAACAATTATTTTGGTATTGGCAGTACAGGTTTTTGTGACTTGAGCAATACTGGAGCTGAGTTGAGGGAGGCTGTTGGTGGTACGGTATGGAGGCCGGTAGTAAAGGCAAATGCTTAAGTTAACTTTTTTCAACTTGCACTCAACCCATACCAAACCAACGCTGTGCATTACAACTGGTAGCTATTACAGATAGACAGCCAGCAGAGAGGTCACGCTGCATGTCAGATGTTGTTGTACGCAGTCTCAGTGACTGCAATATTTACTAGAAATAGCTTCGGAAAAAATGGTCTATTTGGGCATCTCAAAAAAAATCATGTAGAATTTTAGAGGGTCAATAATGTATAGTATTTTAAAAACACGTTTTGTGATCAAATTTATGTCGTAAAATGTTGACAAATTCATGTTTTGAAAATCTGTGCTCTTCGAAATTACAGAAATCCTAACTCATTCTAAACCTCGCCAAATCATTAAATGAACCCTCGTCTACAAAAAAGTCCATGTACGTATTGCTCTATCTGCTTGGAGATAGCGAAGACCACGGAAAATTCATAGCTTCATACCACGGAATGAAATCCGCCATTAGACATTACATGGCGAAAATCGTACAGATTTGCACTGCAGTCCTCTTTGTAGGGAGTGTTGACAATAGCAAGGTCGTTTGACTATTGTGTTTGTGCATGTTTGTGACGAATGACCCAGTTTAACAATCTTCATAGCTTTCATATAGGCAGGGTGTATTTTAAGGATTTTTTTGTGTTTAGCAAAACTGCTATTCAATTATTTTTTTGTATAGCAATTTACAAATTTTGCATAGCAGTTTTGTTTTACTTTTTTAAATTCCAATTTGCTGTTGATCCGTTAAATCTATACGGAATACTACGTGATTAAATGGCATGAAATGGACCATTTACATCACTAATAATAGTAAGTTAAAATCAATCGGAACTTTGGAAGGAAATGATACGTGTCCCGAGTCAAAAATGTTGTGTAGCAAGTTTGCTATGCATGTACAAATGTGCGTCGCAGTTGTGCTTGATTGTGGCGCAAACTGCGATGCGATACCGGTTAAAATACACCCTGCATATAGGGCAGTGGTTCCCAACCTTTTTCTGGTGGTGACCCCATTCCAGAAACCAGCATCAGAGCGCGACCCCTCACAGAACAAAGTCACATGTGTTACTATTTATGATACAACATTATAAAAGCATTTTATTTTTGTTAAATTAGGCTAGTCCGCTACCCCACACAAAGTGCGTCGCGACCCCAATTCAACCCAGAGGTTGGTAACCACTGATATAGGGCTTGGGTGACCTAACTATTGACTGTAGAGCCTTATATGGCACTAAACCCTTGACATTAGGCAAACAACATACATAGATCATACACAGTCCAGTGCATAGCTAAATAATGTGTATAGTTGAGCCGATTATTACTAAAATAATAATTGCCTCAGGCATACTACAGTGTATGCGTTTCATCCAAGGTACATGTTTATTGAGCACAATATATATCATACAATTTGTATATATATATTGTGACCGACCTATCAAACGAGCGGTTGTTCACTTTCTCTATCTTCAATCTGGTACGAAGGAAAGTGATTTGGTAGCGTTGGTTCTTCTTACCAGATCTTATTCCACTGTTTACTCCAAGAGACTAAGACTAATTAGAGGCAGACTCGGTTGTCACATTACAATCATTGATAATCATCCTTTTATTAATTATGATAGGTTTGGTTTATTAACAAAGTTATATTCGGTACTAAGCGACTTTGTAGGCCCGAGGCCTACACGGCACCTCGGTCTCGACAGGATTATAGGCACGTCTATCCTCTTTGATAGTTTGTCAAGAACTCCCTGACTTCTTTCATTCCCCAAAACAATAATAAATTTGGTAGATTCTAATAGCGTTTGATTTGTTGGTTATCACAAGGATGCGTTGTGACGCTGACGCTGTGAGGAAATCTTCTCCGAAAGCACGCCCACAACGAGGGGAGGGGGCGAATGGGAGGGAATCTCCTCCCAACGCAAACCAGCGCTGCCATGCCCAAGAGATAATCTAACAACCATAGCACCAAGATAAATACACAAATTACAAATAACAATGTAACAATAAGGTTTGTTACAATATTACAATGTTAACACTTTCCAAGCGGCTATTAGTTTGGCAATATACAAAACAGATTTTTCAGGAATCTTTCTCAACTTTCAAAGTCTTATCTCAAGAATCACTGAACCAATATTAGGCATGTTTGTACCTCGTGGTGATACCAAATATGAGGATGACATTCAATGTTGGGACTCGTCTGCAGACGACTGCCGCATGGAAAGTGTTTAGATTAATAAAGTAAGGGACGTTTTAGAGGATTTGTGTTGAATGTCTGGGGCTTCTTACAGGCATTACCAACCCTTACCATAACATATTATTATAACATTCATGTAACATCGAATCCTGTGACATTTTATTGATTCATAAAGTTTGACCTAAGCAGTTTTTTACATCATTTTTTGAACTCCAAATATATCTTGGCTCATCTGTGACCATAATTTGTATTCTCTGATACTGAAAACCACATGACATTCTGTTAAGGGAAGTGTCAACCCTATTATTTTGATGATCAACTTTTGCTTCTAAGTTTGAGAATATTTAATAAAAGTACATAAAAGTATACATTTATAGAAAGGAAATTTGATAAGGAATCCGATTGTGATATCAATGTGATACCAAATAAACTAAATTTTGAGAAATTAACCAAAAAGCGATTATTTTACCCCAATTTTTTCAGACAGCATAACTATAAAATAAAAAATGGTAATTTGTTCTAATAGACATTTTTGTAAACAAGACAATTTTGTCTAGGAGGCAATTTTTTCTTTTTCCAAAATAAGGCTTAGTTTTGGAAATATTGCTAAAAACATCGGAAAAGTGTAAAAGTCGTGTTTTTTTGCATACATTTCGCTAGAAATGGCTGCATATCTCGAGTTTAAAATCCAAAATCGAAAAAATAAAAAATTGCCTCCTAGCGCTGAAAGTCCTCTACACAATGGTAGTAAAAGCTTACCTGATAGTTTGATATATTTTTAGTTATGTTGTCTGAAAATTCGTAAAATTCCTTCAAATTTGAACTTCTAGAAAACATTGATTTAGTAAAAATATTGACCTTTTTCACCATTTAAAGTTAAATATTCTCGGAATACACGAGCGTGTGACCTAAAAGGCGAGTATACTATTATGAACAATCAAAATCAACTATCAGATTCAATTTATATTGTCACAATGAGAAGAAATTGGAAGAAAACTGAAATTTAAATGATCGTAAGATTGGCCTTTGTTTACATTTTTAGGCATTGTTTTGCGCTCTTTTGTTTTCGCGTCTTCGTCGCGGATATTAAGCGGCGCGTCTAGTATTACGCACGGGAAGATTCAGCGCGCGACGCAATGATCGAACAGCTGTCGCAGCATTTGAAATGCGCGGAACTCTGCTTAATTTCCCGCCAAATAACCGTGCGCCTTTTCCTGACTCAAACATACCAAAACAACAATTTTAAATCACCCAAAAGAACGGGAAATAATCGCTTCCGATTAGTAACTGATGATGGTAATGATAGAATACATATAAAAGTATAAAATAATAGAGAAATATGAAATTCAATTTTTGAAACAAGTGTCGGGTTGACACTGCCCTTAAGTATGAAGTGTTTCAACTGAAAGCTGCCATTGTATTTTGTTGTAATAATTTTCTGCCATGCGGAGGAGAACCACTGAACAGGCCTGTTTGTATATAAAGTTTACAGGAATGTAATGTGTTATTTCAAGGGGAAACCAATCATTCATAACGTTACAGTCCTCCACCCTCCCTCTTACTTATCTTAAATCCACTGAACCAAATATTATTTTTTGAAAACATGTGTTTTGATTGGAACCATTGTTACATGAAAGTGTTTGTGTGAGAAGAAAATTGAAAAGGATTACAATTTCAATGGTTTCTGGTCCACTGCTTCGCATCAACAGTGATTTGTGTGTATGGCAAGTTATATGTCAAAATAGGATTTCAAAACAAATTACTACTTTTCATTGCCTTAACAAAATACTGGTTTGCACCTTGCTCCTTAGGAGGGACATGTACATGTAAAAGTCACGCCATATATGGGTCTAATAAGTAGTAATGCCTTATAAGGCATTAGTTCCAATAGAGTGACTTGCATGTACAGTACTCAAAAGTAACTTACCAGGTGATAAATGTACTCATACATGTAAGTCAGGGGTCTTTTTCACCCCCGAACATGCAAAACAATCCCAAAATGGTGGGGGCGGGCAAAATAAATTTTTGAGGGTGAAAACTAGTTTGGTTATATAGCGACCATAGGCACCAGGCCCAAAAGTTTGGGTCTGTTTTCACCCCCTAGCAAGCAAACAAATCCCGAAATTCAAATATGGTTTTGTAACATTATGATATTATTGATATATCGATCATCGTAAATCATAAATTTATGATTAAGAAATTTTCATTTATATATTTATTTTGTTTGTTAATCTACTATATACAGTTAAGCCCACAAATATTCATACCCCTTGAAAAATATGTTTTTTTTGCGTTTTTCTCATATCTATACCAGCTGGAGTGGAACTTTTGCTTTACACTAAAGACAATTAGTTTGCAAGTACAATTCAATATATCTAGGCTCAACATTTTTTGCATAACAATAGAATTGAAAAAGAATTATGTTTTTATGCCTGTCCAAAATTATTCATACCCCATACCAAGTCTCAGAATTGAGGCCACTTTTTGTGATCAATACACATATTTTTGACATTCCAAACATGCTTTATATTGTGTGATAGGATTTTATATTGCTATGTAATTATTCCATGATGTGTGCATATAATGTGGATGCATTACAAATGTGTCCTATTGAATGTACAGTGAAGGATATTATAGGACAACACTCTAGCTCTTTGACAGCATGGCGAAGAAGATCAAATAACTTTTTTGTGCATATTGTGAATGCTCACAAAGAGGGGAAAGGCTACAGAGCTATTTCGAAACAATTCCAAGTGCAAGACTCCACCATACAAAGCATAATTAGGAAGAACAAGACGTTCAACTCACTAAAAAACATTGAAGGATGCAGTCGGAAGCCAGCGGTGTCCCCTTGTTTGGCAAGAAAAGTATTGCGAAAAGCCAACAACAATCCACAGAACACCATCAATGCTCTCCTGAACAACCTGGGCAATTATTGGACCAAGATATCATGGCAGACACTCCAGCATATAGTGCACATAAGAGGTCTCCATGGAAAGATTCTACTCCTTAAAAGAGACACAGAGAAACTTGTCTTGCATCTTAGACAACCCCAACACTGAAGACCAAAAACTTGTATCTTTGTCCAGAAGTGCTCTTGCAAATGCTAGATGAGTTTCTCTTAGTCTCTTTTCAACAGTAGAGTTTTTCTTGGTCGGAGTCCATGGAGAATTTTTGTGTACTATATCTACTGGAGTTTCTGCCTTAATATCTTGGTCCAAGACTCACCAAGGTTGTTCAGGAGAGCATTGACGGTGATATGTGGAATGTTGTTGGCCTTTACCATACTTTTCTTGTCAAACAAGGGGACACTGTTGGCTTCCGACCGTGTTCATCAAGGTTTTTAACTGATTTAAACTGATTTGAACTGTCTTGTTCTTCCTAATTATGCTTTATATGGTGAAATTTGGCACTTGAAATTGCTTCGAAATAGCTTTGTAGCCTTTGCCCTCTTTTTGAGCATTCACAATGCACAAAAAAAGTCCTCACTAAGTTATTTGATCTCCTTCGCCATGATTTTAAAGAGCTAGAGTGTTGTCCTATAATATCCCTCACTGTACATTCAATAGGACACATTTGTAATGCATCCACATTGTATGCACACATCATGGAATAATTGCATAACAATATTAAAGCCTATCACACAATATAAAGAATGTTTGGAATGTAAAAAACATGTGGCGTATCACAAAAAGTGGCCTCAATCCTGAGACTTGGTATGGGGTATGAATAATTTTGGACATGCATAGACACAATTCTTGTTCAATTCTATTGTTATGCAAAAAATGTTGAGCCCAAATATATTGATTTGTACTTGCAAACTAATTGTCTTTAGTCTAAATCGAAAGTTCCACCACTCCAGCTGGTATAGATATGAGAAAAATGCCAAAAGCTCATATTTTTCAAGGGGTATGAATAATTGTGGGCTTAACTGTAGCTTTTACTGTTTAATTAATTAAATCTGATGAAGGTTTATTTTAGATCTTTACCAAAATTCAACTTCTTGTCGCCAACTAATTTTGGTTGTCCACAGGGTCCTTATTATGGCGCAGATTTGGGTCCATGTTACGGAGATGGTTAAGGCAAACCAATACCGAGACTTTTCTTATTTAAATTCTTTTATTTGTTCCTTTAACTTCTAGAAATAATATAATTTGCTATTTTATACTTTCCAAACATTGTTTGTCCGTAGGGTCCTTATTATGGTGCAGATCTGGGTCCATTTTCTGGAGATGGTTCAGGCAGCCCAACTCTACATGGTGTAGATGGTACCGTGTTTGTTATTGATGAAACAAGAATTCAGATTATAGGATTCTCATATGATGGACAGGGTCCTGGTAAGTCAAAACACAGAACATAAAGAATACTTGTGTTATAGATCCTTCCTGAATCCTTAACACTTTCCATGCGGCAGGCGTCTGCAGGCGATATTCCAAAATTTCACAAAATGTTTCAAAAGTTTCAAAATTATTGCATTTCATTACCATATTTAGAATCACTATGAGAAATGCATTGAAATAAGTACAAATATGCCTAGTATTGGTTCAGTAATCCGTGGGGTAGACTTTGAACGTTGGGAAAGGTTTCTGAAAAATCTGTTTTGTATATGGTAAAACTAATAGCCGCGTGGAAAGTGTTAAGACTCTTTTTAAAAGGTTTGAAATACCAAACACACTAAGCATGAATTATGTTTACTTTAATACTTACAAGTTTAGGTCCCACTCCTTCAACTTTTTGGTAGAGGTTAAGTGTAGTAGTCCCATCCATACTAAATTATGAGATTTATTCTGTTGTTGAGTACTGTGTTGGATGTGTGGTAGAGCATGACATTGTATTCAGCGAGGACTTCTAAACCAAACCGCTACCACTTTTTTTACATCAAAATTGAAATATTTGTCCATATGAGAAAAAGTACATATCGAGGGCTCATAACCAAAAGACCTCATCTCCATTTTTTCAAAAATGAGATTTTGGTATCAAAATGTTCAGAAAGAAATTCTCTTTCCATGAAACACAGCCTTATCTCCATAAAACAACCCTTTTTAAGTTATAGCCAGTATCACAAGGCCTATCTCCACCCCCAATGTGTTTAAAAATCTTCAATAGTCTTTTTCTCAGAATGGTCAAAATGGAGATAAGGCCTTTTGTTTCTGAGCCCTCATTATTTTTTTTATTTCCAATGTAAAATGTCAGACCTGGGAGATGTTTCTATCAGAAATGGTCATTTTCACAATCAATGTTGAATCTTTTGTGCCTTTTGTGCACAATTTAAAACATGCCCCATCTCGTCACATGTTATGCACGACACCGAGTGAAACCACCATGTGTGGTTTGATGGTGTGTGAAATAGCTCATGGTTATTCATGGGTTTATCAGCACTAACTGTTAGTTTTTCAGTCTTCATATTGAGCACCCTTGTAGCTTAGGGGTCATGTGTAAATTGTGAATACGGGAAAGATTCAAACAAGACTAGATCCCTATGGCCCTCTGTCAGTCTTCACATTGAGCACCCTTGTAGCTTAGGGGCCGTGTGTAAATTGTGAAGACGGGAAAGATTCAATCTAGACTGGATACCTATGGCCCTCTGTCAGTCTTCACATTGAGCACCCTTGTAGCTTAGGGGCCATGTGTAAATTGTGAATACAGGAAAGATTCAAACTAGACTAGATCCCTATGGCCCTCTGTCAGTCTTCACATTGAGCACCCTTGTAGCTTAGGGGTCATGTGTAAATTGTGAATACGGGAAAGATTCAGTATAAATTTCATAGTCAATAGTCATGTTGCCTAGCAACATATTTTTGAAAGGAAACAATTCTTGTATTTTGATTTCATGTATTTGCCTTTTTTCATTTCAGATGCTTATTTCTATGCTGGGTCCACAGACATGCCTAGTGGCGATGGGGTCATCATCCCACTTATGCAAAGGTATTACTTTCACAAATTTAAAATGATGAAGAAATGGTATACTATTATAGTCTGATTAATTATTGTACAAACAAGTTCCCACTAGCGTAAACGCAGCTATGCGCGAGCGCTAGCGCACAGAATTATGCATATTTTCAAGCATACGCAGCATACAGCGCAAGTGTGCATGCTTTATGCAGTATATGCTGCTTGGACTTGGTTACGCTGTAGATGAAATTGATGAAATCATGGATATTCAATACCATTGGTACAATGATAGTTTAAAATACAGAAGTTAAAGTAGCCAACGTGCAGTTAAATTGTCTTTATCAGTGTTTAAGGATATGAGATCTGATAAAAACCCAATGAACACTTTCAGTGTTGACATTGTGTGCTTTAGAGATTTTCATAAAAGGGAAAAGGAGGGAATACAGATATAGAATATATTGTTCTCTCCTGACAGTGAGTGAGTTAGTTAGTTAGTTAGTTAGTTAGTTAGTTAGTTAGTTAGTTAGTTAGTTAGTTAGTTAGTTAGTTAGTTAGTTAGTTAGTTAGTTAGTTAGTTAGTTAGTTAGTTAGTTAGTTAATTATGTTTAGAATTTGGATTTTAAATAATTTCATATAAGATAATTAATAATATTAACATTGTTATGATATTTCTTTTGAGTAGGGAATAACTTGTAAAACAAAGCTCATCTTAAAAGAAACTTCCACATATGATTTAAAACATTGTTTTGTTGACATTCTCATTTATCAGTGTGGAAAAACTTGGTGCCTATGATAACAAAGATGTGATGTTGACTTTACCAGAAGGGATGACGATCAATAACTACAAGTGGATATCAGTCTGGTGCAGACAAGCCGCTGTAAGTACCTTGTTTACCATGTTTTAAGTTTAGGCAACAACAAAATATTGTTGTGTCGCCTTCAGCGCCCAGTCCAAAAATATGTTTAATTAAGACCAGATTTCCCCCCCCCCCCCATTTTTTTCATTTTAGTTACATGAACAACATGTACAGCGAAAAAAACACAAGGAATAATCTCCGAAAAATCAACCTTTATGATTCCAGAATTTTATGTTTAGGGTGCTCTTGAAGGGCAGGCCTTGAAAAGATGATCAATTGTGATGCGATCAAGAGAAATGAGTTGGATGTCGACCCTGGTCGAAAAACCTAGAGCTTTCAGAAACTGAAAACCCCATGTCGATACGACGTTTTGTTCCAAAGTTATGTCAAATTGTATACATGAATTTCCATCAAAACTTATGTAAGCCGCCATTTTGAATTGGCCATATCTCAATTTGGGATTCCCCGACATCCGACTCATTCCTCTTGATCGCCTTACAATTGGGAATCTCATTAATGTATTCCCACCCTGCCCTCCTTAACTCTGACATAAATTCTCTCAAAATCCCAATTGAGGAAGTAATTACATTTTTTAGCTGGATATTATGGGAGGCTAACTTTTTTGATAGAGACCTTCCATGTTTTGGATTATAAGCCATATTGGAGATAACGTGAAACTCTATTTAACTAATTCTTGGCTAGAATGCACATTATGTTTTCAGGTTATCTATAACATTTCAAATTAAGGTTACATTAGTTTCGAGATCATTCATCACTGGGGGGTATTTAAATGGGGATGGTTGTGTGTCCGAACCGTGATGCAAACATTTTGTGTATACCTACAAGATGGATGCTGATCCGAAACACGGAAGGTCTCTATCACTCTAACTGTCATTCAACAAGTAACCAAATAGTACGCTTGTATAGTTTAATCAGTTCCAAATTGGCGAGAATTGTGAGGCTGGTGTTTGCCCATGTGCAAAAAGAATCAATGCTGTTGCACATATTTATTTATTTATATATATAGGTATCAGCGAGCAGTGGGCAAGTTGGTATTCCATTTGTGCCCGTGGATACATTTTAGCCTCACAATTTCGCCATGAACTGATTGAACTATAGGTGCTGGGAGCGTGTGACTCTATTGTATCGCCAGGTGTGCCTAGGCGAGCTAGAAGATGCACAGGAAAAGCTTAAGATTCTATAAGCTACCCCATAATAGCTCAGTTGGATAGGTGCCAAACTGCCACACAGACGACCTAGGTTTGGCAACCATGCCCCTGCCCCAAAATTGCACTGCCCCCCTCCTGATAGTCTTATATATAGTTGGGGTCACTGAATATCTTGCTCTATCTCTCATAGGCTAACTTTGGGCATGTGTGGATCCCATCAGAATTTCAGCCACCTGCTGAGCACAATCTGAACCAGCGGCTTGGCAAGACTCCACTGCAACATGCAATTGACGCTTCTGCTGTCATCATAGTGGATGACAAGACCATCAGAATTGAGAATTTGGATTATGATGGAAATGCACCTGGTAAGGTATATTAATATTGAGGATTGACAACCAGAAAGACTTAACTAAAAAAAGGACATTTTGAGAAAAATGAATTTTAATATGTTGTATTCCATTGAATTGTGTTTGAAAATAAACTGTGCTACTTTTAATTCAAATGAGGCTATTTTTGAGTATTGGGTAAGTCCTTATGGTACCACTATTTCAAAATGACCAAAAAGTAAGTTGCGCCTTTCTGGTTTTCAACCCTCGATATGAGCATTTGTGATGGAATTTTGTATTTCATGAACAAATAATATAAAATATGAAAATTGTATCAATAACTATGTGATGTACTACTAAACATCACATAGAGTCAACACAATAAGTAACAGACCAGGTAATACATGTGCTGACTGCTGATAACCCTAAAAGTATAACTCATACATAAACATATTAAATGAAAGTTGTTGAGACATTTCTCCTCTTTAATTTGAAATATTGCATGCTTAGGAATGGTTGATTATTGAGGAAGTTACAATCCCAAATGTAATGTTAAGTACAATTTTAATTTTTGCATTTTACTTTTCTACACGCGGACTCAGACGGGCAAATTATTGATTACTGGTAGTGGTAGTGCTAATTTATCACACACGCTTTACATTTCATACACTCCCTGTGTTGAAAAGAAAAATGTGAAAATGAAAATCAGACTTGACCCCCAGGATATGATTAGTAGATATGAGGCAACGAGGCTGTGCCACCAAATAGGGTCCCATTTTCACCTTTGGTAAATAGTAATAATAATAATAAATGTATTGGTATAAAATCCTTAATTTGGCTGTTTTTCTCTGTCTGCAAACTCTGTCAAATATAGAGGAAATTATGGGTCTCCCGTAAACATATGGGTCCATTTTCCTCCGATGTGTAAAGGTTTGGGTCAGTTTTTCATTTTGCTGGCAGCACATCCCTATCAAAAAATATCTTGACTAACCCCCCCCCCCCCCCACCGGACTTAACCCTTCATTTAGGATTGTAACTTCCTCAATAATCAACTATTCATAGCGTGCAATATCTCAAATTAAAGAGGAGAAATTTCACAACAACTAAATTATTTAATATGCTTACGTAGGAGTTATACTTTTAGAGCTTTTAACACAATTATTACCTTATTGTGTTGACCGTACATCCTTTTGATGTAAATGTACACATATTGGCTGAAAATTTCAAGCCAGACCTGCCTAATAAATTGAACCAGTTGAAGGCACAAAAAAAAGGTTGTGGTATTGCCCTTTTCTGACTGACCAAATAAAAATAAATCTTTAGTCATGATTTATTTGTTTTTGTTTTTAATAGGCTGCATCCTTCGTAGTGTGGGGTGTGGGGTGTGGGTGTGGTGGTGGGGGGGGGGGGGGTAATCAATCCCACCGTCAGTCTTGGTAAAAAGATGCAACAAGGAAACCTTAATATGTCAATGAGGTCAAAGGTCACTTATCAAGGTCATGGTCATCTGAGGTCAAGTTGTAAAATAAGCTGAAAACATCAACAAATAACATTTCTTTCATACAAACACCAATGGCAACAATTATTATGTTTTGATGAATCCAAGTGTGGATATATATTAGATCCAAAACATAATGATGAAAATGGATGTTTAACGCCTAATATGTATTGGTCTCGTTATGAGTTTTTAAAATATTGGGCTCGGCTGCGTCTCTTCCCAATATTTTTAAAACTCATAGTGCAACGATGCTTCTGTGCTCGTCTACTCAACGCCACTAAGAACTGTCGTTGGTCTCATGATTTCGATGATGTGTTTTGTACTATCAGAAATAAAATCACAGACACAACTTGAATATACTTATTAATGTTTTATTGATATATACAAATTGATAAGTAGATTTCTTGCTTAACACAAAGTAAATAACACAAAGTAGATTGAGTATCTCTAATTGCTTTACAAATTCATTTTTCACAACATATCCTATGATTGCTGTAATAGCCTACCGCTGGACGCACGCTGCAGTACTATTGATTGATCTATCGCTATCTTCTCTATTTATTCTGTTAAACATAATAACCAAATATGGAATTGAATTTAACACCTATTTAACACCTATTAGTTTCCTGCTAAAACAATGTAAAAACATCTCTCCTCTCACCAAATAAGGGCCAAAATATTTTCAAAGAGAAATACTGTACATTTCTTCAAAACTTGCATCTAAACACTTCAAAAGAAGTAAGTTCCCCTTTAGGGGTTCCCTTATATTTTCATAAATATACATTGGGTTGAAATGGGTTTTCTGTCAAATTGTTATGAGGTTCATACCAATACTGACCAAAATTTCAAATCAACAGGTTCTGTCATGCTTGAGTGAGCTTGTATTGAATGACGGAATGTCCCATTTCAAAAGTTGTTAAAATAATGTTTAGTAGTGTGTGTATCCACCACGTTTGTGTATCAATTGACGACATCGATTTCTCATGAGGCGCGCTACATCTACTCGATATGGAAGTCCAACTCTTGTTGTACCAGAATTTTAGCAACTTTTGAAATGGGACATTCCGTCATTCAATACGTGCTCACTCGAGCATGACAGAACCTGTTGATTTGAAATTTTGGTCAAGTATTGGTATGAAGCACATAATCGTTTGACTGCAAACCCCATTTCATTCCAATGTATTGTTTTGGAAATATAAGGGAACCCCTAAAGGGGAACTTACTTCTTTTGAAGTGTTTATAATACACATATCATAATGAGTTCACAAGAGTTCAATTCAATAAAATAGAAGACTAGAGACCATTCACCAGTGACTTGTTCATTTACAATTCTATATCTATATTATATTTCTGCTGAAGAAAAACTGCATTGTTATTCATCACAATCAGCACTGAGTTGTATTTGCATTATACATTATTGACCAAAATGTGTAAAAACAATAAAAACAATAATATTTAAAATTATCACACGACCATGATATTTCATAGACATCAACTTTACAAAGTGCCATTTAGTCATTATAATATAGCTTAATAATATATAAAATCCTTTCTTTCTGATATGATCTTTGAATATAGTATTTCATCATCAATATTTATATCACTACTGTTCATGAGAGTTTTGTTAGTACATAATTATGATGATAATAATAATAATAATAATAATAATAATAATAATAACGCTAATGATAACCTTAAGGGGAATAAGTACATGAGATTAACTAACAATAACATTCATTTACATAAATTAATTAATTATGCTAATTTATTCAAATATTCACAAAATTTGCATAATTTGTACGACGGGCTGTCTTTAGTCACTGTTAGAGACAGCCCGTCGTACAAATTATGCAAATTTATTGAATATTTGAATAAATTTGCATAATTAATTAGCTCATGAATAGTAATTTACTTTGTTATTTATAACGGAATAAAGCGCATTATTGTTTACTAGCGGCACGCCCGTCCTTCGGACGGGCTTTCCCGCTAGGGAGTAGGGCCTACCAGATAGAACACCTACAAAATAAAACAACTTAAAGTGTTGGAAAATTTATAACGAAACTCATAGGAATAGAACAATATTTAAAACATTTTTGTTTTAAATCAAAAGGTTTTGTAGTAGGCCTAATTTAAAAGTTTTCAAATTTCAATTAAAAAAACTTGAAAAAGCACCCCCCCCCCCCCCCCCCCCCCCCCCGCCCGCCTACCTCCCGTGGCATATTTCAACTCCAAGGCTTAAACCTTAACCATCTCCCGTAACCCATCCGTCCCTCCCCGCCCTGTCACCGCCCCGCCCGCGGCATATCCGTTACGCAATTTACAATTTAGCACAGTATCAAATCCCACATCTGACACCATCGATGTGCAATTTAATAATACATTTCTTTATTAACCCCATCCCAAACCACATAACCCTAACATAGGCCATAAGAGGATCATTACACACAACCCCTAACCCGTCACCCGCTCCCGCCCCCGCCACGTGGCTTATGCAACCCCAAGGCCTAAACCGTAACCAACTCCCGTGGCGCAGCGTATTTCTCCAATATTTGCCCGCCCGCCTTTGTAGGCGTGCGTGGGTGTAGTGCGTGCGCGTTTATTTTGCATGGCGCACTGCGACGCGTTTTGTGTTACGCGCGCCGACTGCATGGTTACAGTGTACGCAGAGAAAAACAAACATGGCCCGTAAAAAATAGTCTCAAAAGCCGGGCTGAAAAGGCCCTAAATTGCCATAATTTTGCTCATATCTCGGTCAATTCTGTACGGTTTTCGGCCATTTATAGCTTATAACACTCACATTATAATCATCTTTTATTCAGTGCAATGTTCACGGCGTTTAGTTGCAAACTGAGAGAGCCTTTTATGGATACATACATACATACACCATACGGCAAATTATAGTAAGATGAAAGAAATTACGTTTAGGGGAAACATTATTTTCGCCCTAACGTAATAATGAATGAATAACAAAAACCTCTTTCCCCCTAAGGTACCTGTTAGCAATATAATAATAATAATAATAATAATAATAATAATAATAATAAAAGATGATTTATTATAAATAAACTGGCATTTAAAAGACGCATATCAAACCGCAAGGAAACACAATGCGCCGCATAAAGTTGAAACAAAATCCAGAATTACACAATCCAGAATTAACAAAATTAAGAAAAACAGTTATACGTTACCACCTTTAATTACCAAAACAAAGTAACAAATATATACAACATGAGTAAAACCGATCGAACCACAATTTAAGGGGGCATTGAGAGATATGTATGGGAGTACGCCCTCAATTATCCTGATAATCAGTTTTTTTGCATCTTAGTGTCGTTATTTGCTTATTTTGGCATGAAGGCGATGTCGGAATTGTATGACATTTTGGATTTGGGCTATGTTGATGATTATCTTTACGTTATTTACTCATTTAGTATATCGATACATCTCTCAATGCCCCTTTAAGCGCAACAGTCAACAGATGCAAACAAAAGCAGGAAAGTTCAATCTATCCAATTTTATATCAAACTGGGATCATAGTATGAAACATGGGAACCTTCATATGCCAATGAGGTCAAAGGTCACATATCAAGGTCAAATGTAAACTGAGGCAAAGTTGTAAAATAAGCTGAAAGCATACAAAAATGAAATTTCTTTTTATACAAAGACAGATAATTTTTGATTCAAACAACTAAATTCAAAAAGAACAATTGGAACCAAAGTCCAATAGGTGAGAACGGAGTGACGTCACATGCCGTTGACCACAAACTACGTGAATTCAAACAAATTCAGATTGCACCATCACCAAAACGGCCAAAATTTAACCCTTTTTGTACTCCCGTGAAATGTTACCATCGAACAGAATGTTTGACAAAGTGATTCCTCTACATACTCATGTTATCATATTTACACATAATGCAAGTTTTCACATGTTTTTTACAGTTCAAAGTCTGAAAATCGAGTGAAACATTTACGCATTTCGGAAATATTGCTCAAGTAAACAACGGTCGCTTACACAGCTACACATGGTCACTAGGAAAGATCTTCTGTATGGTAGAGTAGAGCGTAGTATTGATTTTGATGCTTTGTTGTCAATGGCAAATTGAAGGTCCGTAACCACCTATTGCAAACATTATATTGTTTTTTTGAATCCAAGTGTGGTGTAATATTGGATGACTTGAGGGCGATACAGTGAAAATTGGTTAAGCCTTGAAAAAAAATTGGACGAGCCGCAGGCGAGTCCGATTTTTTTTTAAGGCGAAACCAATTTTCACTGTATGGCTCGAAAAAAGGAATCCAATATTTACATTATTATGTTTTGAGAATCTGACTCTAATTAAAGATGGGACATCTATGCTTGTTAAATAAATGCACAATAATTTATATGAAATAGGATAGCCATAAAATCCTATGAAGTATAGGCTACGCCTAGTCACGCTAGCATCATGATCATATCATCACCAGGGCTCTCTTTTAAATTCAAAGTGGGGGTGACTGTTGCAGTTTTGCATCTGTGTTACATTGCAATATACCCAAAAGTAATGTTAACACATCGATAAATAAGACACTGGCTCATTTTGAATGGTAAATCAAGAGCCTAGACTTAGGCCTGCACACAAATCAGAAATAAGCTTATTTAGGGTGTATTTTGTTCTGGAACTACAACAAGAAAACTGTAAAAATGCTATCAAAATGTGTTTTAAATGACTTACTTTATCATTGTTATTTGATTTTTTCATTGGAATGTGTAAACATCATGGAAATATTGAGGGAATTTACGTCTAAAAATGCCAGCACAAAAATCGAAAATAAAAATAAGAGGTTTACTTTTAGGCCTAGTAAAAAGGCTATAAGTTCTCCTTAAACCCTCCTATCAAATCAAAAGACCAAAAGTACAATATTTGTAGCCAAAGAGTATTTCACACTGTTTGTATTAATAAACCTGATCCATGTTTATTTTATTTACCCTTTTGTTAAGTTGTTGTTTAGGGTGCATACCACTATTACGCGCTAACGTGTGTTTCTATGGGAAAGATGCCTCGGGAAAACCGCAATATCTTGAGTTACCTTGCGACTCATTGAATGAAATCTTGGAATATTTATATACACACATAGATCTTACCTAAGTCAAAAACTCAGATGGGGGTGACCGTTTACATTTTTCTATATTTCCCCCTTTATACGGAGTAGTATTTTTTAACACGAAATTACACCTTGTAGCCCGTTGTGACCAATGTGTATCCCTCCGCCAATATTTTCTAACAAAACAGTAGATGTATACTCTTTTCATTCTAATTATCTCAGGTACACTTCAGTGAACAAATATAGACCAAGTTCAATAATTTTGAATGACATATCATGTCAATATTAACCATTCTTTCCGTTATTTAGGAACTCCATTCGTGATCGTGATCGACGGAAGCTGGGCGTTGGACTGTAATAGTGGTGTGCACCCTTTACTTTTTTCACAGGATGTATGGACTTTTCCATTGTGTTAAATAGGGGGTTATATTATATTGATGGTTGGGGCTAATTGACTAGTAAAGAAGATAGGTTTTCAACATGTTTCCCATCCAAAAACACCAAAATTATCATTCTAGGCTCGTGTTAAAAATATATCAATCATCATATTTTTGTGTTTTTACAGAAAAATATACAAATATGGCAATTATTTATCCGGCGTCAGTTATAAAAAGTTCCAACTACAAATTACAATTTCACACCCTTCAAATGTATGGGTCAATCCAGCAAAAACGTTGAACCAATCAAAAGCTCTTATTCCAAACTGTCTGATACAGTAAAAAAACTGTAAACAAATACAGTCCAATACATGATTAACTCGAGTTCAAAGCTCTGTGTAAATGAATAGGACAAAAGATTCTCAAAACATAATAATGGATAATATTGGATTTAGAACATAATAACGATACAATTGGATGCTTTACGCCCAATACTTATTGGTCTAACTATGATTTTTTTTAAATATTTTTAAATCTCATAGATACATAAAGGCTCAATCAACCCAATCATACCAAACTTGATTCATAGCTGCAACATGAAAACCTTCATATAATTTATGAAATCATTGACTTCTGGAAATTCATTATCTACCCTTAAAATTAGACTACCTACACCAGCACAAAAATTCCCTGACCAGGTGCTTTGTTGTTGGCTAATCCAAAATCAATAATCGGTACCAAAAATCTGAGATACATTAAATGGGCAAATTTCTTCTCCGTAGTTTGATACCTCATTCATAAAGATCAAATTGATACTTTTGAAGTTATGATTTCAATAACCACAAGTAACGATAACAAAGTTGAACTAGAATGGGTTTCCTATGGGGTATCATTGTTGAATTGCATCTAGATTCATTTGTCCACTGTCAACCAGTCAGGTATTGAGATGAATGGGTGGCCGGCATCGACAGGGAGTCAGTACACATATTTCCATTGGTAATCACACACAAATCAATCATATCCCATAGAAAACCATTTCTAGTGCAACTTTGCTGTTGTTATGTGCGGCCATTGAAATCACCATAACTTAAAAGTATCCGTTCATTTTTTTGAATGAGGTATCAAACTGCAGAGAAGAAATTTGCTCATATAATGTATATCGCAGATCAGATACAGCGTCTTTATTTTTTGATAATAGAAGTTGAAAATTTCACCAAAAGTCCAAGTTGTGTGTGGGGTGTGTGTGTTTGCCATTCCCCCCCCCCCCCCACCCCCTTTGGAGCCAATTTTTGTTTTCAAGTTTATTTTGGAAACCTAAACAAATTGGGCTTTTTGCATAGGCCTATACAACAGGGTTTCCTTTTTTGTTGCCTTATAATTGCGCTTCAGTACCTGTTATTACACAGAACTATGACAGGTTCAACTTTTCTCCCTTAATTTTCATCGCCTCGCTGTGGTACTCATAATCTTTTTCATTGGGGCATATGATATCTATCATGTGCAAACAACGCGGCTGTTTCTTCTTCTCAAACTCGTAGAATATTTGTAAGTAACCATCCACATAGTTTTTATGTGTAGAACAGTCCAGAGCCGGGAATGCAATGGATCGCATGCCTTCTTTTTCAGCTGAACGCAGAGCTCTCTGAACGGCGCTCTTGAACTTGGCCAATTCATCATAGACGAGAACATGAAAGATGGCCTTGTATGGCAACCTTCCAGCGTCGGTCATCACAACTCCATAGGCGACATACTTAATCTCAACTTTAAGACGTCTTGCATCATATGCTTGTTTAATTGGTTCACCCGCTGCCTGTAGGATGCCCATCCGACCATAGATATCGTCAGTGTATACAAAATTTACAATGGAATTGGTGTTTTCAAGCTTGGTGATGTCGTCTTTATAGAGCTTTAGCCTGGTATCTGATCCGTAGGCTTCAAATATTCCAGTGCCTACCCATGACGTATCCAATGCACAAGTGTAACCCCTTCGTTTAGCTGTAAATGTAAAAGATGTCAGGACTTTATTCTATGACATGGCAAATAAATCTGCAGATTTATGCATTGATAATTAGTGATGAACCAATACATTCTTCCACGATCACGATGATGCAATAACATGACTGGGCAAGCGTGGGAGCAACCAGCCTATAGTTTAATCCGGTCCAAATTGGCAAGAAACATTTGGTGGCTATTTCTCCAAGCGCAAAGGTAATCCAAGCGTACGCTCATGATTATGGCCACACGCATGCAGTTTTGGCCGTACACACACATATGATGCACAGTGCACTTATTGACTGTTAATCATGAATCGATTGTATTGTGTTTGGCTTAATCCCTATTCGCTACACAGTGAACTTGCCCTAATTTATTGGTTTTATATAAATGACTATAACAAAAATAAGAATTCAACCGATGACAGCAAAAGACTACATTCTTAGAAAGCTCTTAAATAAGGGAAATTAAAAATGCAGTTTAAATCATGATAGGGTGCATACCCAAACAATTATTTGTAAACAATATATGAAACATGTACAAGTTCAGGCCCATTCACTCCAATATATAGTATATTTCAACAAAGTATCCCTTGACAACCAATATGTCTCCACAGGTAATTGCATGAGGAACTCAAATATGCACAGTAAATTATGATGGGGATATAGATAAAAATATTATTGAGCTTTAATGAAAATATGAACATTTCAATATTTTTAGCATTAGTTCCTATCTAGATTCCAATAGCATTATTTGGAATACTTCTAAGATTTCCGTTCAGAAAATATATACCTTTTATGGGGAAGACCAAGTAGTTATTGCAATATACTAATTCGAATCTCAGATGGTATAAAATATACAATTTTGGAAATACAACGTGAAGGGTGGCGAGTTCAAAAGACATGGCCTTCAAGGGGCACTAGAGATCCTTCTTTGAGGGAGTCCTCAATATTTTAGAAGTTGAGTTTTTCACATACGTAATGTGTATATACATACTAACTAGTATTTTATGTGAAATTCATGGATTTGATAGTGTTTTGAGTTTCTATGAGATCACATCAAAACTACCCAAATTCATCTAAAAGCATGGGTACTAATCATTTTGGGACAGCCTGTAATTACAGCACTCACAAAATTCAAAAAATCAAGTCAAAAACTTCCTTGAGTCCTCCCTTAAGACCACCATGGCTTGTTGCGTGATGCATAGTCATGACGTCCCTGATTCAATTAGTGGTGATTTTAAACCAAAATACAAAAAAGTGAAAAGCGCAAATATACCTTCGGAAATGCTGAGAAAATGTCTTTATGTTTCATTTTTACTGATTTTTTTTGAAGAAATCTTACATGAGAGGGTTTCTTAGTATCTAAACAACATGAGAATATTGAATTTTATTTTTTGAGAAATCTCTCTGTGCCCCTTTCAAGATATATTGTTAAAAAATCTATGGTTTACCTGATTCTGCATCTTTATAACCTTGATCTTCATCCGTACTGCGTATCTTGTCAGATGTGGCAGACTGGTCCACCTTTCCAAATGCCTTAGCAATATGAAAGTAACTTTCCACATATGCTTTATTCTCTGAACACATTCTAGGTTGATCATAAATAAATGCCATCCCCTCTGTGTCGGCTCGGCGCAATACTCTGTAAATAGCGTCTTGTATGCACTGTTGCGATTCTTCAAACAGCTCTACGTGGAATATGGCTTTGTATTCTAGTTTTCCAGCCCCAGTCTTTGTCACACCATAGCCAAAGTGTGGCTGCTCTACTTGGAGACGTTTAGCGTCATACTCTTGCTTCACTTCATGGCCTGCGTATTCCAGGATTTCCATCCTGCCGTAGATGTCATCCTTGTACACAAAATTGATGAGTGCACCAAAAGAATGATCAGGATAACATAGAAACCTATGCTGACTGGAGCGGGCATATTCGTTTTTCAGGATGATGAAATGAAAATGTCCCCAAATATGCGGATCGAAGTAGATCTTTTCCATCTTATGGAAATCTGGTGGAGAGCATAATTGACAATTGCATATCTGAAAAAAATTGAAACCTTGTTGTTGTGAGTTGCATCCCATTATTTGGTTTTCCATGTTCATCAGAAAGTAGTCTAATTTGTTGTAAGTGATGTAAGTGATGTTGTCCTTATCTGATCAAACGCGTCATAATATTTGGTGACTTAATCTATATATTTAAATAAATTGAACATTATATCGTGTGAGGTGCACACAACCCTTAGAATGATAATTTTGGGCACAACTATCGTCGTGCTGTGTGCATATTGTTCATTCAAGTTTTAATTATATATATACTTTAGCACTGTAGTGTATTGGAAAACCTTTTGCAATGTGTAGGAACTTTTTGTATTATTGTGCATTGTGGTATGAAGGTCATGCCTGTAAAATCCATGGTTAACTTGGCAAACAGAATAGAAGGTTGATGTGCCTGAAAAAATTAATTGTTTGTTTGTGGGGCTTCTTGACACCAAGCTCTTATCAGGAGGAGGATTGGGTATGGGCAAAATAAGGTTGTAACTTTCATTTTATTTTCTTCTTCTTTTTACCCTTTTTTCTTTCTTTTTTCCTTTTTTTCATTCTTGTTTTTTTGTGTTATCTTTCTTTATTTCTTTTTCTTTTTTCTTCTTTGTTGTTGTTGTTCTTTTTCTCTTTAGTGTTTTTCTTTTGTTGGTTATGTCCTCACTATTTCTGTTTGCCTTGTGCCATGTGCAGTTTTAAATGATACATGCCTTAGTGTAAAATAAAGATGATTTTATTGTGCATGATCTGATTTTGATATGGGCACAAAATATGTGAAGGAAGTACCTCAGTTGCATAATTTGGCATAAATCTTGTTAACTCTTTTTAAGGAAAACCGTAAGGATTGCAGTTAATTACCAAACATTCTGGAAAGTAGGGTAGTAGGCATCTTGTCAGCTGATTAAATTTAGGGCATCACTACCATGTTATTAGACACTATTGTGCAAGCAGGGGAGACGCGCTATTAGAGAACCGCCTTGTTTTGAATATTACAATTCATGCTGTGCTGCTATAGTATAAGATTGTATTACTAACTGAGTATTAAAGGGACACTAAGTAGTGCTGAAGAATTTTAAAAAAACACTTCAGAATTCAAGATAAACATTAAAAATTACCATTATTGTTGTTTCTACTCACAAAAACACAGCAAAACTTGATAAAACAATACCATCGCTATTTATTGAACTTTTTCTCAAAAAGCTCTCTATGTAAATATGGTTTCGCGTTATTTCTCACGGGTGCTGCAGGGGGACACTTTTGACTTAAAATGCTGGTTACGGCTCAACCAGCTTTTTTGAATCGATGTTTTGTTGTACAAAGATGGCTGATTTGTCTTAATCCTTAAAGGTGTAAGTTCATACATGTAATACAATTGTAAAAATATACAAATCCCAGTTTTTATCATGATTGAGGGCCCAGCCTCCAACACATCTCTTCATGCCCCTTTTTAAAGTAAAGATCAACTGACATTTATTGAGTGTATATTTCAACAGATACGTTTTATTGGACTGGACCAGGATGGTCACCAGACAGTAATGGTTGGATTGCCAGTGACTCTGTTAACGGGTAAGATTTAGGCTAACAAAAATGAATTGTTGTGTTGCACTCAGCGACTGCCCCTGAAATATAAAGAAATATGGTCACATTTAAAGTAACAAAAGTTTGTTTGAATAAATAGTTTTTTAACTATTATTATCATGCTAAAAACATTAGAACACATTGACATTTACCATTTTTGCCTTGATATGAACCATGACAGCATGGTTCAGTAATATTTGTTAGCAATTAAAAAAATAAATTGACCTACCGCAAAATTACAGGGTGGTCCAAAAAAAACTATACCCAAATTTGGAGGCCATTTTCTCCTAGACGATAAAATATTTGAGTAATTTGGTTTGCATATTATTAAAGCATATATCGTTGAGCATTATTGGTGAAAATAGGGAAGATATTACATTAATATTTTTTGAGATATTGCTATTTTTAGCGAGTATGTGTAAAAATGGCTTTTCCACGGGAGCTGTCAATGCATCAACATGATATGCACTTTTATGACAATATGATATGACACAATAATGTAATGACCCAAGACCCATTATTAAACTTAATCCTTAACTGCTTATAATGGGTCTTGGGTCATTACATTATTGTGTCATATCATATTGTCATAAAAGTCCATATCATGTTGATGCATTGACAGCTCCCGTGGAAAAGCCATTTTTACACATACTCGCTAAAAATAGCAATATCTCAAAAAATATTAATGTAATATCTTCCCTATTTTTACCAATAATGCTCAACGATATATGCTTTAATAATATGCAAACCAAATTACTCAAATATTTTATCGTCTAGGAGAAAATGGCCTCCAAAGTTGGGTATCGTTTTTTTTGGACCACCCTGTAGTGGCACTTTTTTCTACTTTATTTTTTCATAAAGATGGTTTTTTCCCTCAAAAACATCAATAATGCAATTGCTGACCTTTTTTGGTCAAAAGATGATTTTGGTGTAATTTCATCATTTCACCAAAAACTGATTCTGTTAAGTTGTTCAAAAGATTTTGGGCCAAAAAAGTGATTTTCTTTTGGTCAAAAAGTTAAAAAACATCATTTTTAGAGACATTTTATACCAAAATTGGATTCTCTGACTCATTTCCGTTTCAAAAATGTATACTACTATATATATTACATTAATAGTTAATTAATAAATTAATAATTTAACTAAACTATTTCATTCAGTGATGTGGCACTCCCTGGTGATGGCACCACTTTCACCGACAAAACAGTGACAATTACCATGCCAGACGGATACACAGTGTTTGATGTAGGGCACATAGGACTCTGGTGTCGTTCATTTGGCGTAGATTTTGGCCATGTGAAGATTCCGCCTCGGAGTCAGCTTAATGTACCATCAACATTCATTGTGAAACAGGTAGGTAACATCGTTTCTGTTCTGTCTAAACCTCATTTGTTTATCTAGCCCTTCAGCATGTATAAAGTAAAACTGCCCAGCAGTTGTGCATAGGAAGTGTTGCTTTATACATGTTTTAGGGGAAAGATTACTTGTAGACAAGGTTTTGATAGATGTGTTTTTGGCCCTTGAACATGTTTAAGGCAGACTGCCCAAAGGTTCTACATAGGAATCATTACTTTATACATATTGAAGGGCCAGATGGAGATATATTCATGTACATTAACGGTATACTTTGTGTAAGCTCAAGTGGAGTTGAGGGGGGGGGGGGGGGGGGGCTGATGTCATTACATATCTTCTGAAAGCATCATGGCCACATTTTAAGTTTAGAAAACAACCATTTGAATGATGATCATTGTAGATATTGAGCGGGTCATATAGCCTGGTACCCCTTGGAAGTCCCCCCCCCCTTTTTTTTAGTTGTTTAGTCCTGATATCAGTGCCCATCAATATCTTGAATTTCCAAAACTGGTCTTCTCTCGCAATAGTTTGGGTATCTTGCAGGCAAACTGAATATGTGCCTTGTCTTTGGGATGTTTTTCAACGACTTTTAATTGGTTGTTTTAAAGCTTGGGATATTTTATGTAGTTTCCCCCTGTTTTAGTATTTTAGTTCTGATTTCAGTGCCCATAAATATATCTTGAATTTCCAAAACTGGTCTTCTCTAGTAATAGGTTGGGTATCATGCAGGCAATCTGATTATGTGCTTCATCTTTGAAATGTTACTCAATCACTTTTATTTAGGTGTTTTAAAGCTTGGAATGTTTCATGAACCTTTCCTTATGGTCAAGTAATACAAGTACAAGATTGACTGCATATATTGTTTACCTTAATATTATGTTAATACCGCTTTACAGGAACAGTTTGAATACTCATCAACGTATGGCATCTTAATCGGATCATTTCCTGATAATGCAGTCCATGGAGTAGCGGGAGACGTATATGCCATTGATGACTCACGACTATGGTTAATTGGGTTCTCTTATGATGGTCTTGGACCTGGTAAGTATAGTGTACCCTTGATCTATGTATCATTATAACCGTCATCAATATTTTTATGGTAATTGATTGGATAATGGATATCAACCAACAGACTATTCCAGTAATTTTACACCATGATAGTGCACAATTGTGAGTGATTATAGTCACTGTCATAATGCTATGGACAAAATTCAAGCTATTTCACGTGAGCGTGTTCTGTTGTTGTTCGCGGAGCTGTGTTGAAATGCATTAAATGCGCGAACAACTATGCCTGCATGCGCGTGACGATTTCACGATTGACAAATCAGGAAGCGCGTTCATTTTTTGAAAGCGCCCAATGTGCACTTCATGGTTTACACACGTACACTCACCCGCATGTACGCAAGCAGGCACGTGCGCACGCATTGTTGGATTATGTCCATAGCATTATGACGCTGACTATACCATCATATCATGTGGGTATATTGTCATATAAAACCACTGGTGTACTAAGTTGGTAATAATAATAATAATAATAATAATTAGTATTTATATAGCGCCTTTCCAAAGTGATCAAAGCGCTGTAATTTCGCTGCTGGTGAATCATCAGAATCAGGTCGCATCAACTAGGGTGCTGCCAATTTCTAGCGCAAACCTATCCGCACTTAGATTGTAACATCCACCATTTTTCAATGCAGCTCCCCAAATACCATTGGGTCAAGAAAGTTTTTGATAACCGAAACAACTAATCACAGATTTTGAAAGCAGGATGAAACCGGAGATCCCGGAGAAAACCTGCGAGAGCGTGTATGGATCGTGATAAACCAAATGCACATAAAGCCCGACCGAGCACAGATTTCGAACCCGGGATTCATTGGTGCAAAGCGAGGGTATCTACCGCTGCGCCAACACGCTCTCCCAGTACAGTGGTACAGTGTGGCTCGATGCTGATTAGTGCTCTCTTTGAGAACTGTATAGAAATGACAGAGATATTAACTGAATATCTGCTTTACTGATGAAAGATATAAGAATGTATACACAGCCTTTTTATTTGCCCCATGGTGACTTCAACAGAACTTTTTGTCCTACAGGTTGCATCGTTTTGTCCTACGGGCTGCGTCTTTCAAAAATAGCACTGTTGATGTTACCCCCCCATGTCAAAAGATTTCACAAGAATCCATATAATTTGTGATTAAACCTGCCTTATTTTCAGATACCTTTTTATGGGCTGGCAAGACTGATATCCCAGATTCCACAGGAGAAATTATCCCCATTGAATATGCAAGGTAGGAATTAAAGGGGGGGCGTGTTAACACAAACAAAATTTATCAAGTGCTGTAATTTTTGAACTATTAATGTGATGTATATAAAAGTATACATTTTTGGAAAGGAAATGGGCCATAAATCCATTTTTGGTATTAAATTTCACGATAAAATTCTGATTAAAAAAATTGGAACCCCCCCCCCAAAAAAAATCACATTTTTGGCTCAAAATTTTCGGACAACGTACGTAGCAAAATCAGTTTTTGGTGAAAAGTACATAAATTGCACACAAATGATCTAAATACACTTTTCTAGGAGTGCATTTTTTAAATTTTTTCATAAAATGTTTGCATTTTTTAGGTAAAAAATCAGACCCAATGCACATAAATACAGAATGAGCAGAGGTACACATGTAGAAGCCATCCAGTATTAGTAAATTGAGAGAAATATAAGTTGCTGTTGTTTTTTTGTTTTGTCTTCTTTTTGTTGATGCCGGCGCACCAACTTTTTATTTGCATTTGTCATACAGGACACAATAATATATATGAACATTTAGTTTTAGTATTCTCTAAATAATAAAGTACAGTATTTAATTATTGTCTTTCCACCTCTTATATAAACCCCATTTTTTATTGTGTTTATATAATCTTTCCTTTCCAATGGCAATATGATTTTCAACTCGGAACATAAAATGAACTAAGCCCTTAAACACTTGAAAAATCGGCCGTAAACCAGCACATCTTTTTCTGTATACGTACAGTTTCCCCAATAATAAAATATAATTTAGTAAAGGGTCCGGATCAAAAATATTGTATCCAAACATTATTGAAAATTTTGTTAAGCTGAGATCATTTCCAAAAATGATATTTAAAAAGATCTCAACACTAGTCCAAAAACGTTTTACATGTTCACACTCGTAAAACAAATGAATTAAAACTTTCAACATTCCCATTACAAAATGTACAATTTTGTGAATCAATTAAACCAATTCTAAGAAATATAAGTTTTGTCCTATTGAAACACAAGCGGCAATTCAATTTGGAAGATATTGATTAAATATTCGTCGTTTGAATTCCAACAGAAAAGAGTTATTGAGTGCATATGATAATCAAGATGTTGTGGTACGGCTACCAAGAGGAAAGTTGATATCAGATTATAAATGGATATCTGTTTGGTGTAAGACAGCAACAGTAAGTAGATTTAATATACAGGGCATGTCAAAGAACGGTCCCATGTGAAACTTGATTTTTTTTTTTGGCCATGAAAAAGTCTAATTCATTTTAAGTATATGATTGAATGTTCACACATTTTTGAACATACTTAAAATATTAAGTCAGTAAAAAGTAGTGAAATAGATACTAAGTCTGGATCTAATTCATGTTTGATAAGTTATTATCAGCCAATCTATAAAAATGTGAAATAGGAAGAAATGACCCTACTTGCTCATAATTAGAGAGATGCAGAAAACTATACATTTTAGGCCTCTCAAAATGAGGTGATAATACTGGGAAGTATTGATAAACAATGAACATTTGCTAATTATAATGAACAGCAAGATTGATAGCAATATTGGTATCAGGTAGCAGGGAATTTCATAATGCTGCGCATTTGTGTTCAAGTTAATTTTTCGTAAGATGATCTGAAATTATGTGATGGTATATTATGAATAGGAAGATTTTAATTACTAGGGTGTGGCCATTAACCCCCTGAGAACTACCGGCCGATTGGTTAAAAAGATGGATACATCATTTATTGCACCAATTAGAGACATTGTTAGAATAATTATATCCCTGATAAAGATGGGAGTGAAACATTTTACAAGCTGCATTTGAATTGGCTATTCATATGAGTACATCTTGTAATAAACCAATCAGAACCACTGTAAGATAAACAGGTAGACCCCAGGGGGTTTTAAGGTGTAAAACAAATACATACGCATATGTTAACCTTTTTTTTGTATGTTGTATTCTCCAGGCAAACTTTGGCCATGTCACGATCCCAGATGGCTTTGTGGCTCCATCAGAATACCTCATAACTACACCAGATGGCAATGGAAATGAGGTACCGGCAGAATTGGGATTCACTACACGAGTTCACAATGTACACGCTGATAAAGTGTACATTATTGACACTCGCCGATTTAGAATTGAAAACTTGGATTACGACGGCAATGGACCAAGTAAGTACACCCTGATATATATATATATATATCAAAAGATCTACAACTCCATCTTTATCATTATTTTGATATCATGTGAAGCCTAAAACTAGTATATAAATGAAGACAACAATGTTTGTCTCTTGTTTGAATGCTACGGGATTAATATCGTGTGTCCAGCTAGACAGTTGAAACTGTTGGTTTGCATTTAATCTGGAAAAACCTAGTAAGTCAAATTTTGGTGAATATTGAGTTAGACCCATGTTAGGGGTGTTTCCCCTTCAGTTTATCAAGATTCCAGACGGTAAACTGCCGACAGGGAAGAGTTTCACACACTTGATAAACTGAAGGGAAAAAACCTAGTAGTAAGTCCTGGGCAATATCGTGTTTGGCTTACCCGTTCGTGACGTCATACGGAATCAACGCCATCACATTTCACAGCTTATTCCGTTGGCGTGTACCATTACAGGGCATATAAAACATAATATTGCCATGTCCTGAAATCAAACAGTATTTCTTTGTTTTCTCAAATTTGCGTTCAACAGACTTACTAGGTTTTCCAGATTACAGGAGATTTACTCTCTAAAATTAGTATTATAATCAAATTAATTGTGTTTTATTTCAAACAGATGCTAACTATTGGATTGGAATGGGTGATACACCAAATGTTGAAGGTTGGCCAGCTTTGGATGAAAACTGGAGGTCAGATACTCAAACTTATTATTATTTGAAGTATTCTGTGTTTTCTTTTTTCCAGATTAAATTATGCTGTAATTTGTTTAATCTGTTATATCCATTAAGTTTGTAGAAATGGAAAAGTTAGGCCAAATTAAATAACAAGTTTGTCTTAGAAGAAACCTGAAAAAAGGCTATGCGAAATGCACTTTTTTTTACAGGGTGAATCAAAAATGATTTAAAACGACTTGATTTGCACGATTTGAAACAACCATTTGACCTTGATGCGTGCATTGAACCATGGAATTTGTGTTGCCAGTACAATGCTTTAGAAAAAAACACATCGGTGGACATTTAAATCCTTTAAACATTTTGAACAACTAAAATGATTTCATGAATTCACCGACGCGATTTACGTAACAATGTTTAAAAAGTATTTTGTAAACTCAAACCCGCGAGAACTCGGGAAAATGAGTGCATCTTTTCAGATCGATGATAGTTTCTGGGAGTGAGAGTGTCAGGTTATTTATTACTGTAGAGGAGTTACTTCATGACAGCGTTACAGGCTATGTGGCCTTTTATGATGCTTTTATGATCAATTTTAATCCGAGACACACATAGCTTCAGCAGAAAATACCGACTTAGCCTTCTCTTATAGTTGAAAGTCACTGATAGAATCTATGTAATTCACATCAAACATCAATTAATCAATGATACCCACAATGCATTTTGTCTCTTGTCTGCTACAGTGATCAGAACCTACCAGATGGTGGCACTCAACCATTTATTCAGAAGACTGTCATTGTTACTATCCCTCCACAATACACTGTTCATGATATCGGATATATTGGATTATGGTGCATAGATTTTGATCAGGATTTTGGTCATCTTGACATACCGGATCTGTCTGGTGTTTACATTCCACCATATGTGGAAGATCAGGTATGATAATAGCATAATATATGTGGACATCATTTATTAAGTACTGGTTTGTAATTAACTATAGAGTGTATGCAATGCACGATCACTATGTCCTCGTTTTGAACTGTACCTCGAAGAAGGATTCCATGGAACTATATGATTTTATCAGTTTAGAGCACATGGAGCGGGAAATTTAATTGTCATTCCGAATGAATACATGACTAGCCTATACCTCCATGATGGCTACCCAATCCGGTTGGTTTATTGCATACACTTTATTAATAGTATGATTAATATTACTTTTAACATAGATATATTGAGCTATCTATCTCTTTAGGCAAATTTACCACTATGATAAAGCAATCTCAGCCTTGTTAATTCAACTAAAAATTAGTAGAATTGAATGAATTAGAGCAAAAGTGCATGGCATAAATCACTTTGCAACACAAACTCACTACAAATGCTCCAAAGGCTGTTATTAAACTGCAGGAAAAACCCACTTGGCAATTCATACACAATTACAGATGTTCCTTGCAGTGTGCTGTAGCTCACCAACAAAATGAGTGCAAACATCATCCCTTAACACTTTCCATGCGGCAGACGACAGTTTCAAATGTTTACAAAATGTTTCAAAAATGTCAAAATTATTAAATCTGGTCACCATTTATGGAAACACCATGAGAAATCCACAACCAAACAATTACCTATTTAATCACAAATAAGCAAGCAAAAGAGTGATAAAAAAATTTATGATTTAAACAAATAAGACATTGCTTTCCCACAGGGTCCATATTATGGTTCTGATCTGGGTCCATTTTCTGGAGATGGTTCAGGCAGCCCAACTCTACATGGTGTGGATGGTACTGTGTTTGTTATTGATGAAACAAGAATTCAGATTATAGGATTCACATATGATGGACAGGGACCTGGTAAGTCAAGATATCTTTGTTATGTTCTTGTCATGATGCTTGAAGCTTGTTTTAAAACATCACTAATTGGAGACACTATCTAAATATTAGCTTATTAATCCATTTATTAAGTTTTTATTTCTGAGCTCTTGTAGCACAAATCCTTCTCACACAAAAGCAACAAGCAAAGAGAACCACATTTATCCCAAAACCCTACACGTGTGCTTTTCTACATCCCATAATAATGATCTTTGACGATCCCATAATAATAACTACCTGTCCACTAAGTACCACGGAATCGTCTAGAATCAGGAGTGTGTAACATTAATCGCACCCAGCAAAACATGTGTTCTCCAAGGATAATCTGGTCAAGTTCTAATAAACATTCCCCAATTTACATAATGTCCTGTAGGCTGCTCTATCTATCACACATTAATCACTAACTTTATGACAAATGGACTCAGTAGAGCGGTCGGGTGAGGGGTCGATAAATAGGCCTAATCATGGGGTGGGGTGGGGGGGGGGGGGGGGGTAAATAGCTCAACTGGTGCATGGCTTTGAACCACAGACTTCACTCAGGTTTCATGGTGTTGTGTACTGATTAAAAATATTCTTACGTTCTTTACTCTTTTTTTCTTCTAGATGCTTATGTCTATGTTGGATCAAGCGATGCACCTAGTGGGGATGGTATGATTGTCCCAGTTGATGGCAGGTAGGTCTCTTACATAACAATAGTAAGCCAATTATGTCCCCTAAATCCAGTTTAAACTGTTTTCTCCATTTGTTGTATTTGATAACATGGACAATGTGCTTTGGAAATGAAAAGTGGAGAAAATTGGGTTTGAGTAATGCCCATAATATACACTCCAATGGACAGTAGTGCATTCCCTTACACAGAAAATAATCAGACTTATTGGAAACTAGGAAGTGGGGCATAGGCTTGCGTGTCTCCTCAAGTTATGGGATGACCTAAGCATGTTTCCATACAACAGGTTCATGTAGGTGCAAATTCAATCACATTGCAGTGACATGCAGATCACTTGAAAGTCAGCATAGTGCTTCCTAAACCCTAACACTACCAAATACCACGACCCAGCCAATCTCCCAGCGCATGAGTTGATGGATTTCCATGACATAACCAAGCCTATATAGTGAGCGCAATATACTACGCGAATGTGACACTGATAGCTGTGACTTGCCTATACGGGCCGGCGGTTGATGTGCAGAGGTCCCTAGATTGATTCCCTGTTGGGAGCGGCGATTTATTTATTCAAACTTCTCCCAAATCCTTGTTTTTGTTAAAAACAGACTGGGAGGGTTATGAGTGTTAAATACAACATTTTCCCAAAGTATTTGCCCTTAACCCTAAATGACCAAATACCACAAAATACCACAACTCAGCCCATCTCCCAGCGCATACGTGGACGGTTTTCCATAACGTAATCGACCGAGGCCTATATAGTGAGCACAATATACTGCACGAATGTGAAGCTAATGGCCGTAACTTACCTATGTGGGTCGGCGGTTAATGTGCGGAGGGTCCCTAGATTGTTTCCCTGTCAGGGAGTGGCAATTTATTTGTTCAAACTTCTCCCAAATCCTTGTTTTGTTAAAAAACAGGTTGGTCGGATTAGGGTTAAAGCTATTGGTATCTTAATGTAAAAGCTGAATGCAAACTGCTTATCCACAAAAATAGCCTGTGTAAGTAAATGTAATAAATATAAGAGGACCTGACGTTTCGATTCTAACAGAATCTTTATCGAAGGTATTGGTATCTTGTAAAAATGGTAGTGTAAACCAGCTTAAATAACCAATCATCTTATTTTTTGGCCTATTATAATCATTGTTTGTCTTTATATTCATAGTTCAGAGAAGCTTGGCGAATACAATAATGCCGACATCATGGTGACCCTACCACAAGGGATGACAATCAATGACTTTAAGTGGATTTCAATCTGGTGTAGGCAAGCTGTGGTAAGCCTTTATATTATGGTTTTTGTTCATTTTTGTTTATTCTTTTTCGATATAATGGATATTTATTTTATTTAAAAAAAAAGTACCTTAACTATCCCAATTATTCCTAAATACCATCCATAACAATGGTTATAATTGAAGATACTAACTGATTTTCATTTGTTTTGCATGATTTTTCAAACTTGAGATTAATTTTTTTTGATATAACATCCATCACAGCATGTTTTGATACTGACTGCTCTGTCTGTCTCATTTTCATCATTGGCATAAATGCCCAATAGCATAATGTCCCCTCCAAAATGTATTCCGCATTGCTTGTTTCTTTCCTCAAGAATGGGCTGTGTTTTACAATCCTTTTATGTTCATTTATACGATTTAACGCTTTCCAAGCGGCAGGCGGCTGCAGACGACATTCCAAATGTTTCAAAAATGTCAACATTATTGTATTTCATTACCTTATTTGGATTCACCCTGAGAAATGCATTGAAATAAGTACAAACATGCCTAGTATCTGGTCAGTAATTCTTGAGATAGAACTTGAAAGTTGGGAAAGGTTTCTGAAAAATCTGTTTTGTATTTGGTAAAATAACAGCCGCGTGGAAAGCGTTAAGATCTCTAGCATTGAATCCCGAAATCATCAAGTATTTACACATCATTCAAATGTTTTAAGTATATCTTACAAATCTTTTACCCTATACAGGCCAACTTTGGTCATGTGTTTATAGACTCTGGCTTCCAGGCACCGGCTGAACACAACTTACAACAAATGCTTGGGTTTACCCCACCACTCCATGGTGTTGTAGCGGATGCTGTTTATATCGTTGATGAGAGGACGCTTCGCATAGAGAACTTGAATTATGATGGAGCTGCACCAGGTATTGTTATAATTCTTAATGAGTTTACTTGCTGACACGCTTATTCTTTTACTGTAAAATGCTTTGTGATCTTTTCAAATTAAGGCGCTTCATGAATACCTGTTATCATTATTATTTCCACATAATGTGATTTGAAAAAATATGTGAGATATTATTATGTGAAGTAAAATTGACTCAATATTCTGAATAACTTTGATTTTGTTATTTTAGATACCTATTATTGGGCTGGTACAGGTGCGCCTGATGCTAATGGCTTTATTGTACTCGATGAAAACAAAAGGTAATTGTAATGTTAACACTTTCCACGCGGCAGGCGGCTGCAGACGACATTCCAAAAGTTCACAAAATGTTTAAAAAATGTCAAAATTATTGAATTTCATTACCATATTTAGAATCACCTTGAGAATTGCATTGAAATACGTACAAACATACCTAATATTGGTTCAGTAATCCTTGAGATAGACTTTGAAAAATGCGAACAGTTTCTGAAAAATCTGTTTTGTATATGGTAAAACTAATAGCCGCGTGGAAAGTGTTAAGGCAACAGGGAACAAATCAACCACTGTCGTAACTGGGGGATTGTGATTATAGTTTGGATCTTCTAGTCAAGTTTGAATCTTTGTCAATGACGTATACATTTTTTCCAACCAATGTTGTGGTAAATCTCTGACACATGTTGTGTTCTGGGGTCAAGATTGTACAGTTTCACTCTAGTGTATAACTTGATCTTGCATTAACAGACGACTAAAAGAAGTCATTTTGATTAGAAGGAAGTGGGAGTATTCACTGAACAAAGACCAGGGGGCCTATAGATCTGACCTTGATTAACTCTTGCTGTCCGCACTCTCTATGGCAGTCTCCAGCAGCTATACAAAGCCTGTGAGCAGTAAATAGGGTTACCAGTCTGAAGAAACTACCACTGCGGTAGTGAAACATTATTAAAAGTGAGCACCACCGTTCACTTTTTTTTGGGAGTTGTACACAACAAACCTGTTCAAACTATGTTTAATAACAATCAAGATAAATTTACTAATATGACATTCCATTTGATTACAGTGAGAACAAGCTCGCAGAATTGACAGCCAAGACAGTGACCATTTATTTACCTGAAGGCAAGACAGTGTTTGATATTGATTACCTGAGTCTATGGTGTAAACAGGCTTCTGCTAACTTTGGTCATGTGACTATACCACCACGCAGCCAACTCAACGTGCTTCCATACATAACAGAGGTAAGATTTTATCAAATGCATAGACGTTATTCATTTACGTCAAAAGAGGGCCGAGCTATCCAACTGAGCATGCTCAGAGCAATTAGTGCTCCGAAAACAAGGCTAACGATGTAGCCAAGACGAGAGTGATGTAGTTTTTCAATGTGGTGAACTTTGCACTAATCATAAAAAAATGCTTCATACTTCTTAGCTGTTCAATATTTGACCTTATTACATTCATGAAATAAACTATCTATTCGACTAGTTTGAAATGAAATGTTTGCTGGTAATTGACCTAGGAAAAGTGTAGAAGTTCACAGTTCATTACATTGCAGTAAAGTACAAGACTGTATGTTTATCGAGTATGTCTCCCTCTTTAGGCATGAAATCACCAATTATGAATAACGTCTATTGCAGTAAATATTGAAAATACATGTTGTAAAAATGAAAAAGGATAGGCATAGAGGTTATTGGTAGAATTTTCAAAATACCATCAAAACATTTTATTGAACACAAGTTTGTCCACAATAATAAGCTTACTTGAATGTTGGTATTAACACGGAAGCTACAATCAATGGAATATGCAGTAACATCACTGCATGGAGTAAGATCAACTTAGTTTTCAGTTTACTTTGAGTGATATATTTCAAACGAAAGTGTAATGCTTATGCAATGGACCTGTGATATAATACTGTTTTGCACCTAGGGACAGCATTTTTGCACACATTCTATAGTACGCATCTATCTAGGCTTGTGTTTATATGAGTGCAGATCAATTTAATATGGTGTTCATTTTATGATGCGGTGATAAGGTCAAAGGTTATTGTTTTTACTTCTCACTGTCTCGAGGAAGAAGGTATGGATTATAATTTTTGCTTCATGTTTTTTCCAGTCTAAAAACTTAAAATAAGACTAAATATAGTCTACATCGTCTCTGTTCTGTTAAAACCTTGTGTATATTTTTCAGGCCCTTCAGCATTTATAAAGTAAAACTGCCCAAAAGTAATGCATACAAAGTGTTGCTTTATACATGCTGAAGGGCCAAATGGAGATACAAGGTTTTGACAGAACAGTGATGATATGCTGCTCTATCAACAGGTCCAAGTCCCGACGTCAAACTATGGCACCTTAATCGGATCTTTACCTGATGGTGCGGTGCATGGTGTTAAAGGAGATGTGTATGCCATAGATAACTCTCGCTTATGGTTAATTGGGTTTTCCTACGATGGTCTCGGACCTGGTAAGTTTTATTTGTTAGTGATTAATGTCAGTTCAATGTCAAACACACACAAAAATGTGGACATGTAAAATCCAGACAAGAAAATTAGTGGAAAATGGAAACTGCACACTCTGCGACTGTAGGATATGAAATGAGCAGTCTAAAGACAAAACAATGACCATAATACTAAAGAGGACCAATCTATAACAGTTCTATAAAAGCATAAATCTAACAACTGGACCTTAAAGACAACATAACTGACAAGAGATTGCAACCCCCTCAGCCCAGTCATCAAATTATAAGTCCACTTAAGCCCAATCGATCCATTCAACATATACTGAACCTTAATTTAAAGACATAAGAATTGAGAATAAAAAATGCAAAACAAATACCAATATGAAACATGAACCATTAGCAACTTAAGCATAGATGATATACACCTAATACAAAAATTCCTGGACCAGGTGCTTTGATGTGGGCTAATCAAAAATCAATAATCGGTACGAAAAATCTTGAGATATTCATTTAATGAGCAAATTTCTTCTCCGTAGTTTGATACCTCATTTATAAAAATCGAGTGGATAGTTATGAAGTTACGATTGTTTCAATGACAACAACTACCAAACAAATAATTGCACTAAAATTTGATTTTTATGGGATATATCATTGCTTAGTGTGTGATTATGCAGTGAAAATGTGTGTGTGTGAAAACTCACAGCTATAATCACCATTAAGTTCTTAACGGTACCTTTTGCATTATTGGTTTCTTCAAACGAGGTTATCAGACACTTCTAATCCAGATTTCTCCATTGCCTGGTAAGAATTCCACTCATCTCTGCTGAAGTAGTATCTCTAGTAACGTTCTTGTTCACCATTTGTGTCCACAAGTTTTCAATAGGGTTTAGGTCTGCTGGTGAATTTGGTTGCAGCTTGTTTGCAAATTGGCGCGTCTTGATTTGCAGACGTAACTCTTGGTCTTCCTGATATTGGTTGATCGTAAATGTCTCATGTTAGCAGAAACCTATCCTTCCACCTCAACCCAGTATTACACTTTGTATTACACTTTGGCTACCAGTTCATCTGAGAGTGCAATATAAGCTTCTCATACTCACTTATCGTGCCATAAATGAACTTGCTCCAGCCTACATCACTGAACTTCTTGCATTGTATAAACCGTCTCGGTCTGGCTTGTGTTCCACATCAAAAAATCTTCTGGTCATGGAAAAGTCGTATCAGTCGTGGGGGGACAGAGCCTTTACTATTGCTGCGCCTAGGCTCTGGAATTCACTTCCTAATCATATCTGTGCCTGTTCATCTCTCTCATCATTCAAAACTGGCCTCAAAACTCATCTGATGTACGAGGGGGTATCATAAAGTTTTAGAAATCACCCAGAAGTGAAGGAGCCAGAAACTTAATTTTGTTATGTGATCCTTCAGACATCTTTACTAAGTCCCTGTGCAAAGTTACACATTTCTCCTACTTTTTATTACCTGTCCACAGACCGCCATTGTAGAGATCCTCAGATTGACCACCATCGATTGATTCTCAGATTGTCTCAGATTGTGTTATTCCCAAAACAGCAATAAATAGTTTAAAGTTTAGACAAAAAGAGGTCAAAGATCATTACAAATAAGCTTGGTGACAATAAACTTATGGGTAACATGGGGTGTACACACATTGACCTCTAATGACCCCTACATGACCTTTGACCCTTTCTGTCAACACTTTAAACTATTTATTGCTGTTTTGGTAATAACACAATCTGAGACAATCTGAGAATCAATCGATGGCGGTCAATCTGAGAATCTCTACAATGGCGGTCTGTGGACAGGTAATAAAAAGTAGGAGAAATGTGTAACTTTGCACAGGGACTAAGTAAAGATGTCTGAAGGATCACATAACAAAATTAAGTTTCTGGCTCCTTCACTTCTGGGTGATTTCTAAAACTTTATGATACCCCCTCGTATATTGCGTATAATTAAGCTGTTTCAATTAATTTTGTGATTTATTGCATTGTATAATTGTTGCTTTTTTATGCATTATTTGTATATGTATAATGTTCTCTGCTCTGGTTTCATTGTTTCTTTTGTTTAATTGCTCACTGCGCCATGAGTGCTTCGGCAGATTTGCGCGCATTATAAATGTTCAGTATTATTATTATTATTTATTCAACAGTAGTGCGGTTTTGCTGATCATGCTGATAGAAAGTCCTTCTTCTAAGAATCCTAATACTCATCCCCTTTCATGTTGCTTGCATGTTTTCATAAATGTAATATTCTGACTTACCTTTTTCTATGATGATCCTCCGGTTTTTAAGAATAGATGAGAAAATCATCGTACTATCGTAATGCACATGGATAGCCCCAAGGAGACTGGTTAGTTATCAAGGCTTGCAAGAAAAAAAACATCTTCTCGAGCATTGAGATATCACCTGCTTGCCAGTGATCGATGTTTCCTTTCCATTTATAAAACTCTGACTGAAAAAACAGTGTTTCATTCATTTGCTATCTTGTGCCTTCAGTCTTCCTCTTCAAGTCTTCAGACATGAGGTTTTTAAACTTAATATATCGTGACTTTTTCCTTCTTATTTTCAGATACCTTTTTATGGGCTGGCAAGACTGAATCTCCAGATATCACAGGAGAAATTATCCCCATTGAATATGCAAGGTAGGAATTTAACCAATCAATCTTTCATGGCTAGAATAAATTGAGAACTCAGGAACCTGGCTCATTGGAAATCTTGATATTAGAGGGACATTTTAGGTATAAAAATAAAGAAATACCAGTCCAAAAGCTTTTTCGAAGTGAAATTTTCCCATGAAGGGACATTTTTTAAAGTTAGGTTCCCAGGAAATTTGTATTTTTTTTCTGGCCCAGCAATCTTTCACAAATGTTCTGTGTTTTACTCTTGAAAATGATATTAGTGGAGCGGATATGTGAAAAAGATGTTCACTTTTGGCAGGAAGCATGAAAATTGGCACATAGGGGTATTTTGATGCACTGATTTCAAAAAACCACGGAACCACTTTTTTTGAGCAATGGTGCGGCGGCCATCTTGAAATTCAAAATGGCCGCCATTAAAATATAGGAGATTTAGTAAAATTGCTCTAAATCAACTATTTTTGAGATTTATACCCCGAAATTTCACCAATATGTTCCCAATAACACGTTATACAATTTTGGATAGATTGGGTGGGCCAATCATATATTGATTACCACTAGTTACCATGGAAACCATCAAAAATTGACATTTTTTGACAAAAATGCCTTAAATATCACTCTTATTTAAAGGTTTTTGTCAACCTTTCATCATGATATTGCTATTAATATCATCTGCAATTAAGCATAATTATGATGCGTAACTTACATTTCAATATTGAGTGGTTTCCATGGAAACCTTTTAAATGGCGGTTTGGTGAACGTTAATGTCAAAATCGCTCTTTTTCAACAAATTTTACACATTTTCACCAATATATTGCTTGTAAAACTGTTAATGGACCAGGTGTGAAAAAAAGTAATTCACTTTTAGCATGAAAAATGAAAATAGGATAGTATAAGTGTTTTGATGTGCAGATTATTAAAATCAAGAAACCAACATTTTCCGATCAATGAATTGGCGGCCATCTTGGATTTCAAAATGGCCGCCATTCAAAGAAGGAGATTTAGTAACATGGCACTAAATCAGGTATTTTTGAGGTATATACCCTGAAATTTCACTAATATGTTCTTAATAACGTGGTATACAATTTTAGATGGATTGGGGGTGCCAATCCTATTTTGATTATCACTGGTTGCCATGGAAACTATCAAAATAGACCTTTTGACAAAATCACCTTTTATCACTCTTAATAGTTTTTGTCAAATTTTCATCACAATATTGCTGTTAGTAATATATGCATTATGTATGATGAGTAACTTACATTTCACCATCGCCCTTTTTTCCACAATTGTTACACCTTAACACTAATCTATTGCTTGTAAATAGTATTCACATTGTCCAGCACAGAAGCACAGATGCATTTACGATGGCTCAACGGCATTTGTCAATTATTCAGCCCAGAAGTGCAGATGTGGGCACTTACAATATGGCTCAACGGAATTTGTAAATTATTCATATTGTCCAGCACAGAAGTAGAGATGTGTGCACTTACGATGGCTCAACGTCAATCGTCAATTATTCATATTGTCCAGCACAGAAGTGCAGACGTGGGCACTTACAATATGGCTCAACGCCGGCTTTGCTCAACGGAGTTTGTCAATTATTCATATTGTCCAGCACAGAAGCACAGATGTGTGCACTTACGATGGCTCAACAGCATTTGTCAATTATTCACATTGTCCAACACAGAAGTGTGCACTCACGATGGCTCAACGGCATTTGTCAATTATTCATATTGTCCAACACAGAAGCACAAATGTGTGTACTCACGACGGCTCAACAGCATTTGTCAATTATTCATATTGTCCAACACAGAAGTGTGCACTCACGATGACTCAACGGCATTTGTCAATCATTTATATTGTCCAGCACAGAAGCACAGATGTGTGCACTTACGATGGCTCAACAGCATTTGTCAATTATTCATATTGTCCAACACAGAAGTGTGCACTCACGATGGCTCAACGGCATTTGTCAATTATTTATATTGTCCAGCACATAAGCACAGTTGTGTGCACTTACGATGGCTCAACAGCATTTGTCAATTATTCATATTGTCCAACACAGAAGTGTGCACTCACAATGGCTCAACGGCATTTGTCAATTATTTACATTGTCCAGCACAGAAGCACAGATGTGTGCACTTTACGATGGCTCAACAGCATTTGTCAATTATTCATATTGTCCAACACAGAAGTGTGCACTCACAATGGCTCAACGGCATTTGTCAATTATTCATATTGTCCAACACTGAAGTGTGCACTCACGATGGCTCAACGGCATTTGTCAATTATTTACATTGTCCAGCACAGAAGCACAGATGTGTGCACTTACGATGGCTCAACAGCATTTGTCAATTATTCATATTGTCCAACACAGAAGTGTGCACTCACAATGGCTCAACGGCATTTGTCAATTATTTATATTGTCCAGCACAGAAGCACAGATGTGTGCACTTACGATGGCTCAACAGCATTTGTCAATTATTCATATTGTCCAACACAGAAGTGTGCACTCACGTTGGCTCAACGGCATTTGTCAATTATTTATATTGTCCAGCACAGAAGCACAGATGTGTGCACTTACGATGGCTCAACAGCATTTGTCAATTATTCATATTGTCCAACACAGAAGTGTGCACTCACGTTGGCTCAACGGCATTTGTCAATTATTTATATTGTCCAGCACAGAAGTGTGCACTCACGATAGCTCAACGGCATTTGTCAATTATTTATATTGTCCAGCACAGAAGCACATAAGTGTGCACTCACGATAGCTCAACGGCATTTGTCAATTATTCATATTGTTCAGCACAGAAGCACAACAGATGTGTGCACTTACGATGGCTCAACAGCATTTGTCAATTATTCATATTGTCCAACACAGAAGTGTGCACTCATGATGGCTCAACAGCATTTGTCAATTATTTATATTGTCCAGCACAGAAGCACCAACGGCATTTGTCAATTATTTATATTGTCCAGCACAGAAGCACAGAAGTGTGCACTTACGATGGCTCAACGGCGTTTGTCAATTATTCATATTGTCCAACACACGAAGTTTGCTGAACTTTATCAAGAAACAGAAGTGTGCACTCATGGTGCCTCAACGGCATTTGTCAATTATTTATATTGTCCAGCACAGAAGCACAGAAGTGTGCACTCACGATGGCTCAACGGCATTTGTCAATTATTCACATTGTCCAGCACAGAAGCATAGATATGTGCACTTGAGATTGGCTCGATGGCATTTGCATCTTCCCTGACAGTTCTGTTTGCAGTTGCACTTGATTAATTCACGGCATGCTTTGGACGCTTCTGGGAGTTTTGTCCATTCAGGAACCCATTGTGCCATGTCTTTATCATTCATCCAGCCCCAATCCGATGGAGAGGGAATTTCGGGCTCAGCAATCAGAGCTTGTCCCCAAATATAACCAGCCTGGTATGCAGCCCGTTTAATATGTTGAACAAGCGCTGATCGAGTCGGAGGTATGTTTTCAAGTTGGCGGTTTCCATAAGCAAACAGATGTTTCCTGGCATCATTCACTCTGCTAATAGATGAAGTGCGGCTATACAGCAGTACAACATATCTCTCTAGCTGATCCATGACATAGTCGGTTATTTTATTGGGTGTGTGAGACAGATGATTGAATACTGGTGTAAGTTGTGGCAGCGATCTCCATACATCCCATGCTGTCTTCTTACCAATCCCATAGAACGATGAAACGGTATCGCACCCAGAGATGGCATGCATAAAAAGCAGACCCCAAGCTGAATCTGTACCCAAGTGATTTGCAATACCATGAGCAGATATCCATCTAAACTTTTCTCCGTGTCCAAATGCAATCCAGAGTTTACATCCTGGCAGAACACTAGCTGTTGCAATAGCTAATACAACAACATCTGTATCTGTGGCCACTATCACCACTTTGTTGTTACCCTGTCGGTGGGCATGAGCAGCATGAAGCATCATTCTGTAGTCAGCCTCCTCGTGATTACATGGTTGAAGTTGAGATACGCTTGATGGCAGGTTTGAAAGAACAAGTTCTTCATTGGTGGTTATGAGCAATTTCCCGTCTGGTACAGTGATTGTTGCTATGGCATGCGCAAGATACTTGAATAGCCCTGCTTTATTAGAGTCAACACGAAGAAAACTCTTCCAGTTTCCAGGAATTGTTGTCGTATCACCAATGCGAAGAGGTTGACCACCACCACGACATTGCCTTGTATACGCTTTGAGGCTGTTGGGTATATACACATCCCATATCACATCTAATCTTGTCACTGATAGCAACTGTTTGTCCAGGTAGGGGAGGAACACTTGGTGTACATAATCACTGAATGTCTTAACTGTAGTACGTGACTTTTTCGGTTCAAGCGCGTGTACTAGTGCTGCTCCATCAATGATTTTTACATCTACTTGCGGTGTGTCTTGTGGACATGGTGCTAATTCCTCAATACATTCAAGTAAGTCAGCCTTTGTACCTTGACGTGCCATGTTGTTTTCAGCTAGTGAAGGTGGCCATGCATGGTTCTCGTGTTCAAAGAAAGACTCCATATCTCCATCCCTGGTCTGGCATGATATATACATTCTTGAAAACAACTCTATATCGCTTTTCATGTGAACGATCTTCGTCTTTGGCTTAGAGGATGTATTTCTGGTGCCCGACTTGAACAAAGGAACATTGTTCTTGTGAATTGTGTCATAGAAGGGTTTTGATGTGCCTGAAAGACGCTCACCTACAAAGTTCTTGTACTGGGTCCTTCCAATATCTTCAGTTGATTTAACAGCCTGCACAACCTCTTCGGACATCATGATCTTAGTGTCCAAGGTATACAGATCAAAGCTTTCCTCTGCAAAGGGATTTCCCAATTCTTCAATGATGTCTGTGGTGTTTTTTACATGGGATGAAAAGGCCTTCTGGATACTTGGTATTTGCTCATGATGATTGTTGCCTGTCTTCTTTGATGAATTTTGAAACGTGTACTCATTGAGAATGCGTGCTATCTCTGGACCCGCTACCATCCATCTCCTTAGTGCTCCTTCATTCTCAGTTATACCGACTGCCCCACCATCGCCTTTTGCTACAGCATTTAATTGCTCATGTACCTGGTCATGTGCCATCATCGAAAACTTACGACAAGATTTCTGTGTAACAAAATTTCCTTGGAGAAATTGAGTAAAAGCACTGGGACATCGATCAGGAAGTTGCATAAGATCTGTCACATGGATTGATAGCCATCTAGCGTAGTGGAAGTGGTCTAATGCAAACATCCATGGGATGAAAGCTCCAAGCGTTTCCCTGTACATCAGAAAATCCCCTTCACGCTGAGAACGCATAAACTGCAAGAACAGCAGTTCGAGATGTAGCACTGTACTCCAATACCGGAATTGTGGATAACGGTCTTCCATATGATGACACCAATCAAAGAAGGAACGCTGGTCTTGCTGGGTAGTGTTTTCCTTATAAATGTCATATGCCTGAGACTGCAAATTGTACAAAGCTGCAGCAGTAACCTGGTGTGCCCATTGTCCTCTTGATATGTGAGATCCTTTCTGAAGACCCTCAGCTCTCCCTTCAGTCGTAACCTTTGCAGCATCCATCACATGAGCCCATCCGCTGCCATTCAGCCAGTCTCCAATAACGTTCAGCATTGCCATTTCTATGTGAAGCCCACCCATCAAAATGACATATCTGTCTTCTCCGTATTCACTGGGCCAAGACCATTGTATCTTTTTGGCAATGGCATATAGAGGTTGGTCAACTGTTAATACAGGAATTTGGCCTGGGTTGAGATGCTCCGTCGCTTGTTGGATGAGGTCCATACCATGTTTGACCATTGCGAGAGAATGGGCACTATCTCTAAACAAGGGCATCAATCCAATTATTGCAGGTGGCTTGGGAACTACAGCTTGTCTTTCAGCAAAATATGCAGACCATGAAATGTTGCATTGCTCAACTTGCTGATGATGTAGTAATTCAACGACATTCTTCAACCACTTGTATTGCATTTCATCTGATGTTACCTTTGCAGATTCTGTCATAAGACTGGTGTTTACAGGTTTTGAAGGAATTGGCTTGGTGTTGGGAAATGCAACTGGTGGGACATGTGTATATGTCTCTGGCAATGGTTTTATGCCTTTAGATTTCTCACTAAGTACAGCAGTGTCACCTTCATGCGCAGTGCCAGTTTCTCCTTATGATAAATGCTGTGTGAGGGATAATGCTGTGCCATGGAATTCATCTTGAGCAAGTGTAGATTTAGATTGGTAGTCAAGGTTGTCCATGTTCCCTGTTGTATGTACGCCGGATCTCATGTTTGTTGGTTTGACCACACCATCGCGCTCGTACGTTGCTATAACAGTGTTAGCAGTATCCGTTGACACCTCTAAAACTCTGTCATATGAAACTGATATGCCTTTTTCAAATAGGATATCAATGAGCTCACGCTTTCTTGTCTTGCTATGTATTAAGAGACCCAAATATAGTGGCAGGCAAGTTTCACGTTCAACATTATGGCGCACATTTTGGGTTTCTTTTCTGCTTCGTTTCATTGTGTTGAAGATGAGAAGTTGAGTCAGAGAAAGGACATTACTATTGATCTCATCATTCATTTTCGTCTGAGTTTCGATGCAAGTACCACCAAGAATCATTTGAACCAAGGTTGTAAGAGATGCAGGCAATATGTCGTACTCATCCGCAACAAGGGATCCTTTAAACTTATACTGCATTTGTAGTATTTCCTTTCGGACAATTTGGGCAGCTCTCATCAACACAACCGTATCACTATCAGGGTCATTGCCTCTTGCACCCAGTAACAAATCTCCAACATTTCCTGTGAAAGATAGTACTACTTCATAATTTGATTTGTAAGCTTCCAGACCAGGTATTCTTGATAGCAGCTTTTCCTTAAGCCTGGTTGAGTTAACTCTGCTAAATGTGTTCCCACCAAGCTGTTGAAGTCGATCTGTGTAGAGTTTTGTAAGATGAGCCAATTTAAATATATGTTTAATGTCACCTTCCATGTTTTGTTCAGCATCTTCAATATAATATATTAACTCTGCAAGAGCGATAGATTCTGGAGTGACAACTTGGCGGCTGGAAGTAGACTCTCTACGGTTGATAGATTTGTACCTAGTATATAGAGCAGTAAGGCATTGTTTGTGATACCATGCATCTTGGGCTGGCATGTCTGCCGATGAGAGCTTTGCAAGAAGATTAGTGTCTCTCAATTCGGTAACCATTCGCCGTACATTGCCATCTACGCTCAGTGTTTCCGCGTGATGGGTGTTTTGATCCAATGTATTGATTATTTTATCACAGAAGAAACATGTTGGCTTGTCCTCGTCACAATTTGGAGAGGAAAAATTCTTTCGAAGCTTACCTATTAGTGGAGAACATATAGCATTGGACTTGGGCATCCTTTTCCTTGCGCGTTCCACTTTCGTCTTGTTACATGCCACGTAGCACCGTTTATGCCATTTTGCGGAATGGCTAGCGAGTGCCAACTCAATTCCATTTCCATCATTTACACGGTCTAGATTAGTTATACATGGGGGAAGTGCATCCAATTCATGTAGAGCCTTTAGATTTACTGATAATGTATTGTATCCTTGATGCCTTTGCTCTTCTCTGCAATTTTTGCGATCAGGTAATATTTCACCAGTGTCCTCCTGACATATGACACACAAATCCCAATTGGTAGACTTGGACGGGATGACTGGTGAAATCAGAGGTGCAGAGGTGGACATGACTTATATCTGTGTAGGCATTATTTAATTAGTGTAGTGTACAGCACTAGACTTGTGCCTTCCCAATAGCCCAGAACTGTGACCCTGTAAACCTTGGTAGCAGAGACCTTGCTCTTGATCTTTATATCTTTGTAGAAACACTAGTAAACCTGATGGCTGAGCGTGTTCATCTTAATTACAAATGGATCAGAAAATTTACCTTGAGGCAACAATCTTCATGGTCATCCCCCTTGATATATTGTAATTATGATCTGACAGTAAATTGACAGCTGATTCATAAAACTGACCAATCTTAGCTTTCAGTGGACTAACGCTGTAAATCTAGTGCATGGTCGTATCTCGCTTAGAGCACCAACAGGTAGACCTATCAAGCAGAATCAACAGAGTCCTATAAATCAAATGAAAAATATGCGTAGCAGTTAATATCAGTTAACCTATGGAACTGCCATGGTTAACCTAATAGTAAAAGGTACATGTGTTTTCTGTTGTCACATACATGCTAAATTATTTATATTCTTTTTAGTATAGATATAGAATGTTTAAAAATGGTTTAACCTTTTGGTACCATATTTGGTGATCCATCCACTCTTAGAACTCTTGTAACATAAATAAGATTAAACTTCAGAATTGGACCTTTTCTCTCTTAATTTCTATCTTGCATGTTTATTTCCCCATTATCGATAACAAAGTAACCAAAGTCAATTTTACATAGGATGACAGTTGATATGTATTGTTTGCATCAAAGACTACGTTTCATTTAAAGCTCACTTTGAAAAAAGTATCATAATGTTATAGTAGTTGTTGCAAACAATACAAACGTCGCCATTTGATTACCCGAGATGAAGTTACTATCAAACTCTATACTATAATCAGCGCTAATTTTTAATACATCTTTACTTACCAAAACAAATCTGTACCGAGTTTGTTGAACAACAGCTAAAGATCGAGTCAACTATTACAGTCTACCATGAAGAACAACTTTAACCAACCTCTGAAAACACAATGGATAATATAAATAGTTGTATTACATTTGTATTTAGCGGTGTAACAAGAATATTGATGGAAGCAAGAATATTTTATGACTTGATCATAATTAAACAATTTCGGTTATATAATATGTTGTTATTAATTTGGGGCATTGGGTGAGTCTTCCAACAGAGTGGAGCCTCCAGTTTTGCACCTGATTCTATGTAAGTTTAAAAAGGAATTCAAACATATTCTGATAGCTTCATTCTAATCGCTTCATTTGAACAGATCTATTGTATGACTTATGTGGTATTAATCCTATACTAAGATAAGAATATTTCTTCACTTACCAAGGATTCTGTTCAGTATTTGTTAAACAACCATCCTGCATGAACCACAGCCTCTACCATAAAGAACAACTTTAACCAACCTCTGAAAACACAATGGATAATATAAATAGTTTTAAATGATGCATCAACCTTTAGTTTAGGCAATAGACATTTTCATGACTAATTAGTTTCGTACATGGACTAAATTCATTCAGATGATGGCCTTTGACTTAGTGAATACAGCAACTTAAAGAAGGTGAATTTGCATCGTGTGTGAACCGCGACGTATCAAAAACACATGGCAAAAAAGTTGAGTCACGGTTTGGCGTGGTACCATGCTTGTAAAGAGCAATTTTGTTTGATATGGTTACACAATATATAAGTCAAACATGAATCATAAAATAATTAAATAGTTTATTATATTTTTATTTAGTGGTGTAACAAGAATATTAATGTTAGGAGCACAGCCAACTAACTTCGATTAAAATGCTTTATTTCATGCCCAGGCACGAATGTGCGTTTTTTTCCTACTATCATGCTGGGGTGTGTAGGGTCAAGAATATGGATAAGCTTTTGATGGTAGTTGGTAGAAACTAAATACATAATTTTGATTAACATGTTGATATTTTATTTAGAGGGATAAGGGTGAGACTGCTTGCAAGTTTGGAGTGTTCTGTTGTCACCCCTATCCTACATGCACCTGTAGTAAGGTTAAACACAAATAAAAATATATTCTAATTGATTCATTTGACCAGAGATATTATTTTCCAAAATTGTGTCTGCATGCATGCAGATTATGGAATGTATGTCATTGTGTACAATATAAATAGTACAAGTATTTCCGATTTTCAAATGATTCTCTTTTATTTCTATATAACAATTTTCACTGTTCTTACCAACTTTTAGAAGTAGACGTTATTTGCACAAACTTCATAGCCAAGTGGTTGGTTACCCATTAAGCTTGAACCGCGAGCTGCAATAAGAACCATGTAATGCAAGATATAACATCAATTAAAGGTATATTATGTGATCTTTCCAGGGAACGCCCTCAACATCGAAAAAAAAATAGAAAGCAGATTTTCTTGCAGATTTACATTTCTGATCATAAATCATGCATACATTCCAAGTTACAGGGCGATACGATTCTTAATTACCTCAAAATCATGGTTTTAGAGTGAAAATAAACTGTCGGAATCCAGACAGTTTATATTTTTCACTCTAAATTCACTCTAAAACCATGATTTTGAGGTAATTAGGAATCGTATCGCTCTGTAACTTGGAATGTATGTATGATTTATGATCGGAAATGTAAATCTGCATGAAAATCTACTTTCTAAAAAAAATCATGAATAGAGGGCGCTCTCTGGAAAAGATCACATAATATGCCTTTAAAAAGAAACAATAAATAATGTAATAAATTATTTAATCAATTCTTTAATAATAATGAATAATAATAATATTAATGGGAGACCATGATATCAGACCATTGGTCCAGAGCTGAGCCTGTCCTATATATCTTGACCAAAAGAAATGAACATTTGTGTGATGCTCTGCATACAAAAACTGCTCAACTAGTAGTGGAGAAGCAGTACATGCAGAGCATCACACATGTTACCTATGTCTGCAGTTCAAGCTTTAAAAATTAAGGCCTACTAGTAGGACGGTACCGTAGACATACAATGATCTGAAGGTAAATTCAAATTGGATTTAAAATGTATTAATTGGAAAACAGGATTATAACAATAGAATAAATATAACAATGTCCCACACATGTGTATGATGCTCTGCATGTACTGCATCTCAATGTGTTACGGTACAGTGTCCTACTCTATATGCTATAATAATCAGATAATTGTTGAATGAACCTACACTACTTACTAATAGTAGCTATCATTATGTTTTTACCTGGAACCCTATTGGTATGAATTAATTGTCGGGTACTGCACACAGCACAGGCATGATAGTTGTTATGATGCAGTAACACATACGCTTTTATGGCCAATAAATGGAACATTACAAAAACTCACATATGTGTATGATGTACTGTATCGAGCAAAGAAATAAACATTTGTGTGATGTTCTGCATGTACTGATCAACTGGTAGTGGCGAAGCAGTACATGCAGAGCATCACATTTGCTATCGAGGTCTGCTGTTCAAGCAAAAATATGAGCACGCATTTTGATTTGACAAAGAAATATTGACCATAACCAATGTTTGTCATTTACTTCAACCTTAAATTATATTGTGAATTTGTGAAATATAGGAAGGAAATCTTGGAAAAAGGCCTATTATTAGGACTATACCGTAGGCCTACAATGATCTGAAGATAATTTAAAATTGGATTTAAAATGTATGAACATGAAATTCATAATTGGAAAACAGGATTATAACGATAGAATAAATAGAACAATATCTCACACATGGGTATGATGCTCTGCATGTACTGCATCTCAATGTGTTACAGTGTCATATATATGCTATATAATAATCAGATAATTGTTAAATGAACATGTGTACACTACAGTACTAATAATAGCCATCGTTATGCTTTAAATTGAGTTGTTATGATGCGGTTATGCATACGCTTAAAAGTAATGTCTCTGTCTTGAGGAAACCAGCTATTGCGGGACCACGACAGCATTCCGCGCCTGTTGTTTTTGGCATGTGGTGCGTCGCCAGACCGCGTTAAACTTTCGGATGAACGAGAGCACTCAGATCACGATGCTCTAATCCACAATTGTTTGTTGTGATTATAGTGTAGTGACATTATACTTCCTTCAATTCAAGTTCCGAATGACGTATCCTGTCACTGCATCCTTGATTCATTGATGCCTAAGAGAAAGTGAAATCCTAGGAGTGACATGTTGCAATAACTTAAGTTTCACTTTTTTGTAAGTAGGCCTAAGCTAACCCTAGGCCTACTGTTTTGTATAGCTTTTGTTAGTTGAAAAATAGCAGGCAATTTAACCAACTGTTTATATTATATTTCTTGTTGTATTAGAAACTGATGACATCACAACCATTTGGTACAAGGCCTTAGGCTTTCTATTTTTTTATAATAAGCTTAATAAATAGGCTTGTCACAGTCTCCATCTTCGAACTAACAAGTCACACCCCACACAATGTGTGCAAATCCTTTATACTTCAATCGATAGATTTATATTATGGTATCTTATAATACTCTATAACTTACTTACTAACATCCAAACTCACCATAGTTAAATGCTTCTTTAACTTGTTTCCACAGAGGTTGTTGATTCAAACTGTGATGAAATAACTGTTTACATTGGTATGTGGTAAATGCAGCTTGTAACCCCAATACTGCCCTCAATTATCAGCTTCAAATTAAGGGCTTCCTGCACCCTTTTTATGTCCAGAATTAAGGGGGTTGCACCCTTTTTTATGTCCAAGTAAAAATTGAAATATTGTTTATGTTACTTTGATGATTGTTTTTAGAAATGGTTTTAATATATCAACTAAAATGCAACAAATCAATTGTTAGTACTACATGAATGGTAGTATACATGGCAGCCATTTTGAAATTCAATATGGCCACCAAATTATAGTCCGAAATATGCGGACTTCTCAATTTATGTAATCTGAATCTTTTAATAGTTCTGCATGTCAAATTGCATGCATTCTCTCAGCGTGAAACTTATATAGGACTGTAGTATTTTACAAGCAATATATTGGTGAAAATGTGTAAAATTTGTTGAAAAAGAGCGATTTTGACATTTACGTTCACCAAACCGCCATTTAAAAGGTTTCCATGGAAACCACTCAATATTGAAATGTAAGTTACGCATCATAATTATGCTTAATTGCAGATGATATTAATAGCAATATCATGATGAAAGGTTGACAAAAACCTTTAAATAAGAGTGATATTTAAAAAAAATTGTCAAAAAATGTCAATTTTTGATGGTTTCCATGGTAACTAGTGGTAATCAATATATGATTGGCCCACCCAATCTATCCAAAATTGTATAACATGTTATTGGGAACATATTGGTGAAATTTCGGGGTATAAATCTCAAAAATAGTTGATTTAGAGCAATTTTACTAAATCTCCTATATTTTTATGGCGGCCATTTTGAAATTCAAGATGGCCGCCGCACCATTGCTCAAAAAATGTGGTTCCGTGGTTTTTTGAAATCAGCGCATCAAAACACCCCTATGTGCCAATTTTCATGCTTCCTGCCAAAAGTGAACATCTTGGCCATTTTTTGTTACATATCCGCTCCACTATATATATTCCAACATATTGATACCTGATGAAAATGTCCAAAAGTACAGGGTGTCCCAAAAAAATGTTAACACTCCGGGCACATAAGATATCTTAAAAGGACAGGAACACACTGGTCTAATCTTGATGTATTATGAAAGCTGAATAAATAAGCTTTCATTTGCATTTTATTGAGTTCCAATTGGTTATTTAGAACCGGAGATATGCTTCAGCAAACATGAGGAAGCAAAATCGGCTTGGTCCAATCCTCTCAGTATGAAAGTAAAGCTTTTAAAATGCACGAAGCAAGAAGCAACATGATTAAGTCACACACACACATCAGTTAATCTCTTTGTTCTTTTCAACGCATTCTTTCGATTCTTTTCAAGCTTAAAAGACATAAATAAATATATTCCACATCATTTATATAGGTATTTTGATTTATGGTTAATTTCGGTGCAATACTAGTTTTATTTCAGTGCAATATTAGTTAATTTATTTAATTGGATGGACCATTTCAACAAAGAACATGAACTGTTTCAATTTCAATTTTAAAGACTGCTTTACTGACAGCTACCCATTGCACATGGAAAAAGAGTGGAATATATTTATTCATGTCTTTTAAGCTTGAAAAGAATCGAAAGAATGCGTTGAAAAGAACAAAGAAGAGATTAACTGATGTGTGTGTGTGACTTAATCATGTTGCTACTTGCTTCGTGCATTTACTTTCATACTGAGAGGATTGGACCAAGCCGATTTTGCTTCCTCATGTTTGCTGAAGCATATCTCCGGTTCTAAATAATCAATTGGAACGCAATAAAATGCAAATGAAAGCTTATTTACTCAGCTTTCATAATACATCAAGATTAGACCCGTGTGTTCCTGTCCTTTTAAGATATCTTATGTGCCCGGAGTGTTAATATTTTTTGGGACACCCTGTATAGATAACATAAATTCCCTCTTGCCAAGAGCAATATGTATTACGGTTAGGTTTCATTCAGTATTATAAGTTTATTCCATGCACAATAATCCAACTATGTTGTAGAAGTAAACACTTCAACTAAAGAAAGTCAAACACTTTATTTAGGTCCTATGGAACAATATCTGATTACCCTTTAACCAAATGAGCTACATGGACATTTTACGGAATCTCTTTGCCACAATTTGGTACCACATTTGCCACCAAACAACAAAGATAAGTTATGATTAGCACCATTTTATGTTAGTATGTGACGTTTCCAAATTTCCAATAAGAAAGAAATAAAAATTTAAAAAATCCTGACCGTCCTACCTTATTTGTTGTTTTCATGTTAGGCCAATCAAACCATTTTCTTTTAAGGCCTAATCATGGCTTATCTTTGTTGTTTGGTGGCAAATTTGGTACCAAATTGTGCCAATAAAATTCATCCAAATGTCTTTGTAGCTTGTTTGGTCAACAAATAATCAGATTTCACTCTATATATAGGACCTAAACAAAGTGAAAGACTTTCTTTAGTTGAAGTTTTTTATTTAAAAATACTTATATATAAAAATCACAAGGATTTGCAAGAATAATGCACTTTTGTAAATTAATATATAAATGCATAGTGAAGGACTGGCATGTTACCAGCTTAAAGCATTGAATAATCTATATTATTGTAAAACTGCATTTGATTATTTCACAACACTATAGCATCAAAAAGTAAGAAATGTACAGAGTGAAAACTGAATTTATGAATAGTGTGAAATTACCGTCATACTATTAGGCTATATTAAAAATAAATTGCTCAAAGCTCCCACGCGTGTTAGTTAATTGGTGTGCGTTAGATTTTTTTTTTTTTTTTTGTCTTCAGATTTTCATTGATCACATCATTTTAAATACAAAAGGTCACTTTTACAAGGATTTCAATATTTTATATTTATACATTTTTTTTTTAAATCTAAAAATAAACCGCATTCCGCATTAGGTTTTGAAAAACTGAAGAGCTTTGAGACAAAAGATTTTTTTAATGTAGCCTTACAACATAGCGATATTAATGGTTAATTTTGCATTGAAATTCCAACAGAAAAGAGTTACTGAGTGCCTATGATAATCAAGATGTTGTGGTACAGCTACCAAGAGGAAAGTTGATATCAGATTATAAATGGATATCAGTCTGGTGTAAAACAGCAGAGGTAAGTGGATTTTATATATTCTAATAATGACACAGATTTCAACATCAAAATGTATAGAAATGTATGTTGAAACATTGTCATTTAACACCCACCCCTTCCCTCTATTTGGCCACCATCTTGAAAATGGCTGAGAATGGAATGGAATTCATGACAACAACATGCCCAATAACAATGTCAATTACCTGAATGGCCTGCATTTAAGGAGGGACTTAAAGGAAGTTTGTTCTTGAATTTTGTGAGTGCTGTAATTATTGAACTAAAGGGGTCAAAAAAAGTAAGTCCCCCCCTAAAATTAGATTACTTTTGGTTACATAACTTCAAACACGATTAAACGTTTCGAAAAGTTGAAACGATTATGAAAAGAAAAAACGCTTGGCTACCAACAGAAAGTTTTACATTTTCGATATCAAGTTTACTTTTCCCAAAACAGTCACATTTCCCCAAAATGATGTTTTCAGAAAAAGTGGCACTTGGTCCATACCAGTCAATTTAAAAACTCTCTCTCGTGATTATTTTGTACGAAAATTAGACCAAGTGTGTTTGCATAACTCCGCACAGGATTGATCGTTTTGAGAAATTTAAAAACTTGTGAAGAGAAAAAGTGCTTGTCTTTTCACAGAAAGTTTCTCCCGTTCAATATCATGTTTACTTTTCCCAAAATTGTCTCAGTTTCCCAAAACGATGTTCTCAGAAACAGTGGCAATTTTCAAAATCCTTTACAATTTTGTTTGCGTAACACCCCCACACAATTAGACGTTTTGAGAAATTGAAACTTTTCTGAAAAGGAAAAACGCTTAACTATCCGTACAAAGTTTCCTATTTTCAATATCATGTTTACTTTTCCCAAAAAAGTAAAATCTCCCCAAAATGATGTTTCCATTAACATGAAATTTGCCAAAATCCAATACAAGTAAGTGCCACTTTTTCTGAAAACATCATTTTGAGGAAATGTGACTGTTTTGGGAAAAGTAAACATGATATCGAAAATGTAAAACTTTCTATTGGTAGCCAAGCGTTTTCTCTTTTTATAATCGTTTCAATTTTTCAAAACGTCTAATTGTGTGTGAAGTTATGTAAACAAAAGTAATCTAATTTTAGGGGGGGGACTTACTTTTTTTGACCCCTTTATGACTCAAATGTATATAAAAGTATAGATTTTTGGAAAGGAAATGGATCAGAGAATCCAAATTTGGCATCAATTTTGACCAACATTTTTTATTTTTTTGAGAAAATCACAAAAACTTTTTTCACCCACATTTTTTTGAACAAAGCTAACAAAAGTTTTGACTAAAAAGTCCCCAAAAAATAATCCATTTTTTTTTCTCACTTTTTTGGCACTTTTTGGTCAAAATTTTCAAAAAATATTAGATTAGTTTAAAAACAAAAAAATCCTCCTTAAGTAAGTGTCTTTACATCAACATCAGCGATTAGGGCATTTTGTACTCAAAATTATATTTGTTAGCTTTGTTCATAAAAAATTGGGTCAAAAAATTGAATTTTATGATTTTCGCAAAAATAAATCAACTTTTTAAATTAAAATTGACACCAAATTTGGATTCTCTGATCCATTTCCTTTCTAAAAAAGTATACTTTTATATGCATTTGATTAATAGTTCAATAATTACAGCACTCACAAAATTCAAAAAATCAAATCAAAAACTTGATCAGCCATTTTGAACACCCTTGTAAAGCCAATTAGTGAGAATGGGAAGGGTTTAGTTGAGGATCCCAATGCATAGACACAAGGAATAGATAGATAGATATGCAGCCAATTTCAACGTAGATCCTACTGCTTGGTTTTATGTAGGAACAAGTTATGATTCTCAGAATACCTAAACTCATAAATGCTCAACTTGCAAATTTCCTTTTTGATGGAACTGTGGTTGTTAGAGGTCTATCAAATTTGTTTTCGATCATTTTACAATATGCGCTCATGGCATACACACATCATTCAGAGATTCTGTGCGCATATGCATGTCTCCCCATTTCCCCTCTAAGCTTCGTCCCATATTCCCCTCTTGGTTTTGATTAAAATTTTCAAGAATAACAATGATTAAATAGAGATACGCATGTTTTGTTTTCTGATTGAATGTTTTCTGATTTCTGATTGTTTTCTGATTGAATGTTTTGATAATATGTATCAAATCTTCTCTCCAGGTCAATTTTGGCCATGTTATGATCCCAGATGGCCAATTCATTTTATTGTAATATGAAGTTAAACTTTCGATCTCAACACAAGAAATATTCACCTGGAAATTTCAGGTGTTACTACACCTTTCATCAGCAGACTAATGACTCGACTTGACCTTTTGGAGGTGTGACGTCAGAATCGGGTCATAGACTCTTGGTAATTTGTACCTGCCCCGTCTTTGTTGAGTGATGGTTGGTTGGCTCTGATGTAAATAGCCTCCTTGACACCTCTCTCGAACCAACGAGGATCCCTATCCAAGATCTTGACTTTGTCTAAGTCAACACTGTGTCCTGGTGACTCAATATGGATGTGTTGGGATACCTCGGTCGAGGTGGAACTAGGGCGCCTGTGCTCTAGAAACCGAGTCTTTAATGAGCGTTCGGTTTCTCCGATGTATGATTCGGAGCAAAGACCCCGGGTAGTCTGACCCTGACAAGGGATCATGTACACTGGGCCTAGAGTGTCCTTCTTCTCAGTTTTGTCTTTTGGAGAGACCAGAAGTTGGCGTAGTGTGCGCGTGGGTTTGAAGTATGCGCGTATCCCGTAGTTTCCGAAAATCCTGCGGAGAGCCTCTGATGTGCCCTTGATATAAGGCAACACTACGTGTCCTTTTGCCTGTTTCTCACTGTCTTTAGTTTTCGGTTTGACCTTACCCTTAGGTTTGTGGACACGGTCAAATGCCCACTTCGGGTACCCACACTTGGTCAAAGCTTTATCGACGTGCTGCTTCTCTGTTGTGATGTCAACCTGGTCAGTGATGACAGTATCAGCCCTGTGGTGTAGCGTTTGAATAACGCCCAATTTGTGCTGGACAGGGTGATTTGACGAGAAGTTCAAATATTGATCTGTGTGGGTTGGCTTCCGGTAAATCCTTACGTCAAGGTTACCGTCTGGTTTAATTACTGTCAGAGTGTCTAGGAAGGCTAATATCCTATTATCTTCACCTTCTGTAGTGAATTTGATGTCCGGATCAATGGAGTTGAGGTGATCAGTGAACTCATTTTATTGTAGTATTGAATGATATAACACAATTAAATGACAGAGATTCTGGTCAAATATCTGGTAATTTTTATCATATATTTTTCTCCAGGCAAATTTTGGCCATGTCACAGTACCAGATGGTTTTATGGCTCCAACCGAATACCTTATAACTACACAAGATGGCAGTGGAAATGCGGTACCAGCAGAATTGGGATTTCCTTCACGGGTTCACAATGTACACGCTGATAAAGTGTACATTATTGACACTCGCAGAATTAGAATTGAAAACTTGGATTATGACGGCAATGCACCAAGTGAGTATGAAATTATCTTATCAATGAATAAAAATTAAAAGGTAATTTGATTGATTTAAAAAATGATTGTAATAACAATATTTATGGTTACAAGATTAGAATTGTGTTCAATATTGGAAGTATAGCAGCCTTTCATGCCGTTCCATGCTGTTACTTTTTGTAGTCGTTTTTGATTTGTTGAACATACATAATTTGTGGAGGCATGTATTTTGAAAATTGATCAAAGTGTGTAAACAGTAGCTGACATGTTGGAAGGTTTGTTCCCTATACTCTATTTTATTTCCTCTGGACAGCTCCAACATTTATAGATGCAACATTTATGTATCTCTCACCTTTCTACATGTGTGGGGGTGTGTGTGTGTATACGCCAGTGCCAGTAATAGGTACTCATATTAATGCACTGCAATCAGTGGATGATGCAGTGATGTCACTGTCTCAAGGAAGGAAAATAGACTATAGTATACAAATATATACTGCCATGAGAGACTCTGGTTAAAACTATGGACCCGAGGTGACTGCAATAGTGCTATTTTGCTGAGGGGCGCAGGGCCCCTCAGCAAAATAGCACTATTGCAGTCACCGAGGGACCATAGTTTTAATCCAGAGACTCGAATAAAGGCAGTATATATTTGTTTTATATACGTCATTCATATATTTCTAGTTCCATAAAATTCAAATTCAAAAAATCATCCGGTAAGTTCCAATCTTCATCAGATAAAAAGTTTTAAAAGTTTAATTCAAAGGCAGTGCATCGAACAATCGTCACGCTGCGCCCGGGGATGCAAATCGTGCTTCCTCTTGCGTAGTACAACGCCGCGTGAAACTACCGGCGCACAGGTGCGCCGTAAATAGTCTTCTTGGGAGCCGTAAATAATACTTTTGGGAGCCGTAAATAGTACTTTTGGCAAAATAGCGTGTTTATTTTTGATCATGTGACCCACTTTTAACCAATCAATGGACAAGAATATATGAATGACGTATATAATTGCTATTTCTTCCATGGAAAATAAATTGTGATTATGTGAATTTTTGAAATCTAATTTGATGATCAAAAAGGTTGATTAAGGTGTAGACCTGCAGGTCTATAATGTGTGTGGATATTTGCAAGCTAATCTGGCTGCCATAGCACTAATCTTATCGTAATACGAATTGTACGGTATTGTGCAATAGACTTGTTGTAGTCTATAGCAGACACAGGGAAGTCTATGTTATTTCAATTGGTCAAGGAGCAGTCCTTTGGAATAGGTTCTTTTAGAGGCATATTAGTAGTAGGCTAGCAGCAACCTACCTTAAGAGCTCTTGTCAGAGCCCCCATATCTGTACAGTGGGCAAGGGGCAGTTCACCTGAACGGCTCTTTTCAGAGCCACCAATCTTTCTCACGTAGGAATGGGGCACCTACCTTTTATATCAACCTATTTTTTTTAAAAACTCTTTTCAGAGCCACTAATATTGCAAGTTGAAAAGGGGCACCTACTCTCAAATCATCAGACAGGGGCATCCTAAATGATGATAGTATATAGAGAAGTGGCAATCTATATGTTGTGCTTATAATAATTTGGCCCTGAAGAAGTCAGAGCTAATCCTGACAAAAGTTTCAAACTTGTCCGACGGCGATCCCGTTAAACTCTTAACCTATACTAATTTTTATTTTATTCAACAGATGCAAACTATTGGATTGGAATGGGTGATACTCCAAATGTTGAAGGTTGGCCAGCCTGGGATGAAAACTGGAGGTAGGTACTAATAAATATATGAAGCATTTTGAATTTTATTGATATGTTATTGATTTATTGAATTCATATTTTGATGAAACTTTGTGATTATCTGTGTCAAGTGTAATTGGGTTAGGCATTCATGTTTTTATCAAAACGTACATGATTTTTTACATATCATTGACGTTGTCTTTTAGTGTGAGATGGTGTTACCATAAGTTAAGAGCTATAGCTTGACATTAAAAGTTAGACCACATACTCAGTCAATAATTGTTTGAATGTCAATCGGTAAATCAGTAACGCTTGTACTTGTATTTTGTCCGATACAGTGATCAGAACATACCAGACGGTGGGACTCAACCATTTACTCAGAAGACTGTCATTGTTACTATCCCTCCACCATACACTGTTCATGATATTGGCTATATTGGATTATGGTGCATAACTTTTACTCAGGATTTTGGTCATCTGGACATACCAGATCTGTCGGGTGTGGACATTCCACCCTATGTGGAAGATCAGGTAAATTACAACCGGGATAACAACATACCATTTGTATACGCCATCAAAATCAGGAACGGAGAATATATCTCTGGTATTATCTGCCCACTGGGCAGGTTTATTATATAACACAATTCTCCTTGGTTCATATGAATAACAGTTTAGAGTGAAAGTCATTCAGTGTATAAATCCAGTGATGATTGAAGGGATGAACCCCTCCATGTGAAGTTTCCACACACACCCCTCTGCGGGATTTTAAATGATCAACGCAGACGGCTCCAAATTGTCCAATAGATACCCTTGTCCTTTCCCTCAATAGGGTGGTGGTTGGGGTTGACAGTGGTTGACATTACCTTCCGAGCGATGAGGCGCGAGGGGAAACTACCAGATGAACCTGTTGCATTGTGGGACATCCCCACCGGGGGTAGGGGGACGTCATGATGATGAATAGGTGATTTCTCGCGTCTACAAAATACATTGCATAGGCTTGCAATGTCATTTATTCTTTATCTTCCTATAGTTCTGTGTGTATCACTATTCCTCCCTATGTGGAAGACTGGGTAATGTATAAACACTTTGCAGCAAGAACTAAAATTGTGATGAAGTACATCAAACTGAGGGACCTTGCAGCTGTGTGTTTTTCAAGATATAGACGAAAACAGACAGAAACAAAATAAGGAAAATAATAAGAATATAGGAGTCATTTTCACTCGTAAAATCTAAATGCCTTGATAAATTGTGATAAATTTTGTATCATTTTAAAGCTTAGAAAATGCTCTGAGAGCACACATAATAAACTCAAAATGACTTCACCTGCAAAGCCCCCCACCCCCTTTTGACATGCTATGTCACAACTATACACATTTTGATCCAACTTGTTTAACATGTCATATTCTAATTGTGCAACTTATCATACTTGAAAAAGTGCAATATGAAAACTGACATTTTTGTAGCTCAACATGCCCACATCAACACACTATTTATTGATTTTCAAATACTAAAGCTGTAACTTTTACTGGAAGAACTGATTTATACTTTCCAAACATTCTTTGTCCGTAGGGTCCTTATTATGGTGCAGATCTGGGTCCATTTTCTGGAGATGGTTCAAGCAGCCCAACTCTACATGGTGTAGATGGTACTGTGTTTGTTATTGATGAAACAAGAATTCAGATCATAGGATTCACATATGATGGACAGGGACCTGGTAAGTCAAAATATAGAAGTAAGAAGGGTGCTCGTTATGTTATGTAATATTTGAATAACAATAACAAAATTCAATTGGATAAGTGTACTAGGAATTTTCAATTTATGTTTCTCCAATTATCATAAGGCGACAAAAAAATTGAAGAAATTGTTGGTAAATTTTTAACAAATTTTGAAATGTTTGAAAACATTTTTAATTTGGTCTGTCGGGCCATATGACAGGGTTTGAGCCAATAAAGGTCAACCTTTCTGTCATGTCACTGAAGAATAGATTCAGGAATACATTGTAATTTATCTGTATTGCTTCTGTCTTTTCAGCGAAGAATAGACGACACTTGTGTGTTTTGATTGACTTCTTGAAAAACTCTCTGTCCAAAATCTTTAAATCAAAGTATTGGATTGTAATTTACACTATATATCCCAATACAATGAGCATTACTATTTAAAACTTTTACTTTAAACAACTCCTTACGCACATTTCATTTCAGATGCGTATGTTTATGTTGGTTCAACAAACTCACCCAGTGGAGATGGTATGATTGCCTCTGTAGATGGCAGGTGAGTCAATGTGTAAATCTGGGCTTTATAGCATTTCATCTCAAAAGTTAATTAAATGGGTCTAACTGAAAAATAAACTGTGGGACTTAGCATTGTGGGATAGACTTGCCCATCCACACATAGACCATTTCAAATTAAGATCGGAAATCTTCGGAAAAACAGGTCACGTGGAGTAGGTGCGATGTGCGTTCTCTCGCCACAGTTGATCGCATTCACAGCATTGTCCTCGTTGGCTGTCCGCCTAGTGATTTACTATGTTTATATACACGCGTGCACACATGAGAAGTGAAACGTGGAACAAGAGTATTTAGTGTTTTTATCAACAAAGGCATTGTCCGGCAAATTCCAAATGTATCGAGCAGACGGTAAAAAGTGAAAATATTACCCCAAATCTCTTTAATCTCACCGTTTTTGTTACTAAAATGCCGCAACATCAATTTTTTGAGGGATACAATCTATCACCAATACCAGCGCAATCTACCACACGGGCAGACGGCTGAAAAACACGTTTGTTTTTCTCCGGCACATGGACATGACCTGTGAGCTGACAGGTCATGTAAACCGAGTGTCAAACACTCGGCTAATCGGAAAACATTCGGAATCTATCGTATATTTTCGGATTTGAAATGGTCTATTATTGGCAATTGGGGGAAGTGGGTGTATATGTGTTTTACATCAATGATTGTTGGCATAGGCAGCGGAAGTGAGGGGACAAATGCCAAATGCCCCATAGAACACTTGTATCAAATATGTCCGTGCCCCCCCCTCCCCCACCCCCACCCCCACCCTAAATTCCGATGCTTCCGCCGTCATTGATTGTCAGCAACACCATCATAAGGGAATGTGGGTAAATAAAATCAGCTAGAAACAAAATAGCAATGACAATCATAATCCTGTGTATGTGTGTTATTTTTTTGTTTTTTTGTGTGTGTTTAGTTCAGAGAAGCTTGGTGAATACACTAATGAAGACATCATGGTGACCCTACCACAAGGGATGACAATCAATGACTTTAAGTGGATTTCAATCTGGTGTAGGCAAGCTGTGGTAAGTTACTTAGTGTACCTTTTCCTTGCACTGTTAGAGAAAGGGGAAATATTGAACCCAGGACCTCCATATCCTAATAAGATGCTTTAACAACTGACCCATCAAGAAAAACATTGGTATCAGGGCAATATCGTGTTCTTTGCCCAGCACATGCGCAGTGGACTACACACATACGGAATAAGCTGTGACATACATTGTGTTCATTCCGTGCTGGGCAAAGAACACAACATTGCTGGTATCAGTGCATTACAAATACATTAGAGCATTATAAATGCTTCTAATTGTCTAGCGTTCAAAGCCCCATATAATATGTCCTTGACTGGGAGTTGAACCCATAATCTACCATATGCTAGGCAGAGCACTACCAACTTAGCTAACTAAAGCAATTGGTATCTATGCATTAGGATTCAAATGCCTATATTTATGAGGTAAATGTTGTTGTTACAGTTACATTGCTGTGTATTTATTAAAGGTGTATGTTCCGATCACTTTTTTTGGACTATGATTTTTTTTTCACATCAAGATATTTTGATATCAGAAGAATCCCCAAATTTTTCTCATTATGTCTGTAAAATCTTAGGGGCCAGAAAGTTCCATTTAGAAATTATAGGCTAAAATGTGGTGAATTACTGCCAAAGGTGGTTAACCACCAACCAGTCTGTGTACTTCTCAATGGGCAAATATTTGGTGACCTTGTGCTTCTAAAAATAGAACCCTTGGAGTTATGCAACTCAAATCTTGGAATGGGACAATTTTAAGCATGACCTTTCATGTAAAATAAAAACATAAAGTTGAAAATCGGGCCAGCAATCGGAACATCTACCTTTAACTCTTTCCTGTCAACGTTGATTGCTAAATATACTTGCAAACTTTTTACCCTATACAGGCCAACTTTGGTCATGTGGTTATAGACTCTGGCTTCCAGGCACCGGCTGAACACAACTTACAACAAATGCTTGGGTTTACCCCAGCACTACATGGTGTTGTAGCGAATGCTGTTTATATCGTTGATGAGAGGACGTTACGCATCGAGAACTTGAATTATGATGGAGCTGCACCAGGTATTATTAATATACATTTAGCTTCAGTTATGAAAATAAGGCTTTTCGTTTATATGAGCAAAATATTTTATGTGGTGAAAATTCTCTTATAAATTCCATTTATTAATTCTATTTCTTCAGATACCTACTATTGGGCTGGTGTTGGCGTACCTGACGAAGATGGTTTTATTGTATTAGATGAAAACAAAAGGTAAATGCCATTCTGCCAGTGAAGTGATTTCAGACCCCCCTGGTAACTTGATCATGCACTTTTAGGGATCATTTTTCATGCCATATACTTTATATGGTGATCATTTCGATTGGGATTCATGATTTAAATGCATTATCAAATTGAAATAGTGATTAGATGCAGGCAAATCTAAAGTGTCCCATTAAAAGACGTAATACAGGGTGTCCCAAAAGTGTTGATAACGGTTTGTATCTCTTTTGAAATATTATACTCAGGCCAACAACAAAAAATAGTTGTGTTGCCCTCATCCGGCCGGGTCAAAATTCCGAAAATGTGGGCTGGGTTGTTTTTTGTTTTTTTTAAAGAATTTCTTCTTTTTTTTCTCTTTTTTTTTCAAGATTTTTTTTTTAAGGTTTTTTTTTTCAAGATTTTTTTTTCTCAAGATCTTCCAATCCGTGAAAATTGCACAGAGATGGGCAAGACACCAAAATATTCACCATTGGGTTGAAAATACATCCAGTAAGCATTTTCCTTAATATCTTCACACATGTTGACTGAAATAATAGGTATAAAATTGTTGATTTGGTCAAATTAAAATTTAAAATGTTTAAAAAAATATCCGGCCGGCCGATCTTCCGGATTTTAGGCTTGTTGCATGTTCCTCCCATTTAATTTATGTGGATATTTTTCAAAAAGGCTTTCACTTATTACATTTTGTGCAAAACATAAATAACGTTCATATTAAGGATTATTCCAATCTGAAATTAATAAGAATAATTGTGAACACCCTTTTTTCTCTTCACTTTTTATTTTATTCTCTTTCTCCCTTCATTTTATTAAGCTCATTATTATGCGCATTTATATGAAAGTACAGTTTTACAGTTCAGAAAACTTTCATCTGTACTGGCAAGACAGATAGCTGCTAATGTAAGTTTGGTACCAAACTAATTCTACTAGTCTTCTCTGTCTCTATTAAACATGTATTTAGATTCATACTGCAAACTATTTTAGCGGAGATAAAAAGCTTTGATAAGGTATCAGCACTTTTGGGACACCCTGTACCTATCTAGGATTTCACACTTACCCTTTGTTCGTGTATGTTTTTTAACCAAGATGACCTGTAATTTGGCCCAAGAATAATCTGAATAAGATATTGAAATTATTCAATATCATGATGATTCATAAATAATTGGAAATCTTATCTCTACTCAGATTATTCCATGTGATATTTCCTAATTCAAGATTTTGTTTTTGGATACTATCTACAATGAGAACAAGCTCAGCACTTGCTTGAGAATGTTGGGAGATCTCAATCAAAATGTTACATTGTCAACTACGGTGTATGCTCCATTGACTTTTGAGCACAAAATAGTGATGATTTTGTCACATTGAGATTGAGATACCTCCAATATTCTAAGTCAACTTGTTGAGCTCTGAAACAAGTGATTACTATAAATGTAGTCTTGTTGAAAAGTTTACCACATCAGCTTTCCATTGATGAACAGCACACTATGAACAAATAATGAAATATACACAATTTGGGCGATTGCAAACCAATTCTGATTATTATTTTTTCGAGGGATTTATTTTCCAATTCCATTTTTGATACTCTTTACAGCGAGAACAAGCTCACCGAATTGACAGACAAGACAGTGACCATTTATTTACCTGAAGGCAAGACAGTGTTTGATATTGATTACCTGAGTCTATGGTGTAGACAGGCTTCTGCTAACTTTGGTCATGTGACCATACCACCACGTAGTCAACTCAACGTGATTCCATACATAACAGAGGTAAGAATGTAAAGGAAAAGAATGTTTATGGAAGATTAGTGTATGTTTGTTTTTCTATTTTTGTGTTGCTACGCATGCAGCACTCTGGTGGCAAGAGACAGAAACAAGCTCGCTTTTTTAATTTGATTTAACACTTTCCATGCGGCAATTAGTTTTACCTTTTCAAAACAGATTTTTCAGAAACCTTTTCCAACTTTAAAAGCCTATCTCAAGAATTACTGAACCAATACTAGGAATGTTTGTACTTATTTCAATGCATTTCTCATGGTGATAATTTTGACAATTTTGACACATTTTGTAAACTTTTGGAATGTCGTCTGCAGACTCCTGCCGTGTGGAAAGTGTTTAACTACAGAAATTGTGTTATTTAATTAGTTATCAGATACCCATTATGCACAATGTCAAGATGCCATTTTCAGGATATTTTGAGAATTTTTCAGGCAGTTTGAAATCAGTTTTGCTCAAATTAACACATCTCTTTTACAGTTATATATCACTATTCCATTAAATAGACACTAGTGTCATAGATATATCATCGTGGTTGCAGACAAGTTTAATGAAGACTTGGTTTAGAAAATTACTCCTACTATAGGACATCTTTTCAACCACTTCAACCACTAACTAGATATATTTACTGTACTTCTTACTTTACAGACCCCGTATTATGGTACCTTTATTGGCAAATTCCCTTCTACCGCGGTCCATGGTGTAAAGGGAGAGGTGTATGCTATTGATGATTCACGACTCTGGCTGATTGGGTTCTCTTATGATGGTCTTGGACCTGGTAAGTCTCACATCATATGCCTTCTGAAAATAAATGTTTCATTTCCTATGCCACCATCACATAATGGTTTTGTCTGTTGTTTTGGGATTTTTTTGTGTGCAATATGTCAATACGTACAGGTATCTTCATTTTCAAAAATATTTATGACTGTTCCTTTTTTTTCAGATACCTTTTTATGGGCTGGCAAGACTGAAATCCCAGATTCTACTGGAGAAATTATCCCCATTGAATATGCAAGGTAGGTTGTTGAATAGATCGAAGTCTATAAGGTAAAGATTATATTTTTGACAAATGCTTTGCCATCACAGAACCATATGTTATAGTTAGACAACCAATAACCATTGCTTGAAATCCCACGGAGAAACACTTAAGCGATGTGGAATTTAACAAGCTCTTGGCAAAATAAAGATTCCACCAACACAATAAAATCAAGAAAAAAATGTGGTCAACATTTTCAGAGTGTATCTTCAAGAAAAGGGCCAAGCGCGAAGTGGATAATTTTGAATAGCTCGATTGAAGAGTTGCCTGATAAAAAACAAGCTTATACTTTAATAGCAGCAATTCTCGAACGATTCTACGCTGAATTAAGACGGGGAGACAGGGAATTTTACTATTTTTATGGTTAAAAGCCTGATATAATTAATAAAAATAATATAGAATGGCTTGTTTTTTAGGTGATGCAAGAATATATTGCACGCGTTCTAAACATATTTTACTCGTCTCCAACTCGTGCAAGATATTCTTGTATCACCCTGAAAGCCATTCAATATTATATATAAATTGAAAAATGTATCTAACCTCATTCCAACAGAAAAGAATTACTGAGTGCCTATGTTAGTCAAGATGTTGTGGTACGGCTACCAAGAGGAAAGTTGATATCAGATTATAAATGGATATCTGTATGGTGTAAGACAGCAACAGTAAGTAGATTGACTTTGGCATAATAATGTCACCAATTTTAACATCCAAATTTTTAAAGAAAACATACACCATGAGATTCTCATTCAGAGGTTGAATTCCATGAGCGTTGATTTTATTGTAGTATTGAATGATAACAGAATTAAATGACAGAGACTCTGGTAAAAAATGTTGGTAATATTTATCATATCTTTTCTCCAGGCAAACTTTGGCCATGTCTTGGTACCAGATAGCTTTATGGCTCCAACTGAATACCTCATAACTACACCAGATGGCAATGGAAATGAGATACCAGCAGAATTGGGATTCACTACACGAGTTCACAATGTACACGCTGATAAAGTGTACATTATTGACACTCGCAGAATTAGAATTGAAAACTTGGATTATGACGGCAATGGACCCAGTAAGTGTATTCTTTGTTATCGATGAATAGAATTGAAATAATGTTTTGATTCATTTAAAGGGGAATTGAAAAATACATATAGGAGTGCGCCCTCAATTTTGGAAAACAGTTTTTTTGTACTTAAGTAATACTTGGGCATATACTAACTACCATCTGAAACCGTTTACCTTAATTTGCCCGTCTATCGTGTAAAATGTCACGATTTGGTAATTTCGGTGTAGATCACATCAAAATTGTCAACACCACTCGCCACATAAATTGCTTCAATCAAATTTGTATCTAGCGCCATTTTTAACCATTTCCCCATAAATTATTACACTTCAAGGTTCCTACGTACCTTATCTTTTGAATCAATTATTTTTTTCAAAATTTAAGTTTTCTTGGCAATCTCTTAATGTCCCTTTAAATATCATTTGAGGTGTGGAAATTTGAATAGAGTCCCATTGAATTAACAGCCTTTCTGCGTCGATATACAGTCATCAAAATAGTATCTGACCGGGTAATAAAAATTCAAAGAATCAGCATTTTTAGGGACATTTGATGCCAAAAATGGATTCTCTGGCTCATTTCCTTTACAAAAATGTATACTTTTATAAAATACATCACTTTAATAGAACCTAAGTTACAGTGCTTGATAAAGTTCACAACACCCTCCTTAAGTGTTAAATAACAGGACAGGGGCAAGGATAGTAAAAGGTTTGTTCCCTAGTTCTTTGAACCAATTTGATGATACAGGTTAGTGTGTAGAGATATAGGGTATAAACCTAATGGTTCATAGAGGGTGGCAATAGACCATTTCAAATTGAGATCGGAAATCTTCAGAAAAAACAGGTCACTTTCAGTAGGTGCGTTGTGCGTTCTTCGCAACAGTTGATCGCATTCACAGCATTGTCCTAGTTGGTTGTCCGCCTAGTGATTTACTATGTTTACATACAAGCGTTGCGTGCACACATGAGAAGTAAAACGTGGAACGAGATTATTTTGGTTTTTTTGTCAACAAAGGCGTTGACCGGCAAATTCCAAATGTATCGAGCAGACGGTAAAAAGTGAAAATATTACCCCAAATCTATTTCATCTCACCGTTTTTTGTTACTGAAATGCTGCAACATCAACTTTGTGAGGGATACAATTTATCACCAACACCAGCTTAATCTACCACACGGCAGGGTCAGAATTTCCTCAAAGGTTGCGAGAATCCATTTAGATTCCTGCAGAGGATTTTGCGAGAATCTATGGATTTTCCTCCATTCAAATTATGTGTAGACAGAATGTCTCTAAAGGAATCAACATGGATTCTCTCAACTTTACCAGCGGGAATCTTTGCGAGAATGGATTCTCGGATTCTCCTCGAAATTCTGACCCTGCACGGGCAGACGGGTGAAAAACACGTTTGTTTTTCTCCGACACATGAACATGACCTGTGAGCTGACAGGTCATGTAACCGAGCGTCAAATCACTCGGCTAATCGGAAGCATTCGGAACTGATCGTATTTGAAATGGTCTATAACAGTAAAATAAATCTTTAATGTATCCCGGCTACCATATCACTATTCCCATCTTAATAACAATTTTCCTTTCTTTATAACAGATGCAAATTATTGGATTGGAATGGGTGATACACCAAATCCAGATGGTTGGCCAGCTTGGGATGAAAACTGGAGGTAGATACTATCAAATATTTGAAGCATTTTGAGTGCTATTGATGATGTTATTAATCTTGTGTATTTTTCTCCGTCAATAATACTAGTGGTTTAAATGTCAGTCAATAAATTAGTAACGCATGTATTTGTCTCTTGTCTGCTACAGTGATCAGAACATACCAGACGGTGGCACTCAACCATTTACTCAGAAGACTGTCATTGTTACTATCCCTTCACCATACACTGTTCAGGATATTGGATATATTGGATTATGGTGCATAGATTTTGATCAGGATTTTGGTCATCTGGACATACCGGATTTGTCGGGCGTGGCCATTCCTCCCTATGTGGAAGATCAGGTAAAGTGTAATGTGTGCAGAAAAACAACAACTTAACAGCAAGAACTGAAATTATACATAATTTTGAGACAACTTGTTAAACAAGTCATTTCTAATTGTGGAACTTATCTAAGTGGTTAACAACAAGGACAATATGGCATTTTCACCTGTGTGATTCCTTGCTTATGTTGTACTGAATTACCACCCCTTGATGATATCTCCAATTCAGCATTGAGGGGAAAGTCCGTCCCCCAGTTAGCCAGCCTACAACAATTCACTTGTACATTTTACGCACGAAAACAGAGAGCTGCACTCTTTAGAGGGCATGTATGGTCCAATGGAGTGAGTACTGTTTCACGTCAGCATGTTGTGTGCTTGGACAAAGCACTTTACTATGATTGCCTCCTTCAACACAGGTGCTAAAATGGGGGAGCTGTTTGGGGACAATCACAATCTAAGTGTCAGGTAGAAACATGCACAATTATCAGTATTTGAATGATGTGCCACCACCTAAGTGAAGCAAACTGATTCGGGTGTATTCCAAGGAGAGCAGATATAAATGCTATTAAGAAGCACTTTGATTATATTTGGAAAATCACCATATAAAAACTGAAATTTTAGTGACTCAACATGCCCATATCCACACACCTTTGTTGATTTCCAGACACTGAAGCTGTAACCTTTACTAGAAGAAGATGAATATTACTCACAAACCCAAAGTTGAATGTCTTTAAAAGAACTGGTTTATACTTTCCAAATGTTGTTGTCCATAGGGTCCTTATTACGGTGCAGATCTAGGTCCATTTTCTGGAGATGGTATAAGCAGCCCAACTCTACACGGTGTAGATGGTACTGTGTTTGTTATTGATGAAACAAGAATTCAGATTATAGGATTCTCATATGATGGACAGGGACCTGGTAAGTAGTATGGATTATAACTCTACATGGTGTAGATGGTACTGTGTTTGTTATTGATGAAACAAGAATTCAGATCATAGGATTCTCATATGATGGACAGGGTCCTGGTAAGTAGTATTGATTATGACTCTACATGGGGAGCACATGGAGCACACATGGTTTTGAAACACATTGAAACACATGTAACCGTCTACTCTAAATCAAGGTCAAGGTCAAGGTCAATCAACCACCCACGCTGGCAAGGATGTCTACTTAGGTTTTAATTCTATGAACTTCAAAGAACATTTTGGTATATAACTCCCTGTGTCAGTCTAGACCCAGACCAAAAAAAACCTATGCTCAGCAACTACTTAAGTGTGAAATTCTTGTCTAAGCCTTAGATTAGAATATTTGAATTGATGTTTTGTTGCACAAAAAGGGCTGATTTGTCTGAATCCTTACAAGTGTAAGTTCATACATACAATTGTAAAAATGTACAAATCAAAGTTTGTATCAAAATGGAGGGCGCAGCCTCAAATACATCACAGAATAAACCTTTAACACTGGCCATGCGGCCGGCGTCTGCAGACAACATTCCAAAGTTTCACAAAACTATTGAATTTTATTACCATATTATTTGGAATCAACATGAGAAATACAAACATGCCTAGTATTGGTTCAGTAACCCTTGAGATAAACTTTGAAAGTGGGGAGAGGTTTCTGACAAATCTGTTTTGTATTTGGTAAAACCAATATCAGTTTGGAAAGTGTTTAAAGATGCTTTATTTGTATTGGTTTACCTGAACACAACCAAATACCACAGAATATGACAGCCGTGCTACACTGATAGCATCTGCTTATAATTGCACAATCATTAGAGGCTATAAATGGTGATGAAAAACATTGTAGTCAGGAGTATGACTGCAATATCTTTTAGTTATTGTCTTAAACTCCCAGTTTGGGTAACGATGGTTCAATTGTAGCAGCAATGGATTATTTTGCCATTATTTTGACCATTGATTCCTTCTCCAGAAGCACCTCCGTGTGGTTAGGGTAAATGAAATGTAGGAAACATTGATTTAAAATTCTTGGTACTCTACATTGATGAATATGATTGGAATGTGTTCTTTTCCTAGATGAGTCCTTATTAGAGCGCCAAGCATTTACATGACATATAAGCTGAGGGTTTAGTGCAACAAGGGTCCATGTGCAATAGCTGCCAGATGTTATCATATGTGGTAGCCAATAGCAGACCCCTTGATATAAACTTAAAGTAACATAGGGGCGACTATAGCAAATAGGATATTTTATCACTTACATCTCAATTATGTGAAAAGGCAATATTTACAATAGCTGCCAAATGTTATATATTCAGGGCACTTATCAAACTGTATTATACATTTCACGGACATAAATTATGCTAATGAGCTAATTCAAGAAGGGTGCCGCTCATTAAATGACGTCACTCGCATCATCGGGTTTTCCCGATGATTGAAATCCGTTGATTGAAATTCTAGGTCGAGTAAAATGATGTCCTTATTTGTTGTCTGTGAGCTTTTGTGAATTTTTTCCCGTATTGGAGTATTTTTTTATTGAAAATAGACAGTTCAAATTAAACGTTGGTTCCAAGTTCAACTGACAGCACATGTATTTAAGTAGACAGCAACTACAATATGCAGGCAACATTTGAGAAAAAACGATGCCCGGCTTTGCAAGGGAGTGTACGGGGAAGTGTACGGGTGAACATGACAAACCAAAACAGCCTAGTAAATAACCGCCTCCGTGGCGCAATTGGTTAGCGTGTTCGGCTGATAACCGAAAGGTTGGTGGTTCGAGGCCAGCCGGGGGCGTTGTTTCTTTTTGCATTTAATGCAGATCGACAAATCACAGTAGAAATATAATATTGACAAAATCACAGACCACTTACACAAAAATCGCATCTGCGCATGCTCCTGTCGTGATCGAAATCCAACACACAAGCAATGGGCGAGTTTTATAAGTGCAGGGTGCTTTAGATAAATGCCCTTGTGAAGACACACAAATGGCAGCTATTGCAGATAGGACTTTGTTGCACTAAACCCTCGAGTATACCTCACACACTAATATTTCCTATGTGTTACTTTCAGATGCATATGTTTATGTCGGTTCAACAGACTCTCCTAGTGGAGATGGTATGATTGCTCAAGTGGATGGCAGGTAGGTTGATTACATATATCATAGACATCGTGTCATGTCCTGTTTAAAGCTCGTTTCTGAGTGTGAATATTGCGTTTGGAGGTGTTTTTCTGGTTGGGGTTTGTATGAGAATTGTCGGATGAACTCTCCCCTGAAGGGGTTTGTCAGAAAGAATAGAGACTTTGTTGACCAAATGTTCTGATATTATAACCAGCTTTAGTCCAAATTTAAAATAAATAAAATAAAATGATTATATGTCAGTTCATGTACCATAAGGTGTGGGTTTTTTAACATTTGAAAGGATCAATGTTTGAAGGTTTTATGGTGTTTTTTAAAGCTCAGTTGAAAGATTTAGGAATAACCGCTTACTTCGATTTCAATACCCATCCAAATTGTGTAACCTGAGCAAGTCATGATACTGCATACTACTTGGTCAAGAGAGAGTAACTCAGCCCTTTTATGGCAAAAGGATTTATCTTATATGTACTTTCCTAATGATATACTTCCTTTTAACATGGATTGAGTTAACTTGGTTCAATAATCCTCACTTAGGAAAAGGTCGCAACTTGCAAAGATAATAAAAGTAATATACTGCCTTTTACCACTACATGTTTTATGGAGAAAAAGCTAACTTTGATCATGTTAAAAGGAAGTATACTGTTAGAAAACTACATATAAGATACATTCTTTTGCCATAAAAGGGCTGATTTTTTACTGTGGGGTTGTTAAAAGCAGTTTCAATCCCTTATTTCCCATTGACAGATGTGAATTGTTAATTTTCTTATCATCTTGTGCAGTCAAACGTTTTATTTTGCCCATCTTAACAGGCGAAATACTTGTACAATTTGTAGAAGCATACTTCACATTTCCTTTGGGGCTTGAGAACAGCATTTGTAATCTTTTACCTTTTGTTTTATTCATAGTTCAGAGAAGCTTGGTGAATACACTAATGCCGACATCATGGTGACCCTACCACAAGGGATGACAATCAATGACTTTAAGTGGATTTCAATCTGGTGCAGGCAAGCTGTGGTAAGCTTTGGTGTTACATTAACACTTTTTCTGTTCATATTTCCACTATGTAATGTTAATTCTGATTCTAACATTTATTACAGAATTATTTTACTATAACCCTGTGAATTTGCCACTTCATATATCTATGTAATAAGACATGTTGGTATTTCTACATAGTCCATAGTGTATGTTTTACTTTTCTGTACAAAAATTGAACACTGCGAAACCCAATCTGAAACCTAAGAGGGCAGCTTGCGCTCTCTCAGTTTGAATTCTTAAGCTATCACAGCAGGCTATTATGTGCAGGGAAAAGTTGTTTTGGTAGTGCCACTCCCTGGTGTAGTACCCAGAATCCCAACCCAATCCAAAGAGCAGCTGAGTCAAGTTTGGTGTTGCCATTCCACCCCCCCCCCCCCCTTTTGCCAATTTCATCGCAGAGTCCACCCGAGCTATTAGGGTTAAACTGGTCAATTTTGACCCTGCCTCCCAGTCACCAGCTCAACAATAACTATTTTGGTTTTCCTCACTATACCACGGGGTCTTCAGTGTATATTCTTACTTATATCTTATGAATGCTTTACCCTATACAGGTCAACTTTGGTCATGTAGTTATAGACGCTACTTTCAAAGCACCAGCTGAACACAACTTACAACAAATGCTTGGGTTTACCCCACCACTCCATGGTGTTGCAGCGAATGCTGTTTATATCGTTGATGAGAGGACGTTACGCATCGAGAACTTGAATTATGATGGAGCTGCACCAGGTATTATAAATATATATTTAGCAGCAGTTATGAAAATAAGTCTTTTGATTTATATGAGTAAAACATCTTAGGCTAAATTTAAAAAAAATCATTTGTCTCAAAGCTCCCACGTGCGTTTGTTTATTGATGCGCATTAGAAGAAAAAAATCTTTAAAAAAAAAATATATATATAATTTTTTTATAATTTTTTTTCTTCTTCAAAAAACAACAAAAACAAATCCCCCAAAATCCCAAAATTTCACAGATTTTTCAGATTTTCATTGATCACATCATTTTAAATACAAAAGGTCACTTTTACAAGGATTTCAATATTTTATAATTAAAAAAATAAATAAAAAAACTTAAAACAAAAACACATTCCGCATTAGGTTTTGAAAAACTGAAGAGCTCTGAGACAAAAGATTTTTTAATTTAGCCTTATGTGATGACAAATCTCTTATAAATTCCATTTCTTATCCATTTTTCTTCAGATACCTACTATTGGGCTGGTGTTGGCGTACCTGACGAGGATGGTTTTATTGTATTAGATGAAAACAAAAGGTAAATGCCATTCTGCCAGTGTTATCATAATTGCATTGTAACTCGATCATGGATCATTAGGTATCATCATATATGCCAAATATGGTGATCAATTCGATCAGAGTTCAGGATTCAAAAGGAAAATCCAGTTGACATAGTGATAATCTAAATACATTTGTGCAAATATTAAGTGTTCCATTAAAAGTATTCCCCATCTAGGCTTTCAACACTTTATCGTTATAGGGTGATCTGTGTTTTTGTGTATGGTTTTATAACCAAGATTATCTTTAATTTGGCCCAAGAATAGTCTGAATAAGATATTGAGACTATTCAATATAATGGTATGTTGATTCATGATTGATTTCCTAATCTCATCATGTCAAGTTTCTCCACTCAGATTATTCCATGTTATAATCCATGATATATTTCCGAATTCAAATTTTTCTTTTTTATAGCGAGAACAAGCTCACCGTATTGACGGACAAGACAGTGACCATTTATTTACCAGAAGGCAAGACAGTGTTTGATATTGATTACCTGAGTCTATGGTGTAGACAGGCTTCTGCTAACTTTGGTCATGTGACCATACCACCACGCAGCCAACTCAATGTAGTTCCTTACATTTCTGAAGTAAGAATAAAAATAACTAAAAAATAACTATGATAAAGTGATCTTTGTTTTTGTACATGAAGTGTAGAGAGTAGAGGATAATTGGATGAAGAGGTTTATATTTGTGTTTATCTCATTTATGATCTTAACACTTTCCATGCGGCAGGCATCTGCAGACAGCACTCCAAATTTTCACAAAATGTTTCAAAAATGTCAAAATTATTGAATTTCATTACCATATTTGGAATCAACATGAGAATTGCAATGCAATAAGTACAAGCATGCCTAGTATTGGTTCAGTATCCTTTAGATATACTTTGAAAATTGGGAACAGTTTCTGAAAAATCTGTTTTGTATGGTAAAACATTCTGGAGACAAGAGACGGAGAACAGCTATACCTTGCATGATATATCTACAGAATATATATATATCATAATCAGTTATGTGATCCCCATTTTGCACAAAGCAGCATGTAGCTATGCCATGTTTAGTAAATTGTGTGACTTATTCAGATAGTTTAAAGGTATTTTACCCACATTTATAGATTTGTTTTGTAAAGCTATCACCATTCCATTAAAAAGAATCCATTGTCTCTATTGTCATAGATATACCTTCATATTTGCAGAAACGTTTCAGTTTCAGTTTTATTTACCAACACTACATATACAACATAATGATTTTAAGTACATACATCGATGGGCTGACCAAAATCAGAGCAGAGCTTGCAAATATATTTGGCCACCCTTATTAAATCATGTAAGTTAAACGTAACAATTTGGATACATGTCGTCAGAGCGATTGGTTTAGAAAATGATTCATATATACACTTTACTATCCTATTTCTATTAATTTACAGGCTCCATATTATGGTACCTTCATTGGGAAATTTCCTTCTACTGCGGTCCATGGTGTAAAGGGAGAGGTGTATGCCATTGATGACTCACGACTCTGGCTGATTGGGTTTTCTTATGATGGTCTTGGACCTGGTAAGTATCACATCATATGCCTTCTGAAAATCAATGTTTCATCTACCATGCCACCACACATAATCAGAATTTTCGGGAGCCTGTGTAATAAAATTCATTTTACCAACCGAACTATAAATAAAATAGGCCGGCGCTCGCCTACTTTGAGCCTTTGTTTGTCATAGGTTTGGGCAGACCAGGTATATTCTTGTTCAGTGACGTGTGTAATTATCCCTCCGCTGTAGCAACACCAGTTTTGACAGGGGGTTCTTCTATCATAATTTCTGTGCTCTTCAAACTGAAAGGTTGCTCTCATCTTGGTCTCCTTAATTTAAAAAAAGATAATAGCCAATTTAAAAATAAACGCAACCTTACGAGTCGCCCAGAGACTCCGCTACATCTTGGTTCTGTTTCACCTTACTGTATAGTGTCAGGTGGTAATGGTTTTTGTGTACTGTTTTGCCATATTAATCCCCTGGGCACTACCTGCCTATCTTACAATGGTTCTGATTGGTTTATTGCAAGATATACTCATCTGAATAGCCAATTAAAATGCAGCTTGTAAAATATTTCACTCCAATCTTTATCAGGGATACAACTATTGTAAAAATGTCTCTGATTGGTGCAATAAATGATCTATCTATCTTTCTGACCAATCGGCCGGTAGATCTCAGGGGGTTAATATCTCTGTCCCTCCAAACCTTACATCCACCCACAATGCTCAATCTCTGGAATGGATAGATGAATCTCCCTCTTACTTTTTGTAATACATGTTCTGTAATAGGTTGGCCATGATAAAAAACTGGGGCAATGTTCATAGAGATCATCTAAGGGCACAACATAGTTCACAGAAATTATTTGATTTGCCTCTACATAATGAGCAGATTCCTGGGAGCATTTTAAAAATGGAATAGATATAAATCCTCCAAAGTCACAACCGGGATCAAGTAGAAGCATGCTGCTCAAAGCCTTGCACCAATTGAGAACTGCAAAATTCTATTTTTCATTTTCAAAACTAGTGTATGTGATACATTATCTTCATTTTCAAATGTTCCATTTGTGATTGATTCCTTTTTCCTTCTTTTCTTCAGATGCTTATATATGGGCTGGCAAGACAGGAACTCCAGATACCACAGGAGAAATTATCCCCATTAAATATGCAAGGTAGGTTGAAAAGTAAATCCATATCTTTAAGTTAAAGATCATGTGTTAAGAACAGGATCAAAGAAATCCAGCAGGCAGAAACACTAAATTATAGGTTGCTGGAGCATATGCCGATTCCCTGCATCAATGGGCTCCACACAACTCATCCATAGACGCAGGTATGCGCAAATCATGTCATCACATTGATTCGTTGGCAAGAAAGTCATACATATGCATGAAATGATGTAAAATATCATGTGTTAAGTACAGGATCAAAATAATCCACAAATAAATTCTTTCAATGCCAGCTTCAAGCTTTAAACGATAACAAATTGGCTTGACAAAATACACTGTATCTGCGCCCACACCAGCGTTGGACTTCACACCTATGTTGTAGCGCTCCCCCATCGTGCCATTGCCATGGCAACACGACAATGCATTCGGTATTCGAATGGTCACCTCGACTACAACTTGTGTTGATCGTTATTTTCCGTATGTGATAACCGAGCAACAACGTAATGTGGTATAGAGTCGATTCTTGCAAGTAATGGAAAAGCCTGTACCTAAACCAGCATAGTTGGGAGCACAGCCATTCAAATTCCGTTTTAAAAATCCTAAGAGGTTTTGCAACTTATCATGATGATGTGATCATAGATATTGGACAACAATCCTCAGTGTTTAGGAGGCCACCAGCTATTTCTTGACATGCATAAAACATTTACTAGTTAGGCGACAAAAATCCGAAACCTTTTGTACGGGCAAACGGACCTCTCAGATAGGGTCGGTCGGTCAGGGTTTTTTTTGGGGGGGGGGGCAGTCTTTTTTTTTAAATTCAAAAAATAAAATCAATCTGTTTTAAACATTTCCCAAAAAAATTCAAAAATGTCAACATCAACAAAATAATTGTTTTTTAAAATAAAAATAAATCATTTTCTGGTTGTTTTTTGTCGCCTTATCAAAAGGGTATTGTAGAAATAGCATTCCCTGAAAAGGTTCTTGAATGTTAATTCAAGTCAGATCACTGATGAAATATACATACTATTATATATTCTTGACTAAACTTTTGAAAATTAATCTATCTTCAATTTCAACAGAAAAGAGTTACTGGGTGCCTATGATAATCAAGACGTTGTGGTACGACTTCCAAGAGGAAAGCTTATATCAGATTATAAATGGATTTCCATCTGGTGTAAATTAGTTGAAGTAAGTAGTTTTGGTGTTACCTATGAGTAAGATATTCATGAACGTACTCCATTCAATTAGGGGTTCAATAAGGTTTTGGAGTTGTTTATTTTGAATCAACAATGGTAAGACAGGTTTATTTTGCGAGGGCAGCTTTAGCTGCTCGAGCTGCCCAAAATGACACATTTTGATACATGTTTATCGAAACACACCCCTCCATTTCAATAGTGGTACGGTCCATTGGATGAAAGGAATGTCATTTCACCGCGCGATGATGCAAAATGGTGATTCTCTTGTGCTGGGTAGCGATCGTTCGGTCTAAAATTGTGGCTTTAGGAGTGAGCCGTGACATATGGTCCTCGCCAAAAATATTTTCCTCAGGGATATAGCTACATTTTGGTATATAAAGCTGTTTGCTAACTTATTGCATGGCGAAATGCATTTGTACGCCGAAAAATGGGCGAAAAAATGAACACATTTTGCGAACATTTTTTGTTTGTTTACAATTTTGCATCGATGCATATGCATATGGTTTCCAAATAAGGTTCGCCATCCAAGTAATTTGCATATGAACAGTGGGTTTATCTCAAATCAACAACGCTTTGTTACTGTACTTAAGGTATGGGGGAGTTGTTGAACTGATCATAACACCTAATAGGTTTATTATTGGTGATTTCGTGAATATCTTACACATAGGTAGAACCATAGTTGGTGTTTGTAGTTTAGATTTATTTTAATATCAACTTTTGTAGAAACAATAAACATCTGATTCTCATTCAGAAGTCATGCCTTTGTATGCCAGAATGGCACTTTATGAAGAGTTGATTTTATTTCTCAATATTGCCAATAGATCAGTATATCTGAATATACAGTTATCAACGTTATTAATTCATGAATATCGACAACATTTCATGGTTAGAGGGCTCAATACCAAAAAGGCAGAGCGCAGTAAAATTTTAAGTATAGACCTTCTGGAAAAGGAGTCATAAAGAAAAGTAAATATTTTCTGTAGGTTATGCAGTATATATGGTTAAAGTTAACATTAGTCTGCATTTCACAAAAATGGTTACTTTAATAATTAAGGCGAATCCAAAAATCCATTCTCGCAAAGATTCCAAGTTGATTCTCTTAGAGATTTCTGTCTACACATAATATGAATGGAGTAGAATCCATAGATTCTCGCAAAATCCTTTGCAAGAATCTAAATGGATTCCCCCCAACCTTTGACGAATTTCTGACCATGTACGGAATGCAACATACATCATAGACTAGATACAAATCTTGCTTAAATAGTGTTGTTACACTTTATTTCATCGTGGCCTTGATTAAAGTATAGTATCATTTACAGGAATGTATGTTGGATTCAACAGTTGCCCCGAAATTGATTGTAACTTACTGAAACTGTAACTTCAATTAGTTCAGTTTCAGATGCTATATCTTGTTTTTGATTTTTTTAAATTGATTTTTGTAATATTTATCACATTTTGTCTCCAGGCAAATTTTGGTCATGTCTTGGTACCAGATGACTTCATGGCTCCAACAGAATACCTCATAACTACACAAGATAACAATGGAAATGTGGTACCAGCAGAATTGGGATTTCCTACACGAGTTCACAATGTACACGCTGATAAAGTGTACATTATTGACACTCGAAGAATTAGAATTGAAAACTTGGATTACGACGGCAATGGACCAAGTGAGTATACACCCTTATATATATATATATATATATATATATATATATATATATATATATATATATATCAAAAGATCTACAACTTTATCTTTTTCATTATTTTGATATCATGTGAAGTCTAAAATTAGGTTATAAATAAAGACAAAGCTGTTTGACTCTTGTTTGAATCCTACGGGATTCATATCGTGTGCCCTGCTAGACAGTTGTTGAAACTGTCGTTTTGCATTTACTCTCTAAAATTAGTATTACTAGCGGCGTACCCTCGCTACGCTCAGTTTCCAGCTGGATGGTTATGCCACATTACCTACATGTAACCACATAACCCCCTACAACCTCCACCCCCACATACACAAACCAGGTAAATTTATAATCATAACCCTCCTAAACCATTTACTGTGGCTACTTTATTAAGCCCTACCTCTCAAACCGCATTACTTCACTCACCCTCGGTACCTCTGAAACCACACACCCTACAACCCCCCTCCCACACACAGCATCAACCAGGCATGATTGAAGGGAAGCGTAAGAAAGGCTGACCTCGTTCCCGGAGGATTGACCAAATAAAATTGATTACTGGACACCCTCTCTGTGCTTGTTACCCCTTTGCTGAAAATCGTTATTTGTGGCGTAGTATCTGTAAGGTCACGAGCTGTCAGTCATGACAGGACCGAACCAACCAACCAACCAACCAACCAACCACATCACTATTATAAGTAACCCTAGGCCTAACCATTCCCATGGTGTTACCCCCACCCAACATGACACCACATACCCCTAACAGGCCTATAACCATTTCCCGTGTGGCCTATGCGCCATGTGTATGGGAGAATATGTAATCTCGCTGGTAGGAGTGCGTATCGTGCCGCGGCAGTGTGCCCTCGCACAAACATGCACGCAACGCGTTACCACGGTATGATTATGCGGTATTACGCGCAACGCACAATATTGTGCAATTCTAGTGGCATTTGTGAGCCAAATTCGAGAGGTTATTTGCTGTTTTTGGAGCCAATTGTTAACCAATTTCACTACAATAAACTTTATCACACTTCCCGTTATTTCTTCTATATTCCATGCAAAGTAGGCGACACTTTGTTCAAAACTAACGAAGAACTAAGGATAACAAACAAAAACACAAACACACACCATTTCCAGATTTATAGTAAGATAATGAAATTATTTGTGTTTTTATTTCAAACAGATGCAAACTATTGGATTGGAATGGGAGATACACCAAATGTTGAAGGTTGGCCAGCCTGGGATGAAAACTGGAGGTCAGATACACATTCTTCCTTTTTCATTCTATGATATTATAAGCCAATACATCACAAATGTCACAATTTGATGTCAGGTCATAATCTTGTCAATAAAAATAAAAAATACCTTAATGTTGGAATGTTGGTCAAAATGCAAAAAAAAATCAGAGTTTTTAGTGAAATTTGATACCAAATATGGATTCTTTGACTCATTTCCTTTCCAAAAATGTATAAATTTATAAACATCAGATTTATAGTTCAAACGTTACAGCGCTTGATAAATTTCATAATTTAAGAGTTAATACCCCCTTAAATTTTGGGAATTATCTGCTTCTATCACCAAAGACGTCATTCTGCACACTGAATAGCACTGTGCACTGTATTGAAGATGTGTAGGCTTAAGGGTACTGTCAACCCTTTTTTATGAAATTTATCAAACACTAACTTTTAAACTAATAATGTAATGTTCATAAAAATATACAATTTTTCAAATGAAATGAGTCGGAGAATCCATTTTTTTGTATTAAATTTTACAAAAAAAAGTGATTTCTACATTTTTGCCCAAAAATCACTTTTTTGGTGCCAAAATATTTCAGACAACCTAACAAAATCAGTTTTTGATTAAAAATTTCACCAAAATCATCTATAGTCAATTATCTAGGAAGCACTTTTTTTTTTGGCTTAACAAATTTTAGTTTTGAAAATATTGACCAAAAAGTGCCAAAAATGTGATTTTAGAGATAAAAACATTTTTTTAGAATCACTATTTTTTGTGAAATTTAATACCAAAAATGGATTCTCCGACTCATTTCATTTGAAAAGTTTGTATACTTTTATGTACATTACATTATTAGTTTAAAAGTTACAGTGCTTGATAAATTTCATATATTTTGGGTTGACACTTCCCTTAAGCATATTCTGTTTGGGTGGTTGAAGCATATGGTTGGCCGAGTCCGCCATAACGTATATCTATACGCGTATTGATATACGTACTCGATTTTTCGAATACGCGTGATCGAATTTCAAACCACGTGGTTGATATTGACCAATTCTAATCGAGTTTCGAATACGTTTGATAATATTTTTCAATTATGCGGTACAGACATTTCGAGCCCGCGTAATATAGTCCTGTAATAGTAAACAGCCTCGTTCAGGGAAATTTAGGTTATAGTTAGGCCAAATATCAACATATTTTAAACATGTTTAGTACTGGCTAATTGGCGAGTTGTGAATGGGATGGGAGAGTTGATGTGTAGAGAGTTGTACAGTGAGGTGTATGGAGAGATGGCGAGTTGTGGGGCGAGCAGTGGCGTACCGCGTACATAGGGGGGTCCAGTTTTTTGTGCATGGTTTAACGATTTTTTGAGAATCTGTAAAAAAAAGATTGTCGGTAAATCATGCCTTTCTGAGGTACAACTATGGTCGTGCCCATAGTCATATCATACCATTTCCTCTTCTTCAAACAGATTGAGAAATTGCACACAGTATTTTCTCCTCTAAGTCTAATTATTAACATCAATCAATTCTGTGTTTGTACAGTACAACCCAAACATACATTGTGCAATGTGCATTGAAATATACTACAGGGCAAAGACATTTATTTACCAAGGCCAGGTCATTGTTCGTATACCCATAGCAGGATCCTATTACCTGCCATATGGTATACCGAGGCTATACAATGTGTTGTGTACGACAATGCCAGTATAGTGAATGTATCACACGTGGCGGTCATGCAGCGCTATAGTACAAAATCATAAATAAAGTTTGTATAATAGGGACCTAAATATATACACATAAATTCAGGAAAGAAAACTTCACATGTTATAATGCTTTAATTTCCATTAAAAAGATAATTGTAGTTGTGATATTTCATGTTCATGTACGAGGATACTTTTCGAATTCTATTCTCTATCAAACGTACTCGAAACTCGATTGGAATTGGTCAATATCAACCACGTGGTTTGAAATTTGAATACGCGTGTTCGAAAATCGAGTACGTATATCAATACGTGTATAGATATACGTTATGGCGGACTCGGCCAACCATAGAAGCAGACTAACATCGGATGACATCATGCAGACCTCAATTTTAGGTGACACAAATAATAGGTCAGAGTGATTCCTCTTGTTCAGTTTTGCATCATCTGCTACTTAGACTGGTAAATGTTTGGGGATGTTGAAAAAGTGTATTGTTGAGTAAGGAACAGGGGGGCTCTTGTGGAAGTAACCATGGATAACTTTTGAATTTCAGCTTAAATATAAATTAATCAATAACACCCATAATGATATTTGTATTTTGTCCAATACAGTGATCAGAACATACCAGACGGTGGCACTCAACCATTTACTCAGAAGACTGTCATTGTTACTATCCCTCCACCATACACTGTTCAGGATATTGGGTATATTGGATTATGGTGCATAGATTTTGATCAGGATTTTGGTCATCTGGACATACCGGATCTGTCGAATGTGGACATTCCACCCTATGTGGAAGATCAGGTAAATTACAACATACCATTTGTGACCCGTCGCATCAAAATGGACAAGTTGGAGGCCCGATTCAAATCTGAGTTATTGGTATGACTTAAAAGAGCACATTTTAAGCTTTCAAATGACGCCATGTTGAAGGCAATCGGACTATGTAATCACAAGATATGATTTGAAGAAGCATATTTTTTGCTCTTATTTTCTTTATATTTCACCAAATATATTGGCCTCTATCTCAAAACTGTGTTTGCCGACAACATGTCCATTTTGACGCGACTGGTCACATTTATTCTATACTTTCATATACTGTAAAAGTGGAAATTTTCATGTTACATTTATTTTTCCCGCTTGACACAGCTATCGCGAAAATAATACCACACAAATATATTTCTTTTGCCTATAGGTCTATGTGATGAAGCTACAGATCATGAATTTAAAAACATGCAAAACTGTTCAAAATCGGGAAAAGCCGAAAAATTAATCACACAAAAATTACCACTTTTACAGTAGTTATGTATATACTGTAAAACAATTTAATTTCGCTAGAAATTTTTAGAAATTTAATTTTGCTAATTTCGCTAGGAGATCCAATCTGCCAAATTAAATTGCCTCCAATATCATTAGTAATAATGGTTAAATATAGGAAGATGATACAAATTAGTGAAATTAAATTGCCGCAAAAAGTTGACTAAACGCTAATTTACTAAATTAAGTTGCCGTGAAATTAAGTTGTTTTACAGTATCCCAAATACATCAAACACAAATGGTTCCTGACCGGGTGCTTTAATGTTCGCTAATCTAAAATCCAAAATCGGTATCAAATATCTAAGGTATACATTAACAAGAAAATTTCTTCCCCGCAATTTGAGACCTCATTCATAAAATTTGAGTTATGATGGCTTCAGTAACCATACCAACCAAACACACAAAGTTGTAATAAAATCATTTTCTATGGATATCATTGCCTAGTGTGTGCTCAGCATTGACAAATTATTTGGAAATGAATCACAGCTCACAATTCATCCATACATGTCTGACCAGTTTCGATAGCATACAGTGTCCAATACAAATCAATGGATCCCATGCAAAACAAAAATGAACTTTATTTTGTTAGGTGTGGTTACTAAAATCATAACTCATAACTTAAAAAGTGTCCACTCATTTTTGTCTCGCCTGATGTAATCAGAAAGAGACTATGTTATCACTATTTCTGTCCGGCGTCCGGCGTCCGCCGTCCGCCGTATGCCGTCCGCCGTGTGCTAAGAAATACCTTTGTGACGCGATATCTGGAGATCCGTAAGGCCTATCGTGATGGGACTTGGTGGAGGGAAGGGGGGTGGTGCGTTCTGTTGCTGATTGATTTTTCAAGGTCATCGGGGGTCATACAAGGTCATCGGGGTCAAATATGCTTAAAACTTTTGAGACGCGTTGTGACGCGATATCTAGAGATCCGTAAGGCCTATCTTGATGGGACTTGATGTCAGGGAAGGGGGTGGGGTGTTCTTTTGCTAATTAGATTTTCAAGGTCATTGGAGGTCATTCAAGGTCATCGGGGTCAAATATGGGGTCAAATAAGATCCGTAAGGCCGATCTTGATGGGATTTGGTGGAGGGAAGGGGGTGGTGTATTCTTTTTGCTGATTAAATTTTCAAGGTCATCGGAGGTCATTCAAGGTCATCGGGGGTCAAATATGGGGTAAAATAGATCAGTAAGGCCTATCTTGATGGGATTTGGTGGAGGGAAGGGGGGTGGTGTGTTCTTTTTGCTGATTAAATTTTCAAGGTCACCAGAGGTCATCGGGGTCAAATATGGGGTCAAATAGATCAGTTAGGCCTATATTGATGAGATTTGGTGGAGGGAAGGGGAGTGGTGTGTTCTTTTTGCTGAATAAATTTTCAAGGTCATCAGAGGTCATTCAAGGTCATCAGGGGTCAAATAAGATCCATAAGGCCTATCTTGATTGGATTTGGTGGAGGGAAGGGGGATGGTGTGTTCTTTTTGTTCTTAATTTTTCGGGGTCATCAGGGGTCAAATATGGGGTCAACTAGATCAGTAAGGCCTATCTTGATGGGATTTGGTGGAGGGAAGGGGGGTGGTGTGTTCTTTTTGTTGATTAATTTTTCGGGGTCATCGGGGGTCAAATATGGGGTCTAATAGATCAGTAAGGCCTATCTTGATGGGATTTGGTGGACGGAAGAGGGATGGGGTTTCTTTTTTTTGATTATTTTTTCGGGGTCATCGGGGGTCAAATATGGGGTCAAATAGATCAGTAAGGCCTATCTTGATGGGATTTGGTGGACGGAAGAGGGATGGTGTGTTCTTTTTGTTGATTAATTTTTCGGGGTCATCGGGGTCAAATATGGGGTCAAATAGATCAGTAAGGCCTATCTTGATGGGATTTGGTGGAGGGAAGGGGGGTGGTGTGTTCTTTTTGTTGATTAATATTTCGGGGTCATCGGGGGTCAAATAGATCAGTAAGGCCTATCTTGATGGGATTTGGTGGACGGAAGAGGGATGGTGTGTTCTTTTTGTTGTTTAATTTTTCGGGGTCATCGGGGGTCAAATATGGGGTCAAATAGATCAGTAAGGCCTATCTTGATGGGATTTGGTGGAGGGAAGGGGGTGGTGTGTTCTTTTGGTTGATTAATTTTCGGGGTCATCGGGGGTCAAATATGGGGTCAAATAGATCAGTAAGGCCTATCTTGATGGGATTTGGTGGAGGGAAGGGGGTGGTGTGTTCTTTTTGTTGAGTAATTTTTCGGGGGCATCGGGGGTCAAATATAGGGTCAAATAGATCAGTAAGGCCTATCTTGATTGGATTTGGTGGAGGGAAGGGGGGTGGTGTATTCTTTTTGCTGATTAAATTTTCAAGGTCATCGGAGGTCATTCAAGGTCATCTGGGGTCAAATAAGATCCGTAAGGCATATCTTGATGGGATTTGGTGGACGGAAGAGGGATGGTGTGTTCTTTTTGTTGATTACTTTTTCGAGGTCATCAGAGGTCATCTGGGGTCAAATAAGATCCGTAAGGCCTATCTTGATGTGATTTGTTGGAGGGAAGGGGGTTGGTGTGTTCTTTTTGCTGATTAAATTTTCAAGGTCATCAGAGGTCATCTGGGGTCAAATAAGATCTGTAAGGCCTATCTTGATGTGATTTGGTGTAGGGAAGGGGGTTGGTGTGTTCTTTTTGTTGATTAAATTTTTCAAGGTATTACATCCCTTGCATTTACTACAATGCATACCTTTGTGACAGTGCTACATTGTATCACATGTTTCATCATCATTTCTTTCAAGTCACTTTTGATGAACAGGCGAGACGCGCCGTTCGAGAACCGCCTTGTTATGAATAGGGTGTCATGCAAATATTTTGCAAAAAAACACACAAAACAAACAAAAACAAAATCACCTGCCCGCCCGATCAACCGTACCTGTGAGGTCCGTTTGACGAAGAACAGAGTATGGTTTTTGTGTGCGGCCATAGACAAATGTAATCTAAAGGCTTCACTTACAAACTCTATTGTTTATTACGTGTTTCCTATTGTATTACAATTACACTTAGAAATGTGTGTAGATGACTGGTTTACTTTTATGTGCTATTGTATTCTTTGCAAATTATTTTTACAGGCTCCCTATTATGGTGCAGATCTAGGCCCATTTTCCGGAGATGGTTTAAACAGCCCAACTCTACATGGTGTAGATGGTACTGTGTTTGTTATTGATGAAACAAGAATTCAGATTATAGGATTCACATATGATGGTCAGGGTCCTGGTAAGTAGTATGGATTATAACTCTACATGGTGTAGATGGTACTATGTTTGTCATTGATGAAACAAGAATTCAGATCATAGGATTCACATATGATGGACAGGGACCTGGTAAGTAATGTGGATTATAATTGAAATGTTTGAATAAAAAATAGCAAAACATATATACAACAACAAGGATTGGTTGAGTTAATGAGATGTTGGAATTAAACATTGACTTGAATGATTGGTGAATCTAAAAAGAATTTACTGTAAAACCATTTAGTTTTGTGAGGGACTTAATTTCGTGAATTTCGATATATGTACTACCTGTCTATCTAACAGTGTTCATGATTGGTTAATTACATGATATGCTCTTTTCAATAACCAATTAAAATACTGCTTCTAAAATATTGCACTTTAACCTTTATCAGGGATACACTTATTCTAACAATGTCTTTGAATTGGTGCAATAAATGGTGTATCCATCTTTCTGACCAATCGGCATGTAGTTCCCAAGGAGTTAATACAATGTGCAGTCTCTCTTATACAGGCCTCTGACCATTTTCCATAGCTGGTCTGTTATTGGCGTGAAATAAAGTAAACATGACCCAATAATATTGTTTCATACGTTCCTTTCAGATGCGTATGTTTATGTCGGATCAACAGACTCACCCAGTGGAGATGGTATGATTGCCGCTGTAGATGGCAGGTGAGTGCCTTACAAGTATCATTCAAATCTAAGCATATCCTGTTCAAACCGATTTGAATGCTTGCTTATTACGTTTTTGGAGTCTTGTTTTTGTGAGTTTTGTTTTGTTTAGGGGGATTTGGAGTACAGGAGACAAGGGATATTAACTATTTTCTTTATCAAAACTTCTGCAGGCGACATTCCCGAATTTCACAAAATGTTTCAAAAATGTCAAAATTATTGAATTTCATTACCATATTTGGAATCACCAAATGACAAATGCATTGAAATAAGTACAAACATGCCACGTATTGATTCAGTAATCCTTTGGATATACCTTGAAAGTTGGGAAAGGTTTCTGACAAATCTGATTGTATATGATAAAACCAATAGCCGAGTGGAGAGTGTTAACATATTCATTTGCCTATTTCAAAATACCTGTGAAATTGTCAGTAGGAAAAATAATATTTCCATGTTGGAATGAGACAACATATCGTATATATAAGCTTTTTGAAATATTGCTTTATTTTGTCCTCAGTTCAGAGAAGCTTGGTGAATACACTAATGCCGACATCATGGTGACCCTACCACAAGGGATGACAATCAATGACTTTAAGTGGATTTCAATCTGGTGCAGACAGGCTGTGGTAAGCTTTGTTATTACATATACATTTTGCTGTATATAATTCCAATCCATGATCTAATTTCTAATTCTGATATCCACCACAAAGGGGCTGTAAAGTCAACAGATGAAGTTTTGTAAAATAATCCAATGAACTATTAATTTACTACTATCTAATGAACAAGCAATATGCACATACACTAAATCAAAAGTTTTGTTTTTCGAAGAATATCCCAATCGGATAATTAAATAGGTCAATGTTACCAACTGAAATGTCTCTAATCTAGGCCACGGACCACGACAAAAAGTAGCCCGATTTTTGTCGAGCCCATAGAAAATACATTGGTAGCCCAACTTTTTACAGTTAGCGGGGGTAAAAAGTAGCCCAATTTCATTGGTAGCCCAACTTTTTACACGCAGCGGGGGTATAAAGTAGCCCAATTTCATTGGTAGCCCAACTTTTTACAGGCAGCGAGGGTATAAAGTAGCCCGATTTTTGTCGAGCCCATAGAAAATACATTGGAAATTGCAGACTGCTGTCTTAGGGTCAAGCGTAGCCCAATTCTGTGGCCTAGCCGCAAGATTGGCAGGGCTGTAAAAACGTGAATAGACCAACATTGTTGTGTTTGGTCACATACAACATGTTTACATTTTCCCCTATACAGGGTGAATCAAAAAACATTGTGCACGATTTGAAACGGCCATTTGACCTTGATGCGTGCATTGAACCATGAAATTCTTGTTGTCTGTATAAAGCGTTGTTAATCTAGTTTATCCTCCCCAAAAATGAAAGTAATCGACTAAAAAATAAGGAAACTGTACCATGTTTTGTAAACTGTCCGCATTTTTCGCCATTCCAATGGGATTTACACAGTTAAGACATAAATATTACAGTAGCATGATGATATGGAGTGAGAAAGGCATTGTTGCCTGTAATTTATTACAGGTTTCTGGTATATTAAATGAGCCACAGGTGGTAAAACATTGTAAAAATAAATAATACTTCACAAACTAAACATTTTGCACAAATGAAATGTTCTGAAGACACTTTCTTTCTTGATAATTGCACTGAAAAGTCATTCACATTTGCCTTAAGGTTCACACGGTATGAGTTACGGTCTTCTGCTAAAGGTGTTTTCTTAAGGCATACAATACAATTTTAGCTTCCTTGCAATTCAAAATAGAAACAGTTTAGTTGTTTGCTGATATTAAGTTTTGTTAATGAAGCCTTCCTTCGACATGGCCATCATTTTGCTGAAGACATGTGTGTGCCCTGTCCAACATGTTGCGAACAGCTCGTCTAACCATTCCCCTGTTGCGGTGGAGCCTGTCATGCCTGTCATGCCTGTCACTTCGGCTCTGACACTGTGCCTCCACTTCTTGAAGACTTTTTGCCTTCTTGGTCTGTAACAGGTGATGCTTGTATTCAGATTTGCTTTTTCATTTGACAACTCAGTATCAGACTATTAATTACTTATCCCAGAGTGAAAGAATGATTTTACAGGAACATTTTGACAATTAATGTGATAATAATGACCATTTTAGCAAAACCAATTTTACTGTGTGTAAATCCCATTGGAATGGCAAAAAAACGCGGTCAGTTTACGAAACTTGCCACAGTTTGCTTATTTTTAAGTTGATTACTTTCATACTTTGGGAGGATAAACTAGATTAACAACGCTTTATACAAACAACAAAAATTCCATGGTTCAATGCACGCATCAAGGTCAAATGACCGCTTCAAATCGTGCACAATGTTTTTTGATTCACCCTGTATATAGATTAACTTACGAATCTTGCAATGTTTTAACTCTGTACAGGTCAACTTTAGTCATGCATTTATTGACTCTTCCTTTCAGGCACCAGCTGACCATAACTTAATGGCATATTATGCAATCTTTTCCATGGGATGCCCTCTTATTCTTGCAGATTTACATTTTTGATCATAAATCTTAAATATCTTCCGAGTTACAGAGCGATACGATTCCTATTTACTTCAAAATCATGGTTTGAAGAGTAAAAATAAACTGTTCTGGATAGTTTATTTCAACGATTCATGAGGCCAAATCAGTCATGTAGGATGGATAAGTGTGTGTTATAAATCAACATTATTGTTATTATAAATTTCCCTAAATTGAAAGCATATTTCCTTTATGATTTAGTACACATGGTAAATTTCTGTGATGTTTTTACAGAAAATATGGTCAAGATATATTTATAAGTCCAGGAAAGTCTTTCCTGATAACATCAGTACAAGAGAGAAATAAATAATTGTAAACAATTGAAAAATATCATAGTATATTCCTTTAAATGTACATCGCCTATTCTGTTTTACCTTATTACTTTTACCTCCATATGGTCACTGTATATTCTTATTAATATCTCACATATTCTTTACATCAAACAGGCCAATTTTGGTCATGTGTTTATAGACTCTGCCTTCCAGGCACCAGCTGAACATAACTTACAACAAATGCTTGGGTTTACCCCAGCACTCCATGGTGTTGCAGCGAATGCTGTTTATATCGTTGATGAGAGGACGTTACGCATCGAGAACTTGAATTATGATGGAGCTGCACCAGGTATTATAAATATATATTTAGCTTCAGTTATGAAATTATGTCTTTTGATTTATATGTGCAAAATGTTTATTTTTTTTATTTTTATGCATTAACAATTCTCTTATAAATTCCATTTTTTCTCTTCTTTCAGATACCTACTATTGGGCTGGTATTGGCGTACCTGATGAGAATGGCTTTATTGTATTAGATGAATTCAAAAGGTAATTGTCAATTGAAATCGACAATATTTTGGCGAATAATTGTGAATTTGTTATTATTTAATCAATTCCAATAGTAATTGGTGTTATGAAAAGCCAAATATATTTTGATGAATCATAATGTTATTTTGGACTAAAATTAGATTAAGAATGTTAACAAGATGAATCCAACGGCTGCAGGAACAAAACACACGAAGTATCTGAAAATTGATGCAAGATGATATCTTGAAAATATAAAATGCAAAGAATAAAAAGCAAGATAACCCAACTTGGTGTTGGGAAACAAGCAATAACAAAGGTTATTAAAGTGATAAAACCAACAATAAAATGAGAATGTACAGAAATTAAGGAGGTATTAGTTTTCCGTTGTTAACAAGTAAGCGTTCCAATACTTGTTTCCAGGATTGTAGATCTAAATCTAGATCTTAATTTTAAATCTTGCTTGTTCTTCGCTAAAACCCTGCGGTGTTCCACATTTCAACGCTACTTATTTCGGTATTATCATCATTTGTGCCTTTTAGGGATACCAAGCTCACCGAATTGACAGACAAGACAGTGACTATTTATCTACCAGAAGGCAAGACAGTGTTTGATATTGATTACCTGAGTCTATGGTGTAGACAGGCTTCTGCAAACTTTGGTCATGTGACCATACCACCACGTAGCCAACTCAACGTGCTTCCACACCTACCAAGTGTAGCGGTAAGTAAATTCCATAGATAATAATTAAATTAATGAATTAACATTGATTGGATAAATAATTTTAATGTTACCTATATTCTTTAAGAAAGTTTTTCGGGACTGTAAATTGATTTAACCTTAGTGAAAATGTGCATTTCCAAATTTGATTGACCCATTTTGAAAATTCTCATCAAATATTACTTATGCTCATTATATACTAGCCAGTCCCTGGTTAGCAGCACCTAGTACTGTAAAAGCTGAAATATTTGCGGTGGTTTAATTTTCGCGCTTTTCGCAGGATTTTTTTTCCGCGAAAATTATAACACGCACAAATATTGTTTTCAACATTCATAGAGTGCATCCAGGAGATCGCCTGCGTAAAAAACAATTCGCGAAATGTCTATGATATCAAAATGCGCGAAAATATCTGTACGCGAACATATTGGCTTTTACAGTACTCAATAGCTTGAGGTAGTTCGATGCTACTTACTCTCAAATGAATTGGACAAGACACAGTGAATGTGATAGATAGCTGGTCGGCTATTGCTGAGAGGGTTTATTCCTTAATACTACAAAATTCAACAATTTCAAATTTTGATAATACAATTAAATTTTAATGATACAATTAAATTTAATAGTACAAATATTGAACATCTAATAATATAGATACTTTGAATATATTGATATCATATAATCATTTTTTTAAAGGCCTAGTAAAGTACCAAAAACCGAAAGTTAAATAGCGGATCTGATGCCGCACCAATTGATAATACGATTATGACCAATTTCAGAATTTTACTAATTCATTAATTATAAGTCCCCAATGGAGACATCCGTACTGTTCAATTTCCGAAGGTAATGGTACCAAAATAATGTGAGAATTTATTAATTGAAATTAATTCATTATCATAATGGTAATCTTAAGGGGGCTGTGCACCCTCGGTACAGCCTCCGTACAACTGCTGTAACTTCTTCATTATTCATTTAATCTATATAAAAGTATACATTTTTTTGCAGGAAAGGGTTCAATGAATCCAACCATGATCATGAAATGAAATTGACCATTTTGGAAAAAATTATAAAAAACACCTTTTTTGACCCATTTTAGGTTCTGCAAAGATAACTCGAAATATATTGTGTCAAACTTTGTCATACTAGTTTTATTATATTCCTCATACAATTCCCTAGGAATCGTTTTTGTATACTTTTATATAGATTAAATGAATAATGAAGAAGTTACGGCAGTTTTACGGATGCTGTACCTGAAGGTGCACAGCCCCCTTAATTGACCATTGGACGTGAATTAGCCAATAGTAATTGGTTTAAGATTTGACCTTATACATATGGGCGATTCCATGAAAATGTGACGGAGCAAAAAAACTAATAAATGCTCCAAAAGATTTAATTTTACATTCATGTTGTGCAAAGCCTATGCAAATGTTCAGGAAAAAAATATTGCAACCATTGACCGTTGTTAACTATGATTTTTTTTTACTTTTCTTACTTCCAAAACGGTAACATGTGTTACCGAAGCAACACTTTTTTGAAAATATTTCCTAATTGATTTGATTTTAATTGATGCCACTTATAATTTTAATCCTACTAGTCAGGCCCTATTTAAAAATAGTAAACAATTTGATAAATTCATAACCACCACTCCACTATAAGCCATCAAAATGTCGTAACGCGTGTTACCGAACTCATATTCAGTAAAACGTGCTAAAACCTTAATTTTTTTAGAGTTAGTTATCACTATTTATGGTTTATATGTTAGTTCCATTGTCAAAGTCAAACTTAATTTTAATTTAGAAATTAAATAAATGATATAAAGCTAGTAAATTATGGATGGACAAAATGTAACGCGTGTTACCGTAACACGTGTTACCGACTATTTTGCAATTTACAAAAAAGAGAGAACTTAAATTCTTGTTATTATTCTAGTATGATAAACCTTGGGTAGGTACTTGCTTACAGTAGTGACCAATTGATTGCAGGTAGGTTAGTTTAAATACACAAGGCAAAACAAAGTTGGGATTTTTATAGTGCGTCTTTTTTCGTAACGGCGTGTTACCAATATTCAGAGCGGTCTTACATTAACATGAGCTGATATTGCATATTGGTGTTAGCATGAGGATTTAGCCTTAAGTCTTGGGTACTACAATACAAAAGATGTAAACTTCATTCAGACTACTTTTACAGTTATAGAGGGGAGAATAAAGAATGGCGCCCTAAAATGTAACGCGTGTTACCGTGGAATCGCCCATATATAATTTTGTCTTTAATCATTACTTGTTGATGATATTTATGATCGTAAAAAATCAATAATTGGGATTTAAACATATAAATGTTAAAAATTAATCCACACAAGTTGAGCATGGTGAAACTTGACAACCCCCGCCCCTTTTTTTTGTCTGGCGATGTAACGTGTAAACACCAAAGAGTCTAGTTGTTTGAAATTGGGAACTGGAATTCATCCAGGATGGCATTAAAGGATATGAATGAGAGCTGGTTCCGGGTGATCTCGGAACACTGCGAGACCATTATCTGATAGCTTTAGTTTAGTTTTATATGAGGCCATCAGCCCAACTACGCAAATTTTGCCACGGTTGGCATGATTTACAATTACAAATATCATAGTAATTATGATAACATACATGTAATATAAATATAAGGTAACATAGCTAACCTAACGATTAAAATAACAACAATTTATCACCCATTTAGGAACCTGTCTCTCTGCAGGGAAAAGGCATTGTAAACATAAAAGCAAGTGATTCAATTTATTGCGATTAGGATTAACAGTGTAGAGAGTTGACAGATTTACTCAAAGATCAACATAAAAAGGACAATTTAGGACAAAGTGGTATTCATCTTCAATCTCACCTGAATCACACAAAGGGCAAATACAATTAAGTAACTCAATGTTATTCATACGACCCTATTCAATCAATAATAAATGATTGGAACATCTTAATCTACTCAACGCTCTTCTGTGACATGGAATCGTGACCTCGGGTAGGTATTGTTCAGGGCAACAAGCTACTTGAATTCTGTATTTCTTCCTTAAACACCCATGTATAAATGACACAAGGCATACTATTGCGTGTTGTCAGTATATTGGCTCACCGTAATGCAAGTGAACCTAATTATGAATCAACATAATATAATAATATCATATCAGAAAAATACTATTTCATGTGAGTGCTAGATACGCACATACAAAATCCATAACTTGGGACTGGGAGACCCTACATAATATATGAACAAAGATAAGAATTCGATGCGATAGTAGCCGGCTGCGCAAAACTCAAAACTCTATCGATGTAGAGAAAAAGAAACATAGTAATTGGCTCCAGGTGCTAACTATCTCGTGCCAACCCGATATCAAATACTTAACCAGCCCATATATATGAACTCCCCCAAGGGTAACCAGCAATGGTAAACTAAAATTGAACAATCGCTAAATTAAACAGCGATGAGAGTTTGGTTGGTGAACTGACCTGAATCGCCTACTCCTCGAACCGACTCACATAATCATTCATGGTTACGTAACATGAAGAAAGCAAATATATTCTAATTCACATCGATCGTTCAACGATGTTATTTAGATACATTGTAAAGTAAAGTTTGGTGAATGCTGTCATCTCGGTCTTAGGTGCACACCTTTTTCACGCGTGAACAGGTGTGAATGGCGTATGACATGTGTGTTTGCCATAGGCGCATATGCGATATGAATGTTTATTTATGTTGCAAAAATACGAGTAACCAGCATCTCTACATATTTCAATGTAGAATTACTAGTGGGGGAGAATGAAGGACCATATTATGATCCGGGTGAGTAGAAAGAGGTTCCGTATTGCTGCAAGATTTTGCTCAATGCATAGGCGGATAATATGGATTTGGTCAGCAAAATATCATTTGTGCCTAAATGCAAGACTAATGTGGGAATGGCCGCTTAAGGAGGCATCTGCCGAGACATCTGGTTAAACTGGCAATGTGGGCGCTGACCAATACCATTTCAACCAGCCACCGCCATTTAGTTTCGTCTGGCGCTGGCCAGCCCATCGGATGATGCTATCGCCGAAGATCCAAGTCCTCAGTCCACCTGTAGTGAATAATAGAAGCAAGAAAGGGCAGCAGGCATAGGCAAATAAAGCATGAAGCAAAGCAGGCTATGATTATTAGCAAAGATTGAAGGGGTATAAAGTTAGCTAAGCGTGGAATGGATAAACCTTTACAGGTACACATTATTCAGAATGCCCTCATACAAATATCTAACAATATGCTTCAATTACTTGAGCAGCAGTCATTAATAAAGTAGGTGGGGCGTAGTATGTGTGCATTGAATGCATAGTAAACTGACCATTTTGATCATTCCGATTGGTCAAAATTCAAATGTTAATGTCAAAACAAACAATTAGAAGATAGCCACATGTCAAGTGTTATCTGAAGGTGATTATGGCGTTTTGAAAGGTTAATCAAAAAAGCTATAGTCTTTGTAAGACATCAGCATTTTATGTTGATGTTATATGTACTAGAAAATACTTTTCATAATTTGCGCTGATTCAAACTGCTTTTACTCAAAAAATATCAAATCATGAACTATTCATTTATTACTGTATTATTTTGACCACTATTCTTAAGTTCAACCAAATTAAATTACTTTTTTTTCTAATCCTTTGACATT